>OU795037.1:64902846-65502846 GCA_917208275.1 Patella pellucida | reverse complement strand
ACATTAGTGGTAGTCCTTCGTCAATTTTTCTAGTTTGATACGGATACGAATTGTATTTAGAATGTGTGATTTTAATAAGGTTTCCACAAACACATGTTGTAGAAAGGCTGTAACGGACAGACGCCGCCCTTTCAAATTTTATGCTTTCTATATCAGCCAATAATCATTTAAATCTAGGTATACCATTTTTTTTCAGCCCATTTTTTTAAAAAAAACCTCACAGTAACGGTAATCGCGGACGTACTAATTTTACAAGGGTAACCTACATGCATGTATCGAACGATTTATCCATTCGGGATTATATATATACCATTAATCTGAGATATCCAATTGAATTTGAAAGATATAACTTGAAAGATATTTTGTTGTCTAAAACATAGAACTAAATTAATTGTGTCGATGCCCCGTCTATTGTAAATCTATCGATAAATCGGCTAACATCTACCCCAAGTTTGAATATAGAAGACAGGAACTTGCACACTTGCGATCTATACGAACATTTCCAGCGCACGTGTATCACCATTAGTCAAATCTGGTGGACAGGATTACATTGTTTCCATTATTTTTTTTTTCAGCGAACTTACTTCTTCCTTATCAATTTCAGTCTACATACTTATATTTTTCGAAAATGATAACAAATATCATACTTTCTAGTCTACAACAACATTGACTGGGGTATGGGAAGGGAGGTAGAATAATGTGGCATAATTAACTGCGAGACAATATATCTTTAATAGGAAAATAAAATGTCAGGATGACTTCCACCTTTCACCCTTTTTTTCATACGCTTGATGCATATTTCAAACCACTCTCAGCAGTACTTCGAAATCTTTATAACTAATCAAAATCTAAATGTATGAATAAATTTAACAACGTTTTGGTTTGCTAAGGCTAATGTTTCTGTATTAAAGTTTAATACCATAGTCTTTGATGTTTCATATTCATTGTATTAAAAATCTTTTTGTTTACTTTACAGTTGAACAGAGGTGTTGGCTTACGACGCTTCTTATTGGTTATATTCTATTCACCCCTTTTGGACAATGGTATCAACTCATATTACTTAAATAGTTATATTTCTGATTTTTTTATATACATGCATAATTTTGCCGTTGAAGAACACAGCGTAAACTGCAACAAATGTTAAATGCTAATCTATAGTTGCCACCGAAAGAGTGTGTACATGGAGTCCTACGCACGGCACTCGCTACCACTCGGCCCAATTTTTATTTCAACTAAAACATGTTTCATATTCATTGTATTAAAAATCTTTTTGTTTACTTTACAGTTGAACAGAGGTGTTGGCTTACGACGCTTCTTATTGGTTATATTCTATTCACCCCTTTTGGACAATGGTATCAACTCATATTACTTAAATAGTTATATTTCTGATTTTTTTATATACATGCATAATTTTGCCGTTGAAGAACACAGCGTAAACTGCAACAAATGTTAAATGCTAATCTATAGGTGCCACCGAAAGAGTGTGTACATGGAGTCCTACGCACGGCACTCGCTACCACTCGGCCCAATTTTTATTTCAACTAAAACATTTTTAAAATCAATTTTGACAAATGGTGACAAAATAGATTTCACCTTTCCAAATTGAAAATAATTAAACCAGAAAAAAATACTATGTATACTATACATAAGATAAGAAATACAACACGAAATCAAAAGTATACTATTAGTAAATAGTTATCAGGTACTAGAAGTTATCTAGCATAGAGTTTCATAGAGACTACACGATAACCGTCATTCAGAAAGTTAGAACAAAACCCTTTTCATTCGTCTGGAATGGAATAGCCCCTGTCACGACAAAACAAACCATCACCCAAACGCATTAAAAAAACCCCCTCAAACATAATTTCTTTTTATATAAATAATTTGTTTTAACTACCACTGCCATGGAATGAAAGAATGAAATGGGGTTTAACGTCCTACGCTTAAGCACTTAACCTGGGCTAATTGAAGACGGGCCACTGCCATGGTAAAATTCTACTGTACGGTTAACCATTAAAAAAGGTCACGCGAATATTTTGCTATGAAATACTCGAATTAAAATTAAAATATATTTTTTATATAGATAAGACTATTGATATGATTTTTTTATTATGTTAATCATATAATCAAGACAATAGAAGCGATAACTTCAGATAAAAATGAAGATGAGTATTGGGCCAGATAAACTAATTTCATTATACTTCCCTTTCTCTTTCATTTCATTGCATGTTATATTTGTTTAGTGAACAACTGACACCATTCGTCTGGCTGTTTACCCTTCAACATAAAAGCTTTACATGTACAAGTTAAATAAGACGCCATATTTGCTGAGACTAAATCTAAAGAAGAGTGTTTGTGTAGCTCTTTGCCCCTGAAAGGCCCTGATTACTGTGATTACAAAGGTACATAAGGATTTTTCATAATGATTAAGACAGATTTATCAAACCGTCTCATATAATCTATTACCTCTTGAAGTCTACGGAAATGATCCTTAAGTCATTTGAAAGGATAGTTTTATTTCTTTGGTTGGCGAAAACAAGAGCTGACGAATATATTAGGCATTGTCCGATTGCCTTCCATTTGGCGAATTCCTGACAAGCAACATTACTTTTATCAAACGTATATTAATCCTAGCTTATACTTCTAATACTTGACATTTCTTTTAATCTGTCCTAAAACTGGTGGTATTCAGAGATGTGACAATTAGTTTGATTGATGATATCGTAAAATTGAAATACAAACCCCCGCTTACATTTGTTTGTACATTTTTTTTTTAAAAATGGCATCAAATCATTTCCTTTTTAAAGAACATGATAGTATATCTTTTGAGATTGGTAATTGAAGGAATTTATATCTTCTGTTAATTTGGATGGTTTGCGTTACTGCCCACACCTTCTTCAAATGACGAGTTGTGCTTAATACAGGTCTCCCATCGGAGAATACTAAGGCTATATCGATTTAAAAGGAAATTATAAGGAAAGTGAATTTGTAGAATTCAATATTCACAGACCTTTTATTAAGAGACACTTGCAACAATAATCTCCTATTCAAAAGTGCACAAGTGTTCGTCAAGCAAAAACCCTTTTATTATATCCACGAACACTGAAGCCAAGACAGTATCTGTATCAACTTTTTTTTAACTTTTAAGCCATTTTTTGTTACATTTAAATTGGAAACATATTTCCGTTACATTGCTTCTTCAAATAATTAAAAAGTACAATTTTATGTTACGAATATTGTTGGACTTCATAGAAAACATTGACGTGCAGGTAAAGATCCGTTGCAGTTGAATTCGATATATAAGTAGGCCGTAGCGCCGCTATCCGGTCGAAATTTCCATCATAGCACTCGCTATGGCGTATGCCCGTTTTCATTACCTTGTCGGAACGCAACAGTAGGACGTTAAACCCAGTTTCGTTGCATTTCATTAGAGAAGAGGAGTCACATTAGCTTGGTTTGTATGGCACTGACTCGTTAACCAAATGCTCGATTCCGATTCCCGTGTCAGTGGTGTTGTATACGGAGAAGTGTCTAGTCGTTCGGTTGGAACGCAAATCGAGCTCCCCTCTACACCATTAGCAACATGTTAAAGGTCCGTTCAGAGACAGTTCCTAAAGAAACTACTATGACAGAATTCGAAATGGTCCGCCGCGCCGCTGCCAGGTCAAAATCTCTGTTCTATTACACTTCAAGTCGTATGACCGTCGTCATTAACCTGGTTGATGAGTAATATTATGGCAAACTCACACAAACTGTAAACATAACGGTAAGGATGTTTACCGAAATATCTCTGTTTTTATATATAAATATATCATTCACTTTCATTACAATAATTTTATTATGGTCACAATAAGGACCATAGGAACAGTATGGCACAACGTTTGTTTCATTTTAAAGTAGCAAAGTCTCATACTAAGTGTTTGACATTGAAAACACGAATTATTTGTCACTTTAAATCAACATTGATGTTGTTATCTTACCGGCAATGATGGGCTTCTGATATCCAACATTTAAGACAATTTATCATTGGTACACGAATCGTGTACCATAATGCGTATCAGTGCCATTTGTAACAAGGGACTCGAAGATCGAGGCTAGACATCCACAAGTCATGTCAGACAGTGACGACATATTTTTATCTGGAGAGCATGCGCAATAAATTCTATCGGTGTAGATTGGAATACCATACGTTAGAGATTGTCATTCGATTGATACGTCTGGCGTATTTCGCTGAACATAACTGATTAAACATGTAGAAATAACAGTTAAAACAAAAAGGAAAGAACGTAAATCAGTTTATATACATTCACATTACATTAATATATGCATTGCAACCCATTTGTGTCAATTTCTAGGACCCACATATTAGCGACTTAGCTCCTTGAAAACAAAACACTACTTTACTCATAAAAATATCAATGTAATGTCGTTGTGTTTTTTTTTCGCTGTGACGCGTCAAAATGCTTTAATACAACGAGGTTCATTAAAGATATTAAGTAATGTAGCATACTGGCGGCGTGCCATTAAACTTATTTGAAAAAAAGAAATATTGCGACACGTGGGCGCATTGAAAGGAAAAGACCTATCGTTAATTTTCCTTTAATTTCAAGTTATTTAATGTTAACACCTCATCAGGGTAGAATTGAGAAGGAAAGTGATCAGACATAAGACATTATAACGAAGATAAATTGTTTAGATTTAATTATAATATACATGTTGGCCCTATATTGTCTTTCAACACTAGGAAATCGTCTCGAACGTGTAAGTTCATATTTCGGGTAGAAAGTAATAAATTAAATGATAAGATCTGTTCCAGGAACAAATAACCAGATGGTAAATATAGTAAATAACAAATTTCATTCAACACACCAAGAATCAAACCAAACGTATCTGAATCTCATACGACTTCTGCTCTTCTCTTTCTTCTCGTGGTGTATTGGTGCGGAACTCATTCCGCCACGGTTTCGTATTAGGAATTCCTTCCCCCTGTTGCTATCAAATGGAAATGGGCTATTTCGTTGTAGTGGTTAGTGTTTAACACAGAATAGACACTAGTAAATCGAGTTAAAATAAAATAACGCTGTGATTCGGGCATAATTTCGGAAAAAACGGTCAAAATAGTTCTACCAGTCGAGATAATGTATGAATGAGCAGAAACGTGAAAATAGAATGAATGAATAACGCAAGAGAGGTACAATTTCAAACAGTTGTGGAAGAGTGGAAGACAACAACGAACAAAGTTGAGGTCACCATCGACAGGTCCCCGAAGTTCATTTTGGTAAAATTAAAAGGTCGGTTGTCAATGTTCGATCTTTTGTTTCATCAGCTATCCGTATACGTTTTAAACTCATAAAAATATAATGTTTTGAAAACTATGGAGAATGGTTAATCCGTGTAATCGTGTTGATCGACTCATCAATGGTGAGACAATGGAACTTATTGCGTCTGATTCTAGAAGGCATCTCTTTCAAAAAACATTATAGCCGTAACATGGCGCTTTTTTAAAACATAAAAGTGGTTTTAAGTAACACTAACGTCACGATTTGACACAAACTTGAGATTTTACGGATACAGGTACTAATGATAGGAAGACCATAAACACCCTAAATGATCATCTGATTCAATTATGACATAAAACCTTCCAATCGGTACGGCGCACCTTTTTTTAATCGTCTCAATCACCTTAGGTTTTCGTAAAGGGTGCAATTAAAACCTTGCCAATTGTCTTTTACTAATGGGACAATCTCTGAATTTTAATGGAATATTCAGTGTAGCTATATTTACTGTTATTTAGCAGAAGGAATGTGGCGATATTGACTGGCTTTAGATGTAGAATTAAGTTAGTCTCTGTCAGTAATCTAAAGATTATTGTTAATCCTAACCAAGACCAATTTGTCCGTAACATACAAATGATGTCCAATTTCGCCAAACAAAGAATTTTAAAAATTAGTTTGGGAATACTATTTTTGGACATATGATTTTGACCATTTAAACTCCAGATACAAGTTTTCGGAACCAACTATTCCTGTTTCACCAACACAACCTAAATATTAAACGTACATTTTTTTATTTTATACTATGAGAGAGAGGGAGAGAGAGAGAGAGAGTGAGAGAGAGACAGGCAGAGAAATAAGGTTTAACGTCCACTCGACACAAACTAGGCCATTTCGGGACTAACATATGGTTTAATTTTATTTCAATAATTCGCTTGCGCCTATGGTTCTTCAGTAGTGGGAGGAAACCAGAGGACCCGGAGAAAACCCACGAGGCAGTACAGGCGACCCTACTCCTTGTCACGTGTCTATAGACAGAAAAGAAATACATGTATACGCTTAGTTCCTTCGGCGATATGTCTTTTTAATGAACAATACAGTTGGTAAGTCTAAGCGATATACTAAAGATATAGGTTGATAAAGGTAAGATTTCATCAAGATTATGTTAACACTTTTATATTGATAGAACTGGTACTCCGACTGGGTAGTAATATAAACATTTGATCTGTAACATCCTATATATAAATATAAATAGACGTTAAAGTAAGCTAACATAACGCTAGAAAGATGAACATAATGACAATATAAGTAATACATGATTGCTGTAAAAATAAAATAAGGTTACACTGGTTCCAAAAATAGGTATGTATGAATGTAATTGCGGGCAATCGTCAATTCTTTATGTGAATCATTATTGGATTTTGTGGGAAATTAAATCAGACAAACCAACAGGTCTATGCAACTTCCCAGTCAGTTCCTTGGGTGTACACCCAACACTCAATTATAGGGTCTAGTATCCGGAAATGTTACAAAAAAATACATTTTATATATACCAAAAGAGACGAAATAAACTTTTTATTCAAATTTTATAGCGACAGTTAATTTCGAAATATTTTTTTATAATTTAATTCGCCTCCCTTAAATAGATGCCACAGGCCGTCGCCCGTTACCCTCTCTCTGCATATTCATTCATTCCACTGTATCACATATAAATGAATAATCAAACAAATACATTTACTTCCGTTATAGTGTATGGAGAGAAGTGTTATGCCTAATTTACGAAAAGGGTTATGTGGTTCCATTATGTCCAAAGAATTGCCAGGTCCATATGAGGCTAAAGAAGCAGTTTAGAAAAATTCGTGTCCTTCTAATTTGGCAATTCACCATCTACATAACTAAAGTGTATGGTTGATATCCACTAAGTAGTAAAGGTGTCAAATATGGGGTATAAAGAAAAAACCAAATAGATATTTGCGGATGCTTCCTACAGTCTTTCATTGCAGTATTGTTTGTGGAAGGTGGGAAGCATAGGCGTACTGGCTCAATGGCAGTAAGGGGGGGGGGGAGGAGAATCCGAAATGCCCGAAAGTTTTGAATATTTGACGGCTGTGAACACGTTTTCCTGCTGTTTCAGCTCGTGAACAAAGCAGCTTCAAAGTGGTCTAATATAGCCTAATTAAGGTGTCGAATTCCAATCAATCGTTTACAGTCCACGGAGACGGGATCGTTGGGAGAAATGTTTGAAAATCTAACTACCGCAAACGCGTTTTCCTGCTATTCCAGCCTGTGAATACAGCAACTTCAATATGGTCAAATATAACCTACCTGGCTGACCCGAACTCCTGACCACCATTCAATCGTCGCAAATGCGTTTTCTGCTATAGCCCATGTAAGCAACCGAAATCCGACGCTGAATTCCAACTATCCAAGCAGACTGTTGCAGCTGTATTCACCAATAATAATCGAAGCCCGAAAAATGTCGCACAAAGTAGATTGGCGCCAGACAAAATGTTTTAATCCATAATCAACGCAGTACAAATTCGTGATATTCAATTAAAAGAAAAGTAAATCCGTGTCTTAATAGTGCTCGATAACAGTTAGGGAAGCAAAACTGGAAATACTCGAAAAAATTTCATGGTTTACAGACAGCGGCGCCGGTTTTCTTTGAGGGGCGAAGAAGTGGAGCTGACCTTGTATGCCCCCACCCCCATTTTTATTTGATTTCGGGCACTTTATTTTACCAAGTATATAAAATAAAAATTTGTTTCACTTTACCCGTCTGCGCGAAAAGTCAGCTTGCCCGAAAGTAAGGGGGCAGTTGACTGCTCCCCTGGCTCTTACGTCTATGGTTGGAAGGGGTTGTTATCCTGTTGACGCGATTCACTATTATTATTCCGAGTTTAATAAAAACAAACAAACAAAAAAAACACTGGAGGAGGGGGATGGAGCCCTAAAGAAATACGACTCAGTCGTTTCCGAACTAAACAAACTGAGAAATACGTTACTCAAAGAATTGATTGTGCAATTATTAATTATAATATGCTGTAGGTTCTTCTTTTCTTTTACAATGATAAATTATGTGGTAAGAAACATTTTCACATATCTACACATTGCCATACAGATTTTCAATAATTTTTCAAAATTCGCTTAGTTAACCATTAATTTGACGAATGATTCATTTTTGTAAGATATGTAAACATTTGTAACGCTTGATGAAATATAAATATCTATATTATTGTTATTCTCACATGTTATATACATTAACAGTATAATTAAATTTCCATAGTTTCTATTTAAATATCTATTGTTTATTTATTAATCTAAGATGCTTCCCATTTTTCTACTTCATTCGGTGGAATACTCATTTCATTACACGAAAGTAGCCACTATAAAATGTACACCATAAAATGTATTGGTTGAACTTCCCAGTACACCATAGTACATTAAGGTAAATGTATAAAATATCATATAATTACTCGTGTAGAAATAATAATGAATTTAATCTAATAAAGAAGTAAAATGAAATGAAATGGGATCTAACGTCGTACTTGTCTACGTCATCCGGGCTAATGAAGACAGTAATAACGTACTAATTAGGGAGGCCATAAAAGTAAATAAAATAATAATTATATAAAATATTTTTATATCAGACATGATAAGTAATCTTAGGTATACTATTTTATATAAAAGCGGAAATTTGTTGCAGGACCGAATGTACTTTTTTTTTTTTTTATCAAAGTGGAGGTGCAGCGGAGTGGTGGGGCGCCAATATAATGCTCAAGTTAGACGGCCGCTAACACGTTTTCCACGCACTTGGAGCAGCAGTCAGAGTCGCTAGCAAGTGATCCCGTGTGTCAATTTCGGCAGCACTATTTCCCACTTTGATGTGAAGCACACCAAAATGAGAAACTTCCTGTCTTCTAAACTAGAACTAGTCACCAGGTACTTCATGAATAGATTAAAACTAGACATCAAGATGAACACTAATCTTATAATCCGAATGTGATGACAGGATCCAGACCACGAGTGTCGACGTGTAACGTAAAAAAATGTAAATTATTCATACAGAAAACAATAACATAAATTATAACTAGTGAAGAATATGCAGGGTATATCGGTCAACAAAGTTTCACTCCATAGAAATTCGTAATTTGTATAGTATTGTTGGCGGCGCCCCCAACAAACAGTCCGAAACACCAATAAGGTGGAAAGGGCGACCAGAACGAGAATCTCTAATACTAGTAATGCTGTCATTTGGCGGCGGCGCCCTCAAAGAACAATAAGAGTTAAGCCCCACTGTAGGCGCAGAAAGGGGTGATATGAGGGGCACTTTGCCTATGGGGGCGGCACCATAAATTTTGAGAAATAACGCTACTGGAAACACTATTTTCGACCACTCTTGGGATAACTAAGAGTCGATTTCTCATTTTGTACGGTCGTTTTTTTTCAGGGACGGCAGATATTTTAAAGGGACATTTCTCCTGGTACCCCTCCCTCTTTGGACCCAAGCCTGTGATAGTGCCCCCGCATAGGTGATAAAAGAAAGTTTGGATCAGGGCACCCTTCAAACCGACCGATTGCTCAGTGCCTTTAAAAGAGCATCGGGGATCACATGGCTAAGTGGGTAAGGTGCTGGCTCGCTAGCCTGGAGGTCGGGTGTTCGATCCCTGCATTGGCCGAGAAGAAAGTTCATCTCGATTTTCCAGCGTGGTTTCCCCCTGTCAGTGATGCAGACGGAGGGCCTGACAAGGACAGCTGCTTAGTCGTTCGGATAGGACGAAAACCCGAGGTCTCGTGTACTCATTGGCGTGCACATAAAATATCCATTGGCAGTTGCGCTATGGCCGACTCTTACATGTTAATCGAATTCTAACTGCCTAGGCATCGTGGACGCCAATGTATACACGGGACCTCGGTTTTCCGTCCCACCAGAACGACAAGACAGTTGCCTCCGTACTGCACCAATAACGCGGGGCCTTTTAAAACGGAGATAAAGCGATTGTAAAATAACTGCACAATAACCAGTTTTAACGATAAATTCAATGAGACTATTTATTTTGTATGTTGTGAAGTATTTAATGATGAAATTGACAACAATTGTTTATTGGGTAATTATGGACGCTACAAAAATGGCGATAAACTATATCCATGCAATGCAACGTAACGCGGCTATTATAATGATTTTGCCATGCTATTTCAATAAATATAAACTTTCTCGAATATAGAATTTTAAATTTCGAGCATTTTTCAGAAAAATCGATCTAAAATTGTCATAATAATGACATACAACAATGCGATGGACGCCATCTTCTATTACAGATACTGAGAATTTGCCGACAATATTTACATGAGGTTATGCTACACCAGCGTAGTTCCAATGGCTAGCCTCTGGTAGACCTTTAAGATTTCGTACATGATCTCCGATATTTACAATCTGTTAGTTGAAATAAATAACTTTTAATAAATTAAATTCGTTTTGAAAAATTAGTAATTATCTACATAATAATATACTATTCAAAAAAAGGAGGGGATATTTGATTTTGTGGGCATAATACTAAAATATGTAAATGACTACGAAAAAAGTCACCATGGAACCTAACAGAAGAATCATTTCCAGTTACGTCATGTGACGCCCAAACGCGTCAATAGCTATGGTGTGGGGAGGCATCACTGTTGCTGGAAGAACGGCTTTACATGTTGTTGCAGGGCGTGTTACAGGCCAGTACTACCGGGACAACATCTTGGCAGTCCATGTTGTGCCGTTCGCACGACGTCATGGCCGCCGTTTCATCTTCCAGAATGACAACGCAAGATGCCACAGGGCCAGGATCGTTAGAGGTTACCTCCAAGTTCCAACAACAGAACATCACCACATTACCTTGGCCAGCACTGAGTCCCGACCTCTCCCCAATCGAGCATGTCTGGGACATGTTTGGACTGGGGAAATATACTTAGGCACTTTAGGGTCAGAGGGCGCCGCCGATAAATTTTTGGTTCTGTGCTGGAATCGATTTGATGTATATTTGAGCTATGGCATATAATACATTGACATTTGGTTGAGGATTGTGATTAATTCCTGGATCAAGTACCCAACGAGCTACGAGTAAAGAAAAACAAGCATCAAAAGGGACTGATATTCCTTACAAAGGGTATATACCTGTCAAGTTTAATTCGATTCTGTTTGCTAAAGAGGAAGCTTAGACTATAGGAATAAACTCACACAACCCCGAGAACGAAAACATGATGAAGATTTATACCCCGTTCAGACGCTTATAACTTATCCGGCGATTTTTGCGTTCATACGTGTTTTAAGATACTATCACTATACTGGATTAACATTCCTGACCATGTTCCTGACCTCGTCGGTCAAGGGTCAGAGGTAAACGCGCATGAGCACTGATAGCCGACATTTGTCTAAGATTGTTATTTACTACGCACTGCGCATGTCCAGAGGGAAAATATCCGGATATTTTAATCATACCCGTTCAGACGCCGAAAGTTAAACCAGATAAAAAAAAAAAGGTGAATTCAATTCACCTACGGAGGTGGATATTTTAAACCAGATAAAAAACTCCACATATGCGTTCAGACGACGAAAATTGCTGAATTAACTATCGCCGGATAGAGTTAAACTAGTTTAACTTGCGCGTCTGAACGGGCTATTAGACACCGGCCGTGGCAGCGGTGTAAAAGTTTCATTTAAGCATGTCCAAGAAGTTTCTGGTGACAGACTGTGACTTACTCTGAAAGATATCAGTGGAAATCAGGATCAACAGTGAAAACCACTGTTACCCGTCACACATACAAATGAAATTTGCATGTCAGAATGGTTGATAGATAGATTTATTTGGCACAACACGCTTAGGTTCAGCACAAGTACTTATTTCTCATCTGTGTTCATGGGCTGGCTGAGCTTCCGACTTCGTATCCACTATAAAATATGACCACCATCCCAACAGAAAGATGAGGTGCGGAAATAGTGAATCAAACTAATTTCGTTGTCTCGTCATGTCATGTATTCTTCACCGCGATAGAAACGTAAAGAACCAGTTGGTCACGGGTCCAGAGCTTGCCCACCCGACCCTGTGAATTTTAACATGGAGCTAAACTGGTTTCCTGCCCCAGTGCGGCTGACAGCGCGATAGGTTTTGCCGTTTTGAATCTGTTTGGAACAAACAGAGGACTGCACGAAAAGAGGACACAATCATTCCGAGTGGTGCAATGGGAATGTGATGTCATTGACGCGGGTCTTTCCATTAGTATTTGAGGTAACTCTTTTGAAATTTGAGGGCACTTTTTTCGGAAGGGAGAGCACATCGCCGCCCCCCATACACTGGTGAGAAATCTCATCGGATTCGAGCGTTATCAACCATTTCCACTTTGGTTTTGTTTTTGAATTTATGAGACAAGATAGGCACCCAGCACGCCTTTGGTAACACCTGGTCTAGATGATATCGCTGATTTGTGATTGTTCGTTGCTTTTCGTATCTCAGAAGCACTAATTTTAGAATCTTGAAGCTCGTCAAAGATATATATGTATTGATCAATCTCATCGAGAGATTCGTCAGTTAAAGTTCACAATTCAACAAGTGTTGGAAGTGGGAGATGATATGTTAGTTTTGGTGTTAATGCCCGTTCTTCTAAAATGTCACAATCGAATATTTTGATACTACAAGTTAATTCATAATTGGTGGCTGAAGTACCGACATTCAAATTGGGTGTTATGTTCTCAGATAGTCTGAAATTAATGGAAAATCACCTTCTCTGTCAGTACCATCTCCCCCTTTAAATCTAAAAGCTTTAAAATCCTGCAATGAAAATAAAGCGCATGCGGTCGATCTTATCATGTTGTCAAGAGGGATGAATTCAGCAACATAGATCAACTGAAGATATTTATGAGCGTGCATTCAATCAACAAGTAAAGTTCCCCACTTTGTATCCATAGGTAGTTATACCAAATGCTTGCTGAAAAATATTCCTAGTGTATATGAAATGTCCAATAGCATCTTCGTTGTATATTGATATCAGAGGATTTTTGCGAAACAAGACACACGATAAGCAATATCTTTTAATCCTGTGTTATATTCGTCATGAGAAATTGTAGTATACAAAGTTGAGAAATCAAATGATCTCATAGAATATGCAGGGAATGATAAGAGCATACCAAGCCCGTAGTTGGTGGTGGGATGCACGATGGTTATTTGTTTCGTATCGCGTCCAATGGAAATGGTGCCAAAGGCGCCCATTTGTGTAACCCCGATTCTTCCCCATTAGGTGCCCGATTCGTTACGGGGGGGGGGGGGGGCAGCGTGTGATCTCTTACAGCCTTCTTCTACAATCACTGAACTGTATTTCAAATGTGGCTATGGGTTCTGCAAAGTTCCAAATAATAATTGAGTTATAAAGCACATAGATATTTATTTATATTGCTCTTGGGGCTAGCCTAGATTGTCGCACTCTCTACATATCCATATGTACATTGGTTTATGTTCAACGGATATGTCTTTAGACTGAATTTAAAACATGCAATTGAATTGGATAGTTTGAAGTCTGTGGAAAGATTATTCTACATCAAGAGAACTAATTTTATTATAATGCTCTTGGCTAGTTCATCGGGGGATGCGATTGTAAAATCGGCTCGAGTGTGGACACTTAAAGTTTAATAACTAATGATTATAACAACGATAAAGGAAAGTAGCTTGATAACTAATGACCCTATTAAGGATAATGACAAGTATTTTAATAACTAATGATTCTATTAAGGATAATGCGAAGTAGTTTAATAACGAATGACTCTATTAAGGATAATGACAAGTAGTAGATAATGACAAGCAGTTTAATAACTAATTATTCTATTAAGGATAATGACATGCAGTTTAATAACTAATTATTCTATTAAAGATAATGACAAGTAGTTTAATAACTAATGATTCTATTAAGGATAATGACAAGTAGTTTAATAACTAATTATTCTATTAAGGATAATGCCAAGCAGTTTTTAAACTATAGTTTTTAAACTACTTGTCTAGTTCTTAAACTACTTGTCATTATCCTTAATACTATAATATATAGAATATTAAAATACCTAATGATTCTATATATTATAGTATTAAGGATAACGAAGTATTTCAATATCTAATGATTCCATTAAGGATAATTAAGGATAATGACAAGTCAATGGAGATAACGCAGGATATGTGTTATATTGAACAAAACGATCGTCTTGTATATTTTGACAGGTCGTACACCAGTCTTCAAAACATGATGTTTAGTCAAGGACGTTGGTGGATATTTACTGGATAGGGGCGTTTACGAGAATTGATGACAGAAATGACAGATATGACCGAAATTTATATATTGCAGGTAAAATTTATGTGATTTGACCCATCCATGAGTCGATCATTTATGGCGCCTAGGTCTTGTTCAGAGGATGCCACAAACATTCATTGATACTAAAAATGTATCGAAAGCCCTCGCCAGACCGAGGTGGTGTCATTACTGCGCTGCTGCGACTGTACGGCGACCAAAAAATGCACAAGGTCGCCGGCAAACGTGAACACAAAGCGAGAAAATGTCCCCCCAAAATTACAAATTTGAAAAAAGTTGCATTCTCACCGTTACCTGTGCAGTGATACCGCATTCTAACGGCGCGCTTGTCACGACCTCTCCGCGCTTATGGCGTTTCAATTGAGATCTATTTGCTTGGCAATGGTTATCATCGGCGAACGCACGGCGCTCTAACCGCGCACATGGGGTGCTTAACACGTCTTCTACGTCTATCGGGACTGCACGTGCGTTTCTACCACGTAATCACGGCGACTATATGTGCTGGTCAGATTTATGGAAATTTTAAGATGACAACAGACACACTGATCTGTGAACTTTGAATCACCTGTTAGTATAGTAAGTCGTTCACGAAAAAAAAGATCGCCATAGAAGCGTAATGCAAGCTTGGTTACCGTGTCATGGTCATGAACTCCATAAACTCAGCGGGAATCCAATAAAGGCGCCATAGGCGCACTAGGAGCCCCATGAGGACGTGGAGGAACCGCACAACAGTGGTGAAATCATCGTAAAATCACCATGACAACGCTTGATGAGGCTGTGACAGACATGGGGTGCTTAACACGTCTTCTACGTCTATCGGGACTGCACGTGCGTTTCTACCACGTAATCACGGCGACTATATGTGCTGGTCAGATTTATGGAAATTTTAAGATGACAACAGACACACTGATCTGTGAACTTTGAATCACCTGTTAGTATAGTAAGTCGTTCACGAAAAAAAAGATCGCCAGCTTGGTTACCGTGTCATGGTCATGAACTCCATAAACTCAGCGGGAATCCAATAAAGGCGCCATAGGCGCACTAGGAGCCCCATGAGGACGTGGAGGAACCGCACAACAGTGGTGAAATCATCGTAAAATCACCATGACAACGCTTGATGAGGCTGTGACAGACATGGGGTGCTTAACACGTCTTCTACGTCTATCGGGACTGCACGTGCGTTTCTACCACGTAATCACGGCGACTATATGTGCTGGTCAGATTTATGGAAATTTTAAGATGACAACAGACACACTGATCTGTGAACTTTGAATCACCTGTTAGTATAGTAAGTCGTTCACGAAAAAAAAGATCGCCATAGAAGCGTAATGCAAGCTTGGTTACCGTGTCATGGTCATGAACTCCATAAACTCAGCGGGAATCCAATAAAGGCGCCATAGGCGCACTAGGAGCCCCATGAGGACGTGGAGGAACCGCACAACAGTGGTGAAATCATCGTAAAATCACCATGACAACGCTTGATGAGGCTGTGACAGACACGCGAGGGTCGTGGTGAACACGTCAGGAAATCGCCGTTGCAAATGTTACAAATTTCGCAGCGTCTTTACCAAGTGTGTACTGCGTGTGTATTACGTTCATGGATGTTTCGTTTCTATGTTGCCGATGTTACTACGCTTGTCTCGCGACCCAATCTCGTTCTCGCATGGCGTTTGTTTTGAATATGCTCTAGACAAACGCCATTACTCGGCCGTCATTGGTGACCATGCAGACCACAGCATGATATCTGGCGTTTGTACCACGCTTGTACTACGCTTATGACGATCTTAGCGCGCTCTGAGATCATTTTCCGCGGCCGTAGCAGCGCAATAACGACACTTCCCCGATCTGACGGGGGTATAACGGACAGGTGACTCATCTAAGATATCGATAATATAGCTCATTGGTAGCCCAGTGAGTCTTTATAACCTGGAGATGCAGGGGATCGAGTCCAGTGTAGGCCTTAAAAGTTCCACATGATCTTCCAAGGTGGTATTACCATCGGCAGTGGTGCTTAACGGAGGTCTTGGCAAGCAACGGTGTCTTATAGTCTATCCATGGACCAAAAAACATGGCCTATGTCCACCGTCATTATTATGGTTGGTACATCAAAGTGGGGTATTAAAACCCATTTTATTTCATTGTAATAATAGTGCGATTTTACGACTTTAAAAATCGTTTAGATATTACATTATGGCCTCACCAAAATAGTAGGCTTAACAATTATTCTATAAATCTGTCTTTCGTCACATAAAGTTTATAAAAATCGTAAAATTTTTAAAGTTTGAATTCACTTAGCGTTGGTATTATACCTTTTTTCTGATGCTATAGTGTTCTTTTTACTATCATATATTTATAAGACAAAGGGCAGCGCATAAACTTATCATGTATCTTTAACCCATGATACAAACAGTGATAAAGATCTCTTTATGAAAATATATTCATGTTATAGATGCCTTTTACATGTGGAGATGGAAAAGATAAAGAGATCTTTCAAACAAATTCTGAAACAAATTATTTAAAAATAATCCAAAACCCCAAATAAACAATGTCATATAATTATCTACAATATATCGTTTGAATTTTTCCCCCGTCAAAATAAATGACAATGACACGGTAATGATATCCATCTGTTTTTAGGGAAAGGGGTATATTCTGAATCGTAACCGGGGTATCTTTTACATATAAACTGATTTCTGACATACGCTAAAACACGCGGTCTGTCTATGTAGCAGTCAAACTATATATTAACCATCGGAGTATTGTACAAATTACAATGAAAGTCTTTGTGTTCGATGGATTATTGTTTTCGTATCACTTTCATTAAAGTCAATCAAATGCTGCTTTAGCCATGTTCAAACGAGAAACAATGGATTGCTGAGCCCTAAATAAAGACAATGTCTAAAACTTGGGTTCTACAGTCTCCTGTATTGAAACATTTGATTTTTTAGCTCGATAAACAACAATTTCACATGATAGGTAAAACTCAAACTCTACATTTAAAATCATCATTTGCAGGTAAAATCGAAATGTTGGAAATAATAGCGAAAATGATGTTAAGACGTTATAATTCATTTTACCCTATTGCATCACTTTTCTTTTTAGGGGAGAGAAAAGGGAGGTGTCAGGAGTTCATCGGCATTACAATTAGTAGTATTTGAGCGTCTTTCACCTACGAAAGCATAATAAACTTGCCATATCTTTCAATTACAGATAATTACTCTCCAACATTACCAACACTGATAGCAACTGAATATCAGAATAAATGACAAATGTGGTCATTTCGACTTTTTCCTTGAGCAGCTTGTATGGACAGTACAGTACTGCATTTATATAAATGTATGTGTCCAATAGAAGTGACCGGTGTGACGCTTCAGTAAGTTTAGACCATACTAGATGGGCACTACTATTCGGTATTCTACCTCAAATAAGTTGTCCACTTGCTGTTTGTCGATGTTGTAAAAGAAAATTAGTTTGATTTTTACTTTGTCGCTCATTTAGAGCACTTGTCATTAGCAGTAGATTTATCCACTGGCTGGTTCATCAATACAATCGTCAGGGCTTACTCCACACATTATTTATTTCATGCTCATAGATCATAAATCACTTAGTTTGGCATATTTTTTTAAATCTCTTTAAAACACGGTTTCAGCTCATTTTAGAAATGTTATAAAGTATGCTATTTTGACTTTTAGTATTTTATTTCGAGTATGTACAATAATTTGATTAAAACCCTACATACAGTTGTCAAGTTTGGTATTCTTTCGGTTAGAGTAAGAGTCTCCGAACTATCACCAGGACCGGGTTAAGTCGTGGGCAAGGGAAGGGGTGGGGGTAGGCTATCTGGGCTGCAGCCAGGGACCTTTATAGATTGCAACACAAATAAATATTCTATATGCCTTATGGTAGAGTTTAACGGGGGGAGGGGGTAGTATTTTCGCTGGCTACCACACGGCTTCTGTTGATGCAGGGGCCGAGTTATATTTTCGCGAAGAATGACTCAAATGGCATCGATCAAAATAGGAAATCAAACGTCGTATTATCATTTTAAAACAATGGCAAATATGTGATACTCAAGGAGTGTTGCTATTTTTATATTTATCTTTCACAGGAAAATATCAAATACATTCATGTACTTATTGTCTTTCCAAATAAGTTAAATATTTTAGTCATTATGTCACTTAAATGTGATTTGTTGTCTAGAGATTTAGTGAAAGGTTCATTATTTACTGTTCGACAGACTAAATATGGTTTCACGTAACATGCCTCGTGACCAATGTGCTGGACTTGGGGTGTTAGATATTAGACATAGAGGTGACGGGTCTAGAAATTGCTGCAGACCCTTCATGTTCAATGGCTCAATTAGTTGCGAAAAGTTAATAAAAACCACAAATTAAAAACTTCTTGATTGAGAATATGTCTCCTTCGTTAGGCAATATTGAAATATATCATTTACTTAAAATGAAATTTCTTATAACACTCAATCCACGCTGAAGACACATCTGATTATCCCATGGTGACTCTATATTGATTTAAATCACAGAATTCTTTTGATTCTGTTACTGATATATCTATTTAAAATATGTATTGTTGGAGAACCATAGTACATGTATACCTAACTAATATATGTCCATTCTTTCAAGAACCATAAACTAAGAAATTAATATGTATAACAGTGTCCCGTATGACGTAAGAAGAGTTGAATTAAATCTTGTTTTGTTGGAATATACAAGCACGATCAATTACCATGTCTTAGTGTATATGAATTACGTTCTAATTGCATGAATTCCATTACATTGTCAAATTGAGAGTTCATTGTATGGAAACCAACTTCACCAAGTAGAAAGAAAGGAGGATAGCCCTGAACGTGATAATAACCTTTTTCAATGCACCTGGTACTATATTAGACTAATGTAGACGTTACTTAATACAAAAGGACATGGGTGCTAACTGTCATTTCAAAATATGCACAATTTATGAAAATAGATAACCATACAAATAATGATTTCCTAACGGCTTTTATTTTCAACAGGACACAAGTCTATGGAATACAATTACTGTTGATTAGTTATTCCTTGATTGGACATCAGAAGATGGTACCAAGTGCATGTAAGTAAAGAGGTGCAAAGTATTGCTTTACAAAAAAAAAAGGTTTATATAAACTTTAATAATAAAGAAAAACAGAGCCTCTAATGTCATGTCTGTTCAAGTTCTTATTGTGTCTGATGAAACATATAATTATACCCCTTAATACTTGAATACTCCAACACAAGTAGTCTCTAGACTTTAACATTGGGGTATAAGTTTAATAGAAGAATACGGTAGTGAGGCTCACCTTAACTGACATATGAAAATGGATAACATTCCCTATTGAAAACTATTCAACTACATAAAGAAAAGTCAGATTAGTTAAACGATCTAAACAAATATGGATTTTTAACCGGATTTTTAACGCTCTTCGAGGTACTTCAATGAAATATCTGGTAATATCATTGTTTACCGAACTCGGAGGCGGCCATTGCTAATACAATGGCCTCCGACATTTAGACAACTCGCGAAAAGTACTTCAGAGGTAGTTATTGCTGTAAACTTTAAGGAGTTTCATTCTATACTTTACACGAACGATCTAACTGGTTAACTGATTGAAGTGAACTAAGTCGACATTATCGATTCAGCAGGACAACGCTTTGGTTGGAGAGTTTGTTTTGTCACGTGACCTCCCATTGCATAAATTAATATGGTTGAATGATGGGATAGGATTATTTGATAAAGCGCGTTACCAAAATTGGCTTTAGCACCCCCGATACTAGTAAGTGAAGATCACGTTGAGAGATAAATAAAAACAGTTGGAGATATTGATTTTTATTTATTAGTTGGAAAGTGATGTCACAAAGTGAAAACAGTATAGATGAAAACATGGTAAGTCCACTGTTCTCTTACTTTTACTTGACTTTTCAAAGATTATTTTATATTTTAAATAGATAAACATTAAGAAGGGCTAATATAGGAGAGAGTGTTTCAGTGATATCAGTACTGGTACTCGTTAATAATTCCATGTCGCCTTATATTTTATGAAAATAAAATAATTCACCAGTTCTATAGTTGAGAAAAGACAGCTTGGCGAAGTTTGTTTCACTCATGTATTTACTCACTTAGAAAATGTGTTCTTGTTTACTTTTTTCTGCCGGTAAACACAGACCGCACGCGACGAATGAAATTATTAAAAGTTTTTTTTTTTTTATTTATTCTTTCATAATTATTTGTGTGGTTTCTTGGTTAGTTTATAAAAATATATATTATTTAGTAACTGTCATCAAAATAAAATATATATTTTATTCAATATTAACTTTATTATAAATTTATATAAAATCGATGTATAATTATTTATCAAATTATTAAAATTCAACTAAAATTGATAACGATTTTAAAAATTTTTGATTTTATATTTTTTGATTTTGTTTTCAGTCAGATGGGGATCATGCTGTGTCGGATGCGGAATCGGATAATTTCAGCGGTCAAGGGGACGATAGTGAATTACTAATTAAAGCTGATAAACTGGACCCAGCTGATCGGGCACTTTATGAGAAATTAAAACAACAGGAACGCGAGGAAAGAGAGGAAATAGAACTAGAGTTACAGGCCCACGAAGAGGCCCTGGCTAGACACCAAGAAGAACTTAGAGTGAGAGAAAAGGAACTCAGATTAGCTCAGGAACGAATGCAACAGAGAAATGGTATACAAACAGACTGTAATATTAAACAAGCTAATGACTTTCGTTCAAATTTACGTTCCCATGAACATCCACACCCTCTCCTGGGTCATTTATCTCCCAGAGACTTAACATCTGACATACGCCCATTACGAATTGATCTTCAGGCTAATCACAGCCCGTACGCGGGGCAGACCTCCCCGGGTGACAGATTTTCACGTTCATCACATCTTCATCCTTTAAGCTTACTTCCTTCACCCGATTCAGGCAGCGACGGGAGAAATCATCACTGGACATTTGAGGAACAATTTAAACAGGTTAGTTTCTTCATTTAAAAAAATTCTTTTCCCCCAAGATTCTGTAATCAAAGAGCAAGAAATCGATCAGATAAATAATTGATTGTTGTCATTTTTACCAACATGGTCGCCGATTTCATGGACACATTTTGAATTATAACCAAAGTCAAATAATGGTACCCTTTATTTGCCACACTTAGCAGTGACACCACCCTTACACTGAAAAACGTATGCATTGTCTACGTTGTCCAACATCAATAAATGGTTTCGTAATTTGTATTTTCGTTAAATGTTTGGTGGTGTTTTCAATATTCGGTGATTTAATTAAGATAAATGCCGTTACATATACAATGATGCATTCATCGAAATCCTTTCTCGGTGCACACATATATGCAAAATTGTTCATACATGTACGTTGATGTACTTAAACATACACATTATATATGGCATCAAGCTTTAATATATCATGTCATTCGAAACATGCATAAACATATGTCTGCATTTCTGAATATAATTTATAACTGATATAGTGTAATGAAATTTATTCGTGGAAACATTTCATAAAGATGCATTGTAATGAAATTTGTCCATGGATACATTTTACAAAACACCTATGCATGGATACAGTTTATACACATCAAGTTCATACTGCTGAAAATAAGAACGTGAGTGGACTTTCAGCGCCAGATCCCTTTAAAATGTATCATCATTTTTGCATGGTGTACTTTTATTAATCATCTGGGACTTTCTCTTAGTTGGAAACATCAAATTGGGGGTGCACTTTTATTTCAGATCCTTTTAAAATAAAACAGGAAGAATTGGTATAAATAAATACACTGTATATCCTAAAAGTTACCTGAATCATGGCACAGATTTGTCCTGGTTCTTGTAATATGAGACTTTAATCTGTATGACATGTACATAAATACAGGGCTCTATAACCATGATAATATCCCAATAATCACAAGGAGGCCTACTTTTATTACCAAGACGTCGTAGTTAAGGTATCCATGACTCAAAGATGATTCCTACTTGATTCCTTCTTCATCTGACAATTAACCAACAGATGTTAATGATAATTACCACTATCAATAAACACTGGTCTAATTAACTGTTAGAATTAATGAACCCAGTTTGATCTGACTCCCTCTTCAACAGATGTATTTATATCAATTTCTAGGTTCAACATTAAATACGAAAATTACATTTTATACACGGTATTGCATGGAGCAAATTTTATCCAAATAACATTTCGCTATTCGTTCATTATGAAAAATGATTTGTCCTTTTACTCCTTTAAAATTAGAAAATAAATGATTAGCATAGATTTTAATGGTCACAACAAATTCTTATTTTCACTATTGATAAAGTATTTGATTCCATTCAAATTATCAAATTTTAGATTGTTTTTAAGTGCATTTTCAGAATTGCCAATCATTCAAAACAACATATTTTTTTATACTTGTATGTTTGGTTTTTGATATGAGTGGATTTCGTTGAATAATTGTATTAAATATTTTCTATGTGAGGCAAAAAAGCAAAACTGGTAACATCCAATTGGTATGAATTGATTTAATTGGAATTAATTGATTTTAATTGACATTGAATAACAAAAACAGAAACAAAATCAGTTGGGATTATTATATTTCGGGTAATATTTAAGATTCCACTCTGTTCCAACACATCTTTGTTAAACTATTGATTTCTTGGAACTATGGGGATTATTTTGGAGAACTGTTTTTCAAAAATGATATTATTGATATCTAGATTATTGACATCCCTATATAATATTAGACATGGAGGTCTTACAACCATGATCAAACCAAACATCAAGATTATAAATTTAATGGATATATTTATCACTAACGGGGGCGTTCTACGAGTACGACTCAGACGTTTCGTTTAGGGTCACTTTAAGAATAGGATTAAGTTCGGTAATGAATGAAATTGGTACCAAATGTGAACTTGATAACGAACGAATGACATTTTAATGTTCATCTAAATTAAGATTGCATACTTGTCAACTTACATAATCACTATTAAATACATTGCTAGAAAATTGTGTGAAATTGAACTCTTATGTGTAAAATGAAATGCAGATGAAATAAAGGGAACACTGTTTATTGAAGAAATGAACGTGAAAAATAATCTTTAAAATATTTCATAAACTTGACTATCCCATATTTGAAATATCGCCATATAAGTGGAATAAAGGGACTAAAATAGGAATAGACACAGTGAAATCATTGGTATATACATGTAACTAAGACTCGTCGAAAGAAATCAAAAACTTTGATCCAAAAATTACACGCTTTAATAGTTTCATCAAAACTTAACTTTTTTTTATATTAAACCCGTAGACCAAGTCGAGATAATGTAGATCACAGTGTAGATAAAATTGAGATGAAATCAATAATTGTGAGGGTAATCAAATATAGTCCAAGAAGACACCAAAGATAAGTGAATATTGTAGTTACATCTTTGAAGTATTCTTAAATTGAAAAAGTAAATGTGTATGCAATTCTTAAATTGAAAAATAAATTTTGATGCAATTCTTAAAAATTAAAAAAAAATTGATAATAATAAATTTTAATTTAGATATAGCAGATTGGCGTAGATTGGTAGAAATTGTCATAAAATGTAGATAAAATGTATAGTTGTGACTTGTGAGTGTAAAACATTAATATAGGAGGAGAGTAGAAGAGTAAATGTGATGTTTAGGTGTTTGTATATGATTAACTTGTAACACTTTAACTTGCCTGCCCACCGTTAAAACACAAATAACACTTAAAACATCGTCGTATAGATAAAACCACTCACTTATACAACTTGTAACTTTCTTATGCTACATACACAAACTTTTAAATATATTTCTTTTAAGTTTTAATTTCTTAAAACATTATGTCATAAGTTGAAGTGTTTGAAACAAAATAAATAAAGCTTGCCACAACTCCCATTTAAAGATGTCTATTCTTCTATCATAATTTTCTTTGTACATTACAATGCGCTGTGCAAATATTAAACAATGTAATGTAATGTGAATTTACAACCGTGTTGTTCATATTCAAATAATTAAAAATTGTACCCCATTCAAAGATGTATAAGTTTAGGGATGCGTCTTCTTATTATAACCATCATTTCAGCTTAATCTGACATTTAATGACATTTATTTGGATTTAAAAAAAAAAATATTTGGGTTATTTGTCAATATAATATTTAACATTTCTCTAGATTTTAAAATACTAAAAATTTAATGTATCCACTTCCTGTAATTATTGTGTAAGGTATTCACCGTTTTATATCGGTTGAGGTAAAAATTATATTACAAATTTAGCTTTAGCCGAAAGAGTTTTTGTTAAAACGAAATATCTTTTGTCACATTTCTACCATCTGTTGGCTCACTTATTCAATTAACCACCATAAACATTTGACTTATTATCAGCCGAGTTTTGTGTAAGTCATTAAGACGCAACATTCTAAAGGGATCAGATTTACTCAAAACTGGAAAACTTTCACTCAATTGTTTCAGAGTGTTAGAATTGTTCACGCCTTGTGCTGTGTTAAAATATGTTAAATATATCAAAGTGACTGGCTTTGTCAGAATTAGACCCCTAGAACAAAGCTGTTATTTAAAAGTTTTTTTCCCCTTCTCTCTTTTCTAAAAAATCATTTGTTTTTAAAATGTTTCTATTTTTGTTTTATTTCACTTAAATATTAACAAGATTTCTGGAGAAACATCTTAAGTATATTAATTTATAAATCGTTAAAGCCAGAGTTGAAAGAAAGTTTTATGTAAAACATATGTACGGATCAGTTTTGATTAAATCTAGTTACTTTTACTTTAAACCTCTTTTTTATCTCTTCATATCAAAGACGTGTTTTAATAAAGATAATCGTCGAAAATGAGAGTAAAGTGAATTTAAGATTGCAATTAATTTAGTAGTTTACAGTGAGGGCTTCTTTTTTTTCTTTTTCATTTTGGACGAAGCGTTTATGAGTTTCTATAGATGACACGCATCATTTAACTCAATTGTGTCTTTTTTGAACAGTTTACTTCAGCGCTGTGATATTAAGAAGTTTAGATTAATGATTCTATTTGATCGAAAGATATGTCATGCTGACTGCCTCTGGTATAACTATAATGCTCAAGAACCCCTTCGCCTGATTGACCCCAATTCAAATAAATAAGACAATAATCCTTAGTATCGTTATATGAAGTCAGTGGTATCAAAAGCGCTTCATTAAACATTCATTATGATATTTGACGATTGGTCTTTTATCAATGAAAACTATAAACGTATAAAGCATCATAATTATATTGGATACACGAGGATGATTTTAAAGAAAAGGATTTATTAAAATAATTAATATGATTCTTAATTTATAGACCAGAACCATCATTTAATTTAATTAGAAGTAAACAAACTCATTGTTTAAGAGTTCCTGGTATTGTTTCTTTTATTTTATACTTTGCAAAATTTATAAGTGTAGCAACCTATAAGAATTGGTATCGGTTCCTTTCGTCTTTCTAGATATTAGGTTTTGTTTAAATTTATTGTTCAAATTAATTAGAATGGATGTTTTCACCTTTTTTTAAAGGTAATTATAGAGATTCTCATGAGAACAACAACATTAGCATATTAGATATACCTCCAGGGTTATTTTTACTTATTCTACAGTTTTACCGATCAATAGATTACATATATGATATTAAAAATATAGACCTATTGTTAGGCTTCATTTTGGCGTGCTCATGATCAACCACAATTCTTAGTTAGGCTTGACTTTCCAATCGACACACATATATAATTCCACTTGAAATGGTTCTGATATCATTGCACAAACCCCTCTCTATTAAACATCTTTGAGTCTACAATATATGGTAAATGTGTACAAAAAATAGTTAAGATATATTATTTCCGGATTCTAAATACCTTAACTTGCTATCTGTAATAATAATATATTGTTTAGAATAGAAAATGGAAAAAAATCATCTGTATTATTCCAGGCAATCAATCTTCCACGGTAATTTTAACCATTAGAAATACTTTTGTGGCAGGCAAATTTCCTTTTCGGCATATTTTGGGCTTACCATGGTGCCATACCAGTCTCAATGATTCTCCTAATATAAGTAAATAATAGGGTTATTTATTTACTTGGCTTCCTTCTACCCCCTGAAGTCTCAAGTAGCATTACTTGATATTTATCGGGGGCAATACATAATACAAACTGTGTAAATAGTTCTGCTTAGTTTTAATGTTACTAGACATTTTAATTCAACAAATACACAAATTGTAAATTATTTTAATTTAGAGAACGGAAAATAAAAACAAATGTTACCACATATTCTCATACAACAAAAAGTCAAAATCAAATTTATAGCTTTAATTTTTGGACAAAAGGAAATAAGGAAAAAAAATATAAGAGAACACACCTTACAAATAAAACCACAATTAAATATTTTAACAAAGAGATTAACATGTCCTTATATACCTTTACATATAAGTGGTGGTATTTTACTTGCCCAAAAATACTTTATATAATGCATGCTTATTAAAGAAGTAAAGCCAAACGTTTGGTGTGGTCTTGTTTTAATAAGTATTACTTTATATATTGACCTTACGAACATTATAATCGACACGTAAATTTGGTTGAAACCACAAAAAAGCTAATCATATTATTTTGTTTTTGATAAGCTAAGCTGTTTATAAAAGTCACACAGTACATGTATAATAATATGTTCTTTTAAAATGTGCTATTTACGTCAGCGGTTTTAACTTGTTTCTAAGTTTAGTCAATTTAAGAACAATTATTCTATACGTGTTCCTCTTTTAGTATATTTAATTTTGGAAGGCAGAAACGGTGAATAAACTCAATGTTGGGGAAACAAAGTTAATCCCGTTACCTAATGACTCCAATTAAAAACAACGGTTAGCATGTGTGTCGTGATTTTACATTTGGCAGAACGAATAAATCCTTTTATTTGCTACCGTTAAATGAACGGCAAATGTTTTCCCTGTGCAAAGATTGAAAATGGCCAATACATAGCCATAAAGTTTAGAGAAGTCGCACAGTACTCAAAACTCTCTCGCTGGTCTCGCCTTATCTCCTTAGAGACACGTTCAAGTCGCGGGGTAAACACGCGGCCGCTTTTGGTGATGCCTCGTGCCAGTTTGACACCAGTCCAAAACACTGACTTTCCGCCGTTCTTTGATTTGGTCGTGTTGGACTTCTTGTTTGCCCCTACAATCATTTGTTGATTTCTCACATTTTCAACGTAGATGGAAAAGGTGTGAGGGTGTGATAAATTTACCACCTGATCCAAATGAATTTAATTCGTACGACAAAACAGCCACTTAGTGGAGCAAAAGTTCACGTTGAATTGTTTGCTAGAAATTAAAATAAAACGGGGTTCCTGTATAGATTCAGTTTACTAAATATTTATGTTATTTCTAATTATTGACGCTCATCAGACGGGAAACTAAACAGACAAACACTTAGCTAACTTGTCATTTGCTGACAAACCAAAATTAAAGAAAATATGGCAAGACAACAGAAGGAAACACGTCACTTGGTAAAACCGCTAGAAAATAAATTACATTCTTTTATTTCCATCTTTGTGCTGTTTATTATTATCACAAACCAAAGTTGCTGTACCGGAAACTTGTTCAACCATTGTAGTTAATAATCTGAAAGTTAATAAGCAATGCTCTCTCTATATATATTATGGGAATGAATAGATTAAAAGAGAATTGTATTTATATTGAGATTGTGTTTTGGGTAATTAGGATATTTAGTTTTGGACCACTGCTGCAACACATATAGATTTGTAATGAGTGTTATACCATTAGGGTGTCCTCTTGATTTTAATAGTAGATCTAACTGCTTTTCAATAAAAGATGAATAAATATAATCCAAAATATAAGTACTTGTACTCTATTTGTTTTAATAAATACATTCATATTTGAACGTATTCAATCAGTTCTAAAATTTGGAAACTTCCATCCACAAAGTTTAGTTTAAACAATATTTTATTCAATACACTCAAATTGATTGAACAACAGGCAAAGATCTATAATACAAGTTCTCTCCACGCTGTTTGACTTTTTCTGGTTTCTGTAAAAAGAACGTTTTCGGATAACCCTTTCATTGTTAGTAAAACAATAATGCACACGCACATACTAGTAGCATTTTTGTTGGTTAAGTTAATTACCACTCTGAATATTCTACAAATCATACTGAAATCTGAACTTTCTAACTAGTTCTTAAAAAATATCTCTTTTGCTCTTTGTCTGCCTTTGATGTTCATCTCCCTGTCAATAATATTTTGACAGGAAACAGTATCGCCTAGTTTGGCAAATAAAATAGTTTCGGATTACAGCCATTATGGAAGCTTTGACTAGACTGAGGAAATACGTCTTAACATTTATAAATGAAGGAATGTTTTATTAGAAGAATAAATGTAAAGCGGAAAAATTCTCGTGTCCATTAACATTCCATCTGACCGATAGTTTGTGATGCCAGATCTCACCTATCATACATGTCATCATAATAATATCTATCTCTATAATCACACGGGGTATAATGTTCAATTCACCTTCTCGCTACATGATTTCACAGTCATGAAAAGTCTAGGGAATTATTTAGGGAATTGCACATTAGAAGAAGAAAAATGGCTTCTGTTATTTCAGATTTCTTCGCTCAACATTTCAGATGTTGTATTACATTAATATCCACATTCAGGGTCTATGTACTTCCATACTGCATTCCATAGCAACGCAATTATATAGAAAGATTTGAGGCTGCCATTTTTATTTTAATGCCGGAATAATCATTAACATACTGGTGCTGAGAGTTGTTGGGTCACTGCTTGAAAACGCTGTTAAATGGAAGATGGACCCAATTTAACACGAATATAAGGAGAATGAAATATCGGGTTAAATCGCGCTTTCTTTAACGATCTCTTCACAAGTAATGAGTTGGAACTGTGGGGTCCGTTACAACCCACTATAGACATAATAGCGAATATAGATAACGCCACAAAAAGATCAACTGCAACGCGCCCAATGACTTATGGTTGGTTTAAAGCGATTACAGGTATAAAAAATAGAGGTAAAATGAACCGTGAAATCTATTTTCAATTATTCTAGATATCGCTACTGCGGTAAACATTTGAGATCTGGGTTTTACATTTTCAATTCCTTAATCACGAGGAAGATCGCATTAAATGTCTCATAATTGACGCATCTGGTTTTAATAGCAACGAAGGGTGGAATTAACATGGGTGATTGATGTATGATAACAGAAGCTAACATGACTGTAGATAACCAATCTCTCCTACATATGTATTTATCATTGCCGCTAATGAAAAGATTCCTTAAATTTCAGTCGCCTAACTGTAATTAAATAGGATTTGTTGTTTCTTTTTACTTAGTGCTCAAGTTAATTCTTTGTTCAAATTATGACCCACTTTCACCCCCGTTTCTCTCCCATTTTGATACTGTGTTCTAATTTTATTACAGTTCGTATGTAAAACTGCAGAAATAAATATAATTCGTTTATGTAATTTACAGCTTGGCAGGCAATTTTTTTCACAAATATATTTCATGAATTTCTTTATGTCAACTCTGATGAAATTAGTGATAACTGATATGTAGTTTTTCTCCGAGATATTTGCCCTTAATATGTTTCCAATATGTGAAACTAAATTTAGATTCTTTTTCCTTTTTAACGCGCTCAATAAGACAGGACGAGGTGATACATACATATATGTTTTTTTCGTGATTTTGTGCCAGGAAATTAATGTTGCTTAGAGAATATATGAAAAGGGATTTATCATAAAAAAGATGAATTATGAATTATTACACACGGACTGTTAAAATATAAGTATATGATGTATATGTTTAACTAGCCTCGTTATGATTTATGATGGAGTCGTTTTAACGTTACGCGCCATTATTTATGATTAATATACATGTACGATTAACCCTAAAACCTACAACACGATTTAAAACTGGTTTTCCAGATTTATATAAACATGACTTTGATTGAAGAGTGAATGTTATTCTGAAAAATCAGAGGCTTCACTTGATTTCTGCAAGGGCCGTGTTTCTGTTAGTGATGATGTGTGCCACAGTAACCATTCGCGGATGCCGACATGTTGATCGTCGGACACATATAACATCCCAGTTGCAACATTAAGATGTTGATTTTCAAGGTTCAAAAACGAAATATTTACGTAACATAACTGCATAAAGGTAGTCACATTGTGTTTCCATACTTTCTTACCCACTATTGCCCATCATTTCCTTTTCGCTATTAAATTTAAAAAACAGCCCGAAATTTCGTATTGCTCTACACAATTCATTTTATTCTTTCTTTTTGAAAAATCTGTTAAAAGGGCAGTTTTTGACCACAATACACTCACAGATTCTAGTTTCGTTTTTGGTATAAATAAAGTCACAATGCTAGAAATATCTCAGATAATCCATTTGCAATTATGAGAATTGTCGGACATTTTCCACCCCTTTGTTCAAATTCTTAATGTATTGGTAAATTGAAGTGGTGTTTGCGTTTGATTTATAAGTAGTTAAGATGTCGGGATTAACATGTCCTAGACAAGCTACCATACTTATCGTTGGTCAGAACAAGGTGTTTTTTAGCCAATGAAGTTGTCTGGTCAGAAGTTCATGAATTATACCAAATCTTCCAAAATGAAATTTACTTTAATTGAGTTTAACGTCCTATTGTTCGGCTTCGATTGGGTTAATGAAGACGGCTATATTGCCATACAGTGTTCTATGAGGGAAATTTTGCCCGGGCAGTGGCACTATGGTCTACTCTTATATCGAATTCCAATTGTCAAGGGATCTTTTACGTGCACGCCAATGTATACACGGGGCCCCGAACGACTAGGCAGCAGTCGTTGTCAGGCCCTCCGTCCTGCACCTCGAAATCTTCCAAAACTCCCCATTGAATCAATTCGTATTGTTCAAAATTTTAAAAGTACACTGAAAAACAAACATTCGAAATCAAGTTAGATTTAAGGGGAAATATGATATTTTACTTTGGTGCTTTTTAAATCATTTGTTAGGTCTAACGACAGAACTTGTGAACCAATATTAGTAAACACGTCGCTTAATCTTTCGAAAATTTAGTAGTACAGAGTTTAGCCCTTGCCAAGTCGATCAGATCAACCCAATTCATTTAGAATTAAATCAAAGAGTTTTAGCTCCTTTAAGTTTTTGGTTGAGGTATACATTCAATGCACAAGATCTCACAGTCTTAATACAATTAAACATATCATAAATATATATATATTAATATTAAATATACAAAATTACTTTATATACTATCAAAGCATTGTAAATGAATGTTAATTTCGTAGCAAGTTTTCGAAAAGCGGTTATTAAACTTTCCCATACAGAATTTGAATAACATAATTATATAAAAAGATGTGAAGTGTTGATTTGATATGTAACTATGTTATTTCTAATATATTGTCGAGTAATTTCTATGGGAAAATACGATGCAAAGATATATAAAGTGATAATAATGTTGGTTTATATTCGTTTCACAAATTTCTAACCGCTTACACGTAATAAAACATACAGGCATTTCCTTTTCTCCTCAAGGGTAATTACGTGCAAGGGAACAATTTCCACGGTTGTAATTTCTTTTAAATGCTATAGCAATTCTTTTCATGGTAAATTGAATTTAGATGAAGAGACGACAGGAGGTAGATTATTAGGTGGTCTATGTAGAATTGTTCCAATGGTCTCCAATAATTAACAATCAATGGCTAATAAACTTTAGTTTTCCAACAGTTAGTCGATCTATGTCCCCTGTTGATACACCGCCATTATCTGATGTCTTAAACGTGTGAGAATCATTCCACTATTGAAAACTAATCACAAAGACTCGAGCCAAGTCTCATGACGCAAACATTAAACACGAACTAGGTAGATAGATGGAGAGACAGATTCACGAGGGATCTTTTTTTTCATAGCATTACCATTTCCTAAATCAGGGGACCAACCACTTGCATCTTGAGACTGTAACTTACCCAATCTGATATTGAGTAAATTCAAAGATCATATTTTTTGTATCATTTGCTTGATAAAGACGAGAGTATCCTCGTCGACACGTCGCTTAGTATCAAACTCAGTAATTGTGTATCCATAAAATTGTACCTTGTGTTATTATGTTCAATTACTAAATGCCAATCAAAGAAGATTATACAAAGACACTCAGGAAAATATATATAGGCTCAATGTCTTTAGAATTCTATGAAGCCGGTTTCTAAACTGAAAAAAAATGTTAAACACCGGGATTTGATGGCTTTGTAACTGACTTATTGTATATTTTTGGGTGATTAATTAATTGAAGGTACAGGGTTCGAATTTTGCTAATAATAATAGGTTTTAAACAAGATCACTAATCAAGTTCTGAAAATATCGTCACATATATATTTATATTTTGAAAGAATAATTCTCAGATTTTTTTAAAACAACCGAACTAATAATTTCGAATAAAAAAAATTGTAAATAAATTACCACCTCAGTGAGTGACCCCTTTATCTGGTAAAATGCAAACTAGACACCTACTCTCGGTTAGCTGTTATATTCAATATAGCGATATTTCCAAATAAACTTGGTGGTACAATACAACTTGTTAAATCTATTTTCGAAACGATTATCCATCAGAGATATTACATTGCTGTTTCGGCTGAGACGCTCTTATGTGAGGAATACATGATTCGTAAAAAACACGTCATTTGAACGTAGTATTGGAAATTGGGTAATTTATCACCTCGGTAAGGTTAATCTGTATAGGTAAAAATAAATCACCGACTTGATGTAACACTTGATTAAACGAAAGCCAAACATTACTATAGGTAACACTTACAATGATCTTTATTTAATCTGTACCTCGTGGTCACAATTACCTTGGAAATATAACAGTTTGATGTAGGTATATAGTATCTTACCATCTAATCTCAACTTCCCAAAATATATTACTGTTAAAACCTGTTGAAACTGAAGCCACCTTGAGGTGTCAGTGACCGAATATTATGAACTAAATAAAAAGAGAAAATAATAAAAGTTTATAAGCGAAATGAACATTTTTCTGCTCTCGTTATATACCTTCGAATTCATTTTAGTAAAAGGTCAAGCAGGGTTTAAAAATGTTGAAAAAAACTCTATTAGTTTAAGACTTATCACAATATATAATAGATAAGTTTAAAGTGAGAAAATGATTCTTCACACTTTAAAGTCATTTTGTCTGTAGCAATTATTATGAATTTTTAAGAGGTGAGAGAGAGAGAGAGAGAGAGAGAGAGAAAGAGGGAGGGAGAGAGAGAAGGGAGAGAGAGAGAGAGAGAGCGAGATGTCTCATCAACTATTCAATTTTCAATACCTACATGATTTGTCTAATAATTCACAAAATGAAATATAGCACAAAATGTCATCAATTCGAATTATCTCATATAAAGGCCACATTGATTAAATTAGAAAATATGTATATAAACTAAAGGGGGGTCGAGGGAGGAGAGAGGTCGAGTTTAACATAGATTGTAAGGGGGTGGGGAATCGTGTTTAATGTAAAATGTTGCCGAACCACTAGACAGTCCCACGGGCGCCAACGACTTACAAGTCCGGGCTTGAATAATCCTCGGGGATTGTTCTTGGCTCGGGTCGTAATTCAAACCCGAGGTATTCTATTAGATAGTCCAGTCCCCGGACCGTTCGGCAACCACTGCAGAAATGAATTTTGTATTATTATATGAGCAATGTAGATTTGCAAAATGCTGGCCATACACCATACCGCGGCTTTAAATATCCATCAGAGATATTACATTGCTGTTATCGGCTTAAGATGTGACGAAATTTTATTAAAGAATAAAAAAAATTGGTAAATCGATCTTTATTTTAATTAGTTTTTACAGAGGCTAATAAGATATTCATTTTAAATAACAAGACTTTTAATATTGAAACAAAATACATGACTTTTAAAAGGTCAACTATAATAAACCATATTGTTCACAAAGAAAAAATAGATAGCATTTCATTAAGCTTAAAGTGAAACGGCGGATTAGTTATTGCATTAAAAACTTAGTCTAGTGAGCTAATCGTAACTAAAGGTTTTCGGATAACAATTATTACACTCAACTGCTATTCCTCTGAAGAATCCCTTTGAATATAGTAGGCCCAACTGAACAGAAAAAAATGGTCTCGCAATTTTTGCTCCTAACTGGAAATCGTGTGCTGTGAGAGTCCAACAGAATTGACAAAGTATGAGAATAGCATAATATTTGCTTCTAACCGGAAATAGTGTGCTGTGAGACTGAGAGTCCAACATAATTAGCAAAGCATGAGAATAGTATACACATTTAGTAGATATGATTACAAAATCACGACGTTGGGAAGACGACCCTACTCGTTGTCGCGCACAAGTTTGGAATCGTATCTCCGCCACAAGACTCACTTACTCTCGACCACCCAACCCCTTCTCAAAATCTAACACGAGTGCGTTTTCTCTACTCCCTCTAAGCGCGATAATGATTTCAATAACGCAGAGAGCCGAAGAATTTAAAATCACAATTACTATTCGTGTGTGTTCCTAATGAATTACATCTTTCACACATGCATGTTCTAATAATTATTTGTCGAAATCATACGATTCTTTAAGTTGACCCGAAACTCATTTCCAAAAAACAAGTACGACAGACCAGACACACAGCACGACGTTATCAACGCCATCTTGGAATTGTAAAGCCATATCAAAATTCACGTCCATCAATTGATGTCCAATTGTGCAAGAAACAATCATGCCAAATTTCTTATCTATCTTGCATACATTAACGGAGACTTTTATCGAAGCGCGTCGCCCCCAAGAAATACAACACGATGGGTAGCGCTAGGGACCAGTTCCGTATAATCACTGGCCCAAAAATAACCCATTCATGACGAGATTCGACATAATTCATGTAGAACAAAAAAGAAAGAATACGTGTTTCCTACTGTATTTTATTATTTTCAAGTACAGTTATTGGTGTTTATAAAAAGATCGATGCTGAACACAGAAGCAATAATTTGGACAAATCTCATGGCATGAACGAATTCATTCTTGCTAAATATTTGAAGTAGCCCAAAAAGTTACAATTCGTGATTAGGCAATCAGTGTGTTGTTTTTAAAAAAAGAAATATGGTCATTCAAAGTGGCTATATTTGTCTATATGTTTGTTCTCATTCATCGACTTCTTTAATTTTGTTTGTTTACCCCTATTTTGTATTTGTTTTGTTTTCTGTTATTGACTTGAAATTTTTAACTCTTATCCTATTCTTGACTCCCAATCTCCATTTTTCATTCAAGACTGTTTTTAGCCAACGAGTCCTTATTATCTATAAACAAAACTAATTAGAAACTTCTGTGGTAAAATTCATAACAATATCTCTAAGTCGATCAGTTCTATGCAACCCTCAAGAGATACTCGTTTCCTTTCGTTTCATTTGAATGTCTTCTCAATGAAAGTGTATATTTTGCATGACGCTTTTTGGTCTTGATTTGATTGTTTCATCATTGTTTTATTGTAAAGTCATCTTCCATTGTTTTTTAGTACGAACCATAAGTTATGGGACTTGCAATATATTATATCGGAAAATAGTTACAAAATTATAGAAGATTTTATTGGTTTAGAAACATATGATCTAAAACAAACAATACCTATAGCATATAAATAGTGCTATTGTTCTAAAATCTTTTTACGCTAGTAATCAACCAGTCCAGCTTCGTTTTGATAATCTGATGGTTTTAGTTGATACCTTGTATACCATTAACTTTATTGAAACAACCATTATTAAAGTTTGGCTGTATTTATGTATGATATGTTCTGTCTACGATTTGGTGGATTGTTTTCCTACATCCTTGAAATTATTCGATTTAGAGTATTACTGGTAAAGTGCTATTTATCATAAAGTAAATTGTTGGACGTATATCACCCATTCTAATACTTTGATGTTTTACATTAACGTTTCAAAATAAAGGGTAGAATAAACAACAAAAACTACTTAAGATTCGAGAAAAAGTTATCCAGATTTATATCTGCATTATTGGCATTTGATTGGTAACTGGAAAACATCGGACATGATTTAAAAACATTTGACTACTTTCTAGCGAGTTTTCAATGGTTTTTCTCTTGAACTCAAGCTCAGAAATTAATGGCTTGCTGTCTATTTGGATGTAATAAAGGATTTCGATACGTTCAAATGGTGTTTTTACAGGAAGTAAACATCTATTAGAGAAGTAAGATGATCTTAATCAAAATAAAAAGCCACAAGTTTCAAGTATCTTTGCCATTTCTTGTTGAGTATTTCACCAGATCCAAACCAGAAAACTTTCATTCTTTCATGAATTAATGTGATTGTTCTTACTCGAGGTCATATACTTGTCGCTTCTGGAACGATTCTTCAAAAATGTCTATGGCCTCTTTAATCGGCCTCAGTTAGCAGTGAACCGCGACGTTAATTGCTTGTTTCAACCATCTTAAAACTTCATAAACGTTCTGAAAGGCGCTATTAGGGTCAGTGTTTTAGATTAACTTAAATTGCCGAACATCATATAAAGTATTTAACTTATTTCACAACCTTATGGCTAATAGATTGGCCCAAAGTTCCTCTTGTGTTCTTCCCTTCTTCTTAAACGTTAATTAAACACACTTGTTTTTAATCATATAAAGGCATTACAGACCCCATTCGTCCACCAGCTTCAAGTTCTTCTTTTACTAAAAATCACGATTACGAAAGTAAAAAAAAAATGGCGTGATTTAAAAAAATTGAACTTCACTCACACACTTAAGAAAAGTAAGGTGAAGTTGGGTAAATAATTAATGTTTAATTTAAAATAAATGGATAGATTATTTCGTTTATTTTAATTAGTTTTTTCATTGTTATCTTAGACCTCGGCGTAGATCTGTGTTTTAAAACCAAAAATAAACAGTGTTAAGATGGAATCTTGGTAGAAATAGAATCTTATAGAATTCCAGCAATCTGTCTTGACGAAACTATTGAGGTGCTGATAGAACATTGCTACATGTTGTTATCTTGTGGCTAATTTCATACAAACGAAGCAATCGTCTGATAGCATCTATAAACCCATTTTATTTTGTCACTTAAGCAGCTTTTAACTAATCCGGTATGGTTTTATTTTATCTGGTAGTTAGGCGTTCTTTTGTGGCAGCCCATAGCATCCCAATGAGAGATAACTTATATAGGCCTTTGCCTGTTATTCAATCCATTTCAGTTTATTGAATAAAATATTGTTGCTTCTCTCGACCCGGCTGGAACTCAACTCTCAAGAATAATAAGGAATATAGTTAATATAGACTACGCTTTTTATTCTTTTGATGAGCACGTTTAATGTTAAGGTTGATTCCATCATTCGATGATGTGGTACTTTTAAAAACTCAGTACTAATGGCGTTCTGGAAAAAATATCAATGCCATGTATCTACATAGTAAATATTATTAATATTAGTGTTTTACCATAAGTCATGTAAACAAATATAAAAGATTCCAGCTCTGAAAAATAAATTTAATCTAAAATGAAGGGTTAATAAATACAAGTATTTATTATTGTAATTCTATACTACGTACATATGTTAACTTCTAAAGCTTACATTGTAACGATGTTCCTGAGGATCACGACCTCGCGTTGACCTCGATTATTTATCCCAAATATATATAAGAAATAAAATTCGCTTAAATATACAGTAAATGAAACTAGAACTTGTAATTTGTTATAGCTTGTGACAGAATAATTGGATTTATAAATACTCAAATGAAAGATTTTATAATTCGGAGGATCATTAAAGCACCATCTTTCAACAAGACCAGTTGCTAGTGATGATAGAATCTGTCCCGCAAACAAACTCTTTCTACAAAAGTTGAACATACATCATTTCAATCTATCTTGTTCATCAAATAATCATACTTGTAATGTCGACGGAAGTGATTAAATGCTTCTCATTAAATACCACAAAATTAACTTTTGAAGTAAAAAAAATGTTAGTAATTAACTTCGAACATATGAAGAAGTGGGACAGGTTTTCTCAATGTGAGGTTCTGTGAATTTGAGAAGTGCATTAAAATAAACCAAAAGTGAATTAGTAGCATGATTAAGTCAGATTTTTAGAGTATGTGTGAATTGGAATTGTATTTTTAACATCGGGTAACTTTGAGAATTTTAAAAACTGGTTTGTATGGTTATTGAGGGGACGCCTGCGTTCTCTTGAACTTCTCTTCAAATTCGAACTGTACATTGCTAATGAGCCACAGATATATCCGTATTCTACGTACCTAAAAGACTTACACATAACCTATCTAAAGGGACAGACATTAACCCTAACACTCGTGACATTTCTTTTTGAGGGGTTCAATTGTACCCTAGCCTTGATTCTAGACTTGAGATCGCCCTTGAAACGATTTTCAACTGAGTCGCAGTCAGAAATTAGCCTTTTGAATCTGATATTGAGATTGATAAAATATAAACTGACTACTGTCATGTAGTGTCTTGAGAGATGTTTTATAGTATAATGCGTTACATCAGCGAACACAATGGTCACTTCCGGTTTAGCAATACGATATTTAAAATGTCATTCTAGTTGTGATATTACAGCCCGCCCTGTTTTTAAGATTGTATATCTCTTCTTAATTTCATCAAAAGAGTATATTTCTGCCACTGTTCAATGAGTCGTTACAATATAACTGACGGATGGACTAATTAGGCGTTCAGCCTAAAAGCAAAGGGTCGGGTCAGATTACCAACGCATGCTGTTCAGTGTGTAATGTGTGTAGACACGTGTATTCTGCTTCTCGCGATATTAGACGAGATAATGGAGAGACGATACCTACCGTATTGTAAATAAATGTATAAACGGGTATAAAAATACCTAATAACAACAAGGTTTTAACATTCACCTCTGGGCCCCAGGAAACTAACTTATCACCATCTAATTAAAAACACTCTAACATCCACTTAATGTTTTTATAACGAGCTGTTTGATTGGCTAAATTGCCCCATAAATTCTATGGATTATTAATCTTTGGTAGTATAAATTTTCACAGGGTATCTACATTCCAATATTGCTCATCAGTTTTTTTTTCGCTCTTTCGTTTTCGTACGAAATGAAATGCTGATGAAATGTTGTAACAGTCATGATAACCAAGGATGGTTTAGAGGACTAGTGTGTTCAAGTCCGACTCACTCGAGTAAATCTTAAGACAAATAAAGAAGAGGTTATGTATTAATTTGCTAAATCCGCGTTGCCTTGGACTTTGTATGCTGATGTCTGTTAATAACAAACACAGCGATAGAAAGGCAATTTAATTACACATTTAATGTTGTACTGCTTACAGCATAACCGTAAGCACCATTTACACAGTCTTATCCATTAACAAAGATTTTTATTCCATTTGATACCCCGTCATCTAATTAAATTTGCCAGTTTCCATCAGGCCAAAATAACACACACCCCATTTTCTGGTATTTAATGGCTACGAAAAGCATCTTGAATTGTTTAAAATCTCGTGTTTAAAATGAAGTGTCTTGCTATGAAATTATTTCAGATTCATGTCAATATTGAAGTTTTTATTTCCGCAATTTATTTAATGATTCTTATGTAATGGATGTATAAGTCATTTAAATTTCTTCGTCATAAAAGGGTGTTCAGATTGAACGTGGGAGTTAATTCGAAACGAATGCACATTTGGTAGCTGTTTCTTGTTTTTTTGACTTTGGCAATATTAGATATTTTATCTTCCAAAATGGTAGATTGTTGGGATCTCTTTTAAAACTATTTACAGTCAAATTATTTCGTACAGCAGACCTGCGATCAGAGCAAAATATGGCAGATACTTGTTTCCAATGGTGCTAATCAATCAATTTTAAAGTGGAGCAATTTCTGTTGTGGCTTTTTTGTTTTGATGATTGCCAAGAATTTTTCCATTATCCCTTAGGAGTTTTGGAAGAAACTGGAGGTCCCGTGTACATATTGGCGTGCACGTAAAATGACCTTTATCAGAATATGCCGCATACCAGCCCCTGTTAGCCCGTATGGAACAGAAAAGTGGGACGTTAATCCCTATCAGGGGTTCAAGAAACCATAGAGTAGTATGCGTCAATGCAAGGACATATAAACTGTCGAATACAAGTCTCCATGTCCCATTTCAAGCCAATTTGTCAAAATGTCAACAGATGAATTGTGACTTTGATAATGTGAATCATTTGATCTGTGATACTGAAAATTCCAATTTTATCTGGAAAAAAATACATCCACTGTATTTCTCAAAGATGTCAAAAAGACATGGCCACCACTTTTGTTTACCTTAATCATTAAAGTTTATTTACTACCACGATTTATTGCCTTTCATCTACCGACATAGATTGTATAAGAGTAAATACTCTTGTGTTTTCTCAACTCTCTTATTGACAAAATCAAACATGATTTAGTTTTATTTCATTTGATGCTCTATTGTTTTATTTTGTCTTAATCCCCCATCCCGATTGAAATGATATTAGCGAGTACGTGAGTATTTAATCCCTTCTTTTATCGATAAAAGGAGACACTGGCTTTCTTGGTAAATCACAAAATGTCTTTACCCAGTTCTCAGGAACTCCGAACAACAAAGGCGAGTTCTTTTAATCTAGGTGAAATTAAGACTAGATTTAATTTGGCATGACATTGACCCCAGAACATTTCATCTTTTAAACACTGTTATGATTCTTCTTCACAACTACGATTAAAATTTACTTTGTTCTAATTTATTCGCCTCTTAAGCCGGGCATTAAAGGGACAAGATCGGGAATGAAGAGCGCGCCCCTTTACTACAGTCATATTCAGGTGTGGCAAATACATAGATGAAAATACCGGGGAATCTTCCACAAGACGGTAATCTTGGTCTGGATAAGTTAACTGAAAGATGAAAGAATTGAAGATTAGCTCCTCTCTCTATTAAATAGAAGGGTTTCATATATTGTAAAGTCGACAGCTTTAGTTGGAATGCTACATCCTAAAGTTAGGTTTGATCCTTAGTAAATATTAGTCTCGTCTTAGAAGTCGGGATGATCGAGATGCGTTCTCGCGACATCTTCCCATTCTAATATGTGATAGACACGTTGTGGGTAATTACGTGATGACATTTGCCTGGTGGATAACTTCTATAATGACATTATCCCAACCAGCCAAACCGTTTATTCTTCCAAATGAAAATGAGTTTAAGAATGAACGTGTAAAGGAATTTTTCCCGAGCGCCGAGTAACAATCCAGATCTTTTTTTATATCGGTATGTGGGATATGTAGCTCTAGTAAAGTTGTAGGTCAAACCTTCAGATGAAGAGACGATGTCAGATGACGAATAATCCCTTCTTGTTAAAAGACTGAAAAGAATAATTAAAATCATCCGCATCATTATGTTAAATTGTAGCATTTTGTGAACTTTATGTCCGTTCATTTGTTCTACGCTTGATGTGGTATTCAACTGTCGCCCTCCTACTCTACAGTCGGCATACCTCGACTCATACATCACGCCTTAGGTCTGCTTTGCCTTTGACCAGAGTACATCTAACTGAATGTGATTTTGTGGCTGGTTAGATTACACACACACTTATTGGAATTATTAAAAAATGACCAGGGTGATATGCAATTCCATAATTACAAGTTCGGGTACTGGGGATGGCTAATGAACTTAAAGCCATCTGAATGGGTGGAGTCGATGTGTCCATGGCCAGCAAACGTATGTGGTTTGGGGATAGGACAGAGCAGAAATCAGTATTGTATATAGTATCTTCGAGATGGATTATAATAATTTATGTATGTTTCGAAATAATGACTTTATCGCAGAAGAATTGAAAACAAAATAGAGATTGGCTGATTTGTTGTTCGTGGTTATCTTATTTGAACTATTTTTGTACATTGTGCTGTTTACTCACGAGAGTTGTCGCCCCGAACCTACCTGTCTTTGCCTCTAATGGTTTCCGTTATAAAAGTCTCTACCTTGAGGACACTTTGTTTTTAAACGAAGGATATCCGAAACTTGTGTTTTCCATTTTTATCGACATTGTATATATATACACGTCCCTTTTGTTAATTAAAATTGTATTGAGACCTACTGTAAAATTACATGATGTTATTAGTTATAACTATGTTGTGGTCAGTAAAATAAGTATTATCGCCCTTGTAACAAATTTCGTTCAAATTCGTATGCTTTACAACAGTGTAGTCATTCGTATAAGAATTGTCACTCGTGTATGACATTTCATTCCCATTCCTTTATTTGTACCTTTCACACTCTCTTTCTTTTATTCACCAAATTGTGCACTTGTCATACACGCATGTTTATATGATAAAAATTCAGAAATTCGAATGTTTTACCTCTGATTTTTTGTTTATCAGCATGGTTCAGACAATTTAGTGCATTTATTATTGGGTAATATATCCTACAAATTTCGCTTTTTTTTATCAATATGTGTGAGTAATAAAAGGTTAGTTAACATTAGTGTGTCTAGAATTGAGAAAATGAAATGAAATGGAGTTTAATGTCCTACTGTTCTGCTCCAAACTGGGCTAATAAAGACGTTCATACGCCATAGAGTGTGCTACTTCATCGAATTATTTTACGTGCACGCCAATATGTACACGGACGTCAGTTTTTCGACCCACCCGACGACTGACAATTGGGGACATCACGTCGGAAAATCTGGATGAACTTTCTCGGCAAATGCAGGATCGAACACCCGACCTCCAGCAAGCGAGCCAGCGTCTTACCCACTTAGCTACCGCGACCCCCGTCCAGAATTAAGAACATTCAACAAACTGAATGGGGTAAAGTGCGTTTGATATTAATACGGTCAGTTTCATATATTATTATTCCTTGAACAACACAAAACAATACCCTGCAATATGCATGTATTGTAAAAAAGGTATAGATAATCTGCATTATAATTTAAATAATATGATACGATAATGTAAGTAATTTAATAGTAAATCTTTACAATATTGAAAAATAAAAACTTGGTTGCACCGTAAAGAGATTGTCTTCTTATATAGCTTAATTCACAAACCAGAGTCTCCATTTACACTCTAATCATCGTGTTAGTCTATATTAACCCAGATCAGTTTCAACAAAAAATACTTCTAAATAGATATCAAATCGTTTAACAGAATAACACTAAAATACATTATACCTATCTGTACATCTCTACATCCATGTCTACGTTAGCATGAGACGTACCTTGCCTGTATCTCAAAGCAGGCATTATTCTGTTATTGTCATCACTTTAAATTAATCTAAGAGAAAAAAGCACAGGGTTGCACAATTTGAATTGGAACTCAAATAACGATCATTACAAGTCAATCTGGAGTAAATCTGGAATAAATCTCTTCAGACGTGAAAATAAGTAAAAAGACGGAATTAAAATGAAATTTCCAGGAATGGCAACCATCATTAATGTTAATTAGTCATTAATTTAAACAGGTTAAGAAATTACTTTCAGCTAAACTATTTCAAATATCTTAAAAACCGAATATTTAGTTTTATATTGAAAAGTTAGGAAACTGTTTTCTCATTAAAGTTTGGGGCATGTTTTGTTCATTTCAATTAGACAAAAAATGAAAGGTATTTGTAATATAATCAAAATTGAATAGTAATCGGGATGAATTCCAAGATTCAGCGAATGAAAACATTGAAACTGTAGCTGAAAGCTCATTAAAAATCTACTTTTTTCACCATTCGTATGCATTTTTTAAGGGAAGACTTAGTTCATGGTGTCTGACTACTTGTATGTTTTAGAGAGAGAGAGAGAGAGAGAGAGAGAGGGGAGAGAGAGTGTGTGTTTAATGCCCCTCGAAACAAACTAGGTAATTTCGAGACTCACAATTTTAATTCAAGAATTCCCTTTTGTGTATGGGTCTTTAGCAGTGGTGGGAAATCGGAGGACCCGAAGTTAACCCCACGAGGTTGGACAGGCGACCGTACTCATTGTCACGTACAATTGGAAAATCGAAACGATGCCAATTGACTTAATGCAAACTTTATCATACAACACACATGTGCTAACCATTCGGCCACCCAACCCACTGTATATTTTAGATCAAGATCGCATTATTTAAAATCAAATTGCAATCTGGCAAAGACGAAAACGAATGGTCCACGATGTTTTTGGATTGCAAGTTACAGACCAGGATCATATCAAGAGATTAAACTGTGAACTGGGATATTTTCCTAGATTCTGCAAAAATTGAAAGAACAACCGAAAAATCATCAAGGCTCGTTTTTATTTGTATGCTGTTTGATAATGTTGAACTTGAGTCGTTTAAAAATTTGTCTGGTAGTAAATTAGAGTTGAGGATATCGCGAGTTGAAATGAAATTAAGTGGAAGATATACGATCGTACAGACGCGGCTCTTAAATTGAGCGAATAAAGCTTATAAATATATAATCCACATTTGATATCTGATGGTAATATTTAACATGTGTGTATGACTCGCGGAATTGCTTTTAAATGATGATCAGAAAGAGTGCATGGCATGACAAGTTTAATTATGGTTTATTAATCGAGATATAAGAGTATGTACGACTTTAACAGAAGGGTGTAATTAAGAAAGTTTTTAGGCCAAAGGCTACCAACCTCATATATACGTCTTATACATGTCTATACATTGTGGGGGGTAAATTCAGCTACATGTTTTATATGTATTGATAAATGGTCTACATGGATTTTGTCTGAAGTGGGTATGCTAACTATTTTATCCATTCTAAAAAGTCATTATCTGAATCTTGAATATAAAATATAGTACCATTGATACTATAGTTAATTCAAATTCAAATTTAGGAAATGACAGATCATGGTATGAGTTGCAAGAAAGTGTACATATGACACACAGTCCCCAAATTGGGGGAATATTAATCTGTAAGATGAAAATGAAAGTACCATACAAATTGTGAATTCTCCTTATACAAGTGTTGGTATTTCTTTGACAATACACTTAACAGAATTGTCTTTCATATCATTTCAGCTCTATGAACTTAGTGAGGACCCAAAGAGACGAGAATTTCTCGATGATTTATTTAGCTTTATGCAGAAAAGGGGTAAGTGGTAAAACGATATTGTTTTCTCATCCGAAGACCCAAGGGCACATAAAACGAAATGCTAAATATAGATTTTCAAACTATAAACGATAAAAAGTCTCAGATCGCCATTAGAGGGATTTTTAATCCCTTGCCAACAACAACGTTGTGAAAGTTGAGTTTCAGTACCAAATAATTCATTTCTATTCAGTATTTAAAAAGATAAGATAGTATGGAATTGAACGGGATGTATCTTAAACAATCCAGTGCCACCTACAGTATACTTTATTTCTATACCTATTTTCTTTTGTTTTAATAGTCAAAATTATAATCTAAACTTTGATATTGACTAATTCGTCCATATACCTGAAAAAACCTATCTGTAGCCCCTGAAGGTAATTAATATAAAAGTTTATATATACGTATAATTATAGCTTATAAAATATACTTCTAAACGACTATATTGGTAGTATATGGCTATATTATAATTATGGTTTGAAGCATGGGGTTACAACGTAAGTAGTACGATCCCGTCTTATTCCGTAAATATACTGAGATCATAGTGAGTTAATATAGGTAGAGATTCAAAACTATTTTAAGTGCAGAACAGCCAGTTACCGTTCCAATTTTATTCACATTAATTCTGATACTTTTTATCCGTTTTGCACATCTTCAAACACTTACACTTACGGATGAACTTTTTATTGCTCATTCGAAGTAATAGGTTAAAATTTAGACACATTTTCTATACGCTCTACCTACATCAAAGATCGGCAAGTGCCATCATTTATTAAAAAATATCGTTACTATAATTTAAAATTTTCAATTTTAGTTTAGTTGAAATGTTTTTCAATTTTGTGTGCTGTCTCTGAAATATTCGTTTTGGGTCATTTATTTGTATTGTCTTTATTCAAATCAAACCCAGAAATTTGCATTTAGGCGTATAGTGCCTAAATTACAGTATATACCAAGAGCTAAAAGTTTTCCATTTATACTCTTATCAAATTTTCATAGGTATTTTTTCATCGACAATCACTTACTTTTCAAGTTGATATTTTAAGTGCTCATTTAGAACCTTTTTGATTAAATTTTAAAATATATTTCATTAAAGACAACCTACTACATTGATTGTTTTTATTTCTTTTTATTAGGGAGGAAGGTTGAACTTCACGCTTCAAGGAACTTGACTCATTAAACTCTAGAAGCGACTTCGTATTTATTTCTTTTGTCGTATTTAAATCCACATCACTTAATTTGTTGTAAAATGAGAAGCTTCCTATTGATTATTAGTCGCTGACTACTTAAAGCTAAACACCGGGGAATTACATAGAAATTCATCATTCGACCTTAAATGGGATAACATTAAATATATCACATTTAAGGCTTTCATGTGGGAATGCCGCAAAAATACAATACATGTTTCAAAGTATAATACATGTTTCTACTTACAAGACTCGGACAATAATTCATTGTCGTTTTTGTGAAATATAAATTCTTGATTTGTCTGGTTGGCTGTTAAGGGATGATTAATGACTGCATTTATTTATTAAGTTTCTGTCAAGAAATCGGCTTCGAGGTTTTGAAAGATTGAAACCCGAACTTGATTTTGATAAATGGTGGACAATAATTACTAACATATAAAGATATATACATTAACTTGTTGGCTTTTTTTTTTCAATTTTCACAATTCAAATTGAGCGCGTTTTATCCATGAATACGATAAATCATTGTCCCATTAATCCTTTAATTACAGCATTTCCTATATTATATGTCTCAAGGAACCAAAATCTGAGAAATGCTAGGATCTCATGACATATATAAGTTGTAATGATAACCTTTTAGTCGTGAAGAAAGTTTCATTGGTGAAAAATGAGTTGATTTAATGTTCATTATGAAAATAAATTTGATTTAACCTTAATAAAGGTAAAAAAAGGTAATTTAACAAAAACATTACTAAAGACAAAAAAAGTCTTTTTTGTTGATTACTAACAGCATTGCATTTATTTTATGGAAATAACGCCTCTTTAATGACAGGTGGAAAATGGGACCGTGTAACGAAAACATCAACCTCTGATTCAGTAGTCTCGACGCACTGAATCCTATGAATCACAATGGGCTTCCATAGTGCATAGTATTATGTCATGACACGGTGGGTTGATATACATTATTTTACAACAATGGCGAGTCATTGTGCAACTTTTTGTGTGTGTTTCTGGCTATCAAACTGCTAGTTAGCATACCAGTGGCTTTATGTCGTCTATTGTAGTACAATTTATACTCATTAGTGCCACTAGTCGTATTGAGTGTATAAAATTCGGGGATTTTTTGTCAGATAAATTATAGTTTAGGGGAGAATTTAATGCTTTTGAATGATGAAATAATTATATATCTGGCTTGAATTCAGATTAATCTTCGTTCCGCCTGTTATACATACTTGCTGGGATAGATTATCGTTATATGTATCTATGTATCTATATATCAAGTATATTTTTTTTAAAGAGTCGATTTAAAGGAATTAATATAAATACATTTTAAGTGGCTATTATTATTTGATTTATTGTAATATAATACATTTGATACTCATGGTTGAATTAATGAGATTTATCCTAAATGTTAAAAAAAATTATATTTTTTTACACTTCGAGAACACCTTCTGTTCACGAGTTATTTTCGGGGTGCAAAATTTCAAACGGTATCCTATGATATATTTTATTAGTTAATGTATCAAAAAGGATAACTTTCATCACAGATTTACAAGAATAGTATAATCATTATGCTTTATATTTCTGCCAATAATCTACCGCTTAACACATATTCCTGTTGTTAAAATCCACCCTCTATGATTTCGTTCATCTAGTTTATCTTGGTTTATTCCCCATCTCGTAAGATCTCATCAGTGTTTCAAGTAAATGATAAACGGCCCTCGAGAGTATTACGTAATTACACGGTTACATATACAATATACTTCCATCGAGGTGATATCACAGACATGCTAGTTTCCCCCACAAGCCACTGCATAACACATTCCCGCCCTCATTATCCCGGTTGGTGCCGAAATGGAGGACGTGAAAACCCATTTCATTTTCAGTTCCAACCCTAGTTTGTGTCATATGAGAAAAATTAGCAATCACCAGTATTATAACAATCAATCTAGTTGTTTGATAAACAGCTGTATATGTTATTACATCTTATCTATTTGTCATAACATCTGATGTAGTTGTTTGATCATTAGCGCCATGTGTCATAGCATCTGATCATGTTGTTTGATCATCAGCTCTATTTGTCATAACATCTGATCTAGTTGTTTGATCATCAGCACCATGTGTCATAGCATCTGATCTAGTTGTTTGATCATCAGCTCTATTTGTTATATCATCTGATCTAGCTGTTTGATCATCAGCTCTATTTGTCATAACATCTGAAGTACCTGTTTGATCATCAGCACCACGTGTCATAGCATCTGATCTAGTTGTTTGATCATCAGCTGTATTTGTTATATCATCTGATCTAGCTGTTTGATCATAAGCTCTATTTGTCATAACATCTGATCTAGCTGTTTGATCATCCGTTCTATTTGTCATAACATCGGATCTAGCTGTTTGATCACCAGCACCATGTGTCATAGCATCTGATCTATTGGTTTGATCAGCAGCTCTATTTGTTATATCATCTGATCTAGCTGTTTGATCATCAGTTCTATTTGTCATAACATCTGATCTAGTTGTTTGATCATCAGCTCTATTTGTTTTATCTCCTGATGTTGTTCTTTAATTATCAGCTATATTTGTTATATAGCGATCTAGTGGTTCGATCATTAGCGCCATTTGTTATTATATTGATCTATGATGTTCGATCACCAGCGTCATTTGTTATAGATGTATTGTATACTGATCTAGATTTTAATCAGCAACCCCTTGTGTTATACATGGCAGCTCTTCTCGCTCGGTGCTTGGATATCATAAACTTCTTCTTTTATATTATATTGTCTTATTATATTATATAATATGTCATCTTCATTTTCATCTCGACCTTTTCTTTCCACATCCGAAAATTCAACCCACTGCGCGCAGTTCTTTGCAATACACTCAAAGAAAGGCTCATTTAGACCATTTTTCATATCTAACGTTTTGTTCTTCAATCCAATGTAAAAACCAACAAGAAAAAACGCAAAGCCCCATAATCTAGATCATGCATTAGACATGTTTAATTACTAATGTGAAGGGTGCTTTAATATTATAGCGCAATAATTTTGATTTATAGAAGAGACGAATTTAAACTTCTGGCGCTCTTAATTCAATTAGGCGTGTAAATTGTATTTAGAAATTAAAAGTTGGGTGTAATTATAAATATTATTTGTACTCCTGGAATTACTTTTTCTATTTTTTATTTCGCCATGTATATTCTCATTATTTCCTCTTTTATGATAACCTAACGGCTGTACCAATTACAATAATGAAAATAGAAACAACCATACATTTGTTTACGCATGATATATTATGATCTAATAAATATACATTGCTTACATTGTTATTCTTGAATGTTTGATTATAATTACATACAATGGATTTACCATATAATATACTAATAGATTAACAGATACTCTGCCACGCTTAACAGCAAAAAAACACCCAAATGTTTGAGTTTTGATATTCTACTCTATTATAAGTCTTTCAAGAAAAAAGACAATTTTGCTGATTAATATATTATCTTGTCAAAATAGACGTGATTCACAATTCTGATATTAGGTATAAATCGTATTTATAATGATTAAGGCTATTGAATTTCCCAAAGAAATGTTCTTTGATGTTTACCTCAATAAATCCCTTTTCGTCTTCTTGTTTTTTTTCTAAATTTCTCACTAAAGATGGCAGAGCGGTCATGTAGTCTATATGTCTATTAATAATATACTGAATACTGAAATAATCTGAGTCCTTAGGCTTGCCACTGTTTAAATAAAAAAAGGTTTAAAATATATATTTTTTTTAAAAATCCAATATTATTGTAATTACACAATAATTTAAAATAGAAGCCACGCCATTAGTATAATAATTTTCGCAACATCTTTTGTTACGTGTCTTTCTTTTCTTCGTGAATAATATCACATCAGAAATGAACTACCCCTTTTTATGCCTACGGTTAGTTTTCTTCACCAAATGGAAGTAATAATCATTCTGTCGAATAACAGAAGCACAATAAGAAAATTGAAAGTTTTATTGTGCTAGTAGAGGTATCAATATTTGATTGGCGTAGAAGTGATCAAGTGATGAATTTCAATGATCACTTAAGCTTGTAGACCGAGACAATATTCCATTCATGCGTTCAATTCTTTGACAATAGCTATTATACACACAGCTCTTCAAATTGTTACAGATTAACCCAAAATAAATATTGGATAAATATACATGTATGTTGTATGAGCAGCTATTTAGATGACAATCTTTGATTATATCCATTAGTGTTGAATAACGTTAGAGTGTTAAATGGATAATAAATAAAATATAAGTGATATTACGTGAAATAAAGAAAATGATAATGTTTTTGTAGTTTTAAGAAAATGTAGTTTAAAAATCCGTGTTAATTTTATAGTTTAGATCAATACAGGTCTTTGAATTTAATGTGTTGAGTTGTTGTTGTTCACTAGACGTTATTATATGAACACCATATCATTGTTGAATTTTTAAATCATAATTTATTTTTATTACTGTCTTTTTTACTGTCTTTTACGTATTTTTATTCACTAGACATTATTATATGAACATCTTATCATTGTTGAATTTTTTTTTTTTTTTTTTTTTTAAATCATAATTTATTTTTATTACCCATGTCTCTGTAAAGCGCGTTGAGACTTTGCCATGCATTTTTATTATATATATTTATGTTATGTTTGTAGAATGCGCTATATCAAGAATAAATTATTATTATTATTATTATTATTATTGTTTTAAAATGGATTTATTATTTATTATTTAACATTTTAATGTTGAGATATAATTATTTTGATTTCAGCAGTCGACCGAAACTAAATTTTGTAAACAAACTTATGATAATTTAATCGTGTCAAACAACACACCGAATCAACCCAATTCATCCATATTTGGCTTAAGTCAAGGTGCTTTAGCCCCTTTAAAACTCAAAGGGATTAAAGTTTTTAGTGGAACATCTTAATTAGTATAGTGTCATGGCAAAAATAGTGATGCATTGAAAATAGTTCAAGGTGTGAATTTTATTAATTTCTTTATTTTTTTCACCGATCCCGTATTGAAAGCTACGGGGTTTACGTTGATTATTTATTTCCCCCAAGACACATAAATCTAGTACATCTATGATATACATGTATTTAATTAATGAACAATAATTGATATGATTGTCTGTTTCTGATTTCAGGCACACCCGTCAACAGAATACCAATAATGGCGAAACAGACATTAGATATATATGAACTATTCAGATTAGTTGTATCAAAAGGGGGCTTGGTAGAAGTCATTAACAAGAAACTATGGCGGGAAATAACCAAAGGCTTAAACCTGCCCTCATCCATCACTAGTGCTGCCTTCACACTTAGAACACAGTAAGTTTTACTTATATTGTTATATATGAAAAACATATAGTATTTCATATATTGTATAACTTACACCCGCTCTGCAGAAATGATTCTTAGACCGGTGATATAATACGAATGAGGAGAGGCGGTTTCGATTTGTCATAACATTAATCACGAATTATCGAGAAATTATTTAACTTCATTTATATAATAATTCGGTATTCAAACTTATGTCATAATATACACTTAGAGACAGTCTGTACAAATCAAGAAATATATAGCATATTGGCCTAGAAATATATCAATATACCATAATTCGCAAATTTATTTGATATACACTTAGGGACATTCTTTACCAATGAAGAAAATATAGCATCTTGACCCAGAATGATTAAGATCAATTCATCCTGGTGGGCATGTCCAAGTAATGTTCACATTGATTGCTGTTAATTTCACACACTCATATGGTGTAAAATGCTATTTTTTGTCCGATCATTTAATTACATTTTGTATCCCTGAAATCGGAACAATATGTGTGTCAAGTAGCTTTATTTAACGTCCGCTTCCACGTCCGAGGTGTAATAAAAACAGTACTAACTTTTGTACCCACGGCAGACTTTGTATATTCGGTACCCCAATTAATAACAGTTATTGCCATTTATTAATCAATGATGTTGTTAAGTTAATTATATTGTCATTATACACGTACATTTATTATGATTTGTTCTGTGTAGATATGGAGTCCCAGTGGTGCCTCATTTTATGTTGTGTATCGATTCACTAACAAGATATTATTTTCCAATTTCCATTAAACACAGAGAATTATATTAGAGCTAAATTGTGAATAATTCGTGTGTCATAAGACTAAATCAGGCCCGAAATTAACTCTTTATTGCTAAGTAGTCTTTATTCTCTGTAAAGAGACTATATGTTAAGGCGAGACCAGCATTGTAATGAAAAAAACCCTTCTCATGGCTTAATGGTTTCGCATCCCATTACTGTACACAAAATTGCTTCACACCTTTTCGCTTCCCCTTGCAGCTGTGGCTCTCTCAAATATCATTACCGCTGTTCAAAGTGTTTAGACTTTCCTGCAAAGCTCTGGTGCTTGGAGACAATTCAACATGATGATAGATATCACCGCTTGAATCTGTCTTCACGTTAATCAACTGGGACCTTAAAACATTTACATTTCACTTAACCGTCCAACTTATTGAATAATTCGATTACAAATGGGGCATTTAATTAGCTTTGTGGCCTATTAATATTATTATACAGCCATTATCGAGGGCAACTCATCACAAAAACGTCGGATTATACGAAGGGAATAAAATTTCTCTTAAAATAATTCTATTTATTTTGCGAAGAGTTTACAAAAAATATGTTATTGAAGTCAATTATAGGCCAGTCGATTGTTTGTTGAGAAGTATCGGAATTAAAGTGAGAAGTTCTAGTGTGGGACGGAGAAGAAGTATATTAGCAAGAGACATAAGATTAATCTCTTTTTGCTTTTTGTTTTAAAAAAAAAGACACACAACATATGTTTTTCAACGAGTTATTGGAAGGCAAAACTAGAATATCCGAAAAAATCGAAAACTACAGCTTCAGAGAAAAAAATCCCCTAAAAAACTCTATTTTTCCAGTTTTTGTTTGTGTCTTGAAGGATATTTTGTTGGAATAAATATCTCAATCGCCTTAATATTTCTACACATAATATCTTTGCTTTGTTGAGCCTTCCAATGTTGATTCGATATAAATATCGAGCTCATATTGTTTTCAAGAGCATGCTTTACATTAGTATAAAATGTTAAAACTATGCATTCACTTAAAATGTTCACTGAAAAAGTCCTGTGGCCGTTTCACGACCGAGAGAACAATATAAATAACATCGTGTTATTGACTTTAAAAAAATCACCAATCGATGGATGAAGTTGTAATTTACATGATTTTGTTTTACCAAAATGGCCTCCAATGAACTGTATCAATTAAAACAAACTACATTTACATTAACCCCTTATGAATAAATAAATAATGAAATGTTAACAGACAATGGTCTGTTGATTATGTAGCGAATCTTGTTGTATTTGACCATTGATCAGTGAGTGATATCAAACAATTAAACATCAAACAACAATAGAAATAAAATGAGTCTTTAAAGAAAAGTAAATTAGTAATAAGTTATAGCAATAAATTGTATTTAATGGAGTGTAGAAATAAACTAAAATGGCTACTCGGTCGTTGCCAATAACTTTATATCAATAACCAAAACCTCACTTATGCCAAGATAAAGGTCTTATAAGACTGGTACCACTGGTACTACCATACAAAATGAAAAATAAGCAAAGAACATGGTTATTAAAATTTATAGTTTGTCACCGTATTTCACTGTTGTCCAATTTTCCACTGTGGTTCAAAATGCTATTAAATAGAATATTGACACTTTTTTAAATCGTGGAATGCCTCAACACAGGTGTTTCCTTTGCTTTAATAGGAGCATTGCCATACTTGAACAGAGTGGGGCTAAGGCACTCCCATTCCCGCGATTGTTTCTAGATATGCTTGCCTGTTCTCATGTTAACTGGAAAATTATCCTATCCGACCAGTCAACTGTACTATCAGGCATCCGATAGTAAACTCCAAATGTTGAGACTTCTCAAGTGTTTCTATTTCGAGTCTAAGAAAAGTTAAAAAAAAAAATATGTGTACGTATTATTAAAGCCTAATTAACCCTGGTGGTATCTCATGGTTCCTGGCAGTGACGTGAAACTCGCATAGATTAGATAAATTTGACTGAAACCTCATTATGAAATAATTTAGTAATTAGATGCACAGTTAAATATAAATGGCCCATTTAAGACCAAAGACGTAAATTTGATGAGAGTCATTGAATACTTACTTACACGTCTTTACACACAAAAATGACCTATAAAAGAATCGAAGGGGTGTCAAATCCACACCTTTCTATTTGAAACCTGCTAGTTATGAAACACTTTTCGACAACTTTCTATTGGAATTATAAAGTTTTTAATCCTGTTATTTGGGTTGTGATGCTTACATCTATTTCCCTTATGTTATTGTGTGAAATAACTTTATTTAAACAAGACACTATTGTTAGATGGAATTGTTAATCTGGGGTGCACCATTGGAATTCAATTAGAACGAAAAAAATAATGATTACTTCCAATATCTAAGTTTAACGGCACATTACCTTGAAGGTGATTTAAGCACATGGTAGAAAATGGAGAATTAAGCGTCCTGGAAACAGTCAGGAAACTTAATTAATCCAATAGTGTAATGTCATTTGTTGAAGATTATAACAAATTAGAACCACACTTTGCAATTTATTAGGTGTTACTTAGAGCAGAAAATTGTAGCAGTGAATTACACGAGTTGCGTTAATTTGATAACATAACACCTTCATTGAATTAAATGTCGTCCAACACTATCAAATATTGATACCAGTGGATGCCAGTTGATTACGATTTCCTTTCTCCGCGACGCCATCAACTTATTTTCTCTATGTTCGTATAAAGAAATGTGGAAGCTAATAAAATTAATCGATTAGAAATTCAACGTGAACAATCCTCTACTATATCTACAAAGTGTTGTCATTCCCCTTTTTTGGTTCTTAATCTTAGAAATGCGTTTTCAGATGAATCAATGGTGTTAGTTGTTGATTTGGTATTGGCTGTACTGATATGTGAAAACGAATATTAGAGCCGTGTGCAAATGTATGATCGACCCTTTCTTGACTTAGAATAACACCTGAATATTCAGATTTATACCTATAGTATAAAATCATGTATAATGTATAATATGTGGATTTGAAAGAAAAAAAAACTGAACATGTTATACCTTCATTAACACACCAGATGAATGGGCCGCGGAACTCACCTATCGACCAAAATAACACTTTTGGGATTTTTCGCAGGGGTGGCACCCTCACAGTGCACATGTAACCATTGGAGTGCCAAATACCAACAAGATTTGTCAAAACGTACTGATGAGACGTTAAACCCTATTCTGTTCCAGTGCAGCAGAATACACAGAACTGTTGACCCCGGTTCAGATAAAAATAAGCTACTTATGATAATACTGGTTTCTCTTAAATTTATTTTAAAAAACAATATATGCATAACAATATGCCATTCCGGTCCACAGATAATATCTCCAAAGTTCATTTTAAAATTTAGTCACGATACCACACAACTTGGTTCGTTCTTCTATCAAGATACATGTCAAGCCCGTCCTATCGTCAATTTGTTATAGAATTAAAAAAGTGGCGAATCTTATTAATTAGGATAACGATATAGGAAAGATAAGAAAAAAAACACTAACAAGGTCATCTAGAGGCAACATGTTATTTTCATACAACAGTAGTTACGCATAGCTTTGGATACTCTAATCATTGATTTTACACATACTTTACACTGAAATCGCTGTTATATTTAAAAGTACAGTATACTTAAAATACAAAAGCTGCTATCTAAATATGTTAAAAGGAATTGTAGAAATATCTATACGTAAAAATATATTGTTAATTGAAATAACTGCATATAATAATGTAATGTACCTTTTATAACGACTTGTTTTTTTTTTATTAAACTTCTGTTACTCAAATTATTTTACTGATGTACGAATGTTGGCAAATGCGTTATTCAAATAACAGCTTTATGAATTGATCCGACGTTAAATATTTTCAGTAGATACTCCTCTTTCATTTCTTAACAATTTGTAGAGTTACGCCGCACATCTTGAAAAACCGTGCCCTTTAAATTTGGGAGAGTTGATAAAAAGCACAATTGGTTTTGGTTAAGTCAAATACGCGAACAAAGCCAGTGACAAACACGCATTAATTGCCTTTTAAATGTCCCTTTCTTTAAATCGTTTAAACCGGAAAAAATTCGAGCTCAGAATGATAAAAAAATGAGAAACAAAAAAAACACCATATAACCCTCTACCATCTCAACACAGAAAAATAACTGTTTCTCTTAATGCCATCATTCTTTTAAACATGTACTTTGAAATGTAGCCTAATAAGAAAAAAACGTTTTTCGTTGACTCGTGATTTTTTTTCCAACAATAATTCTCAGAAAGATATATTTTTATGTGAAAGAAAAGAAAATTGTTTTCACACCTTCAATCGGATTTCTTAGTTAAAAAAAAGCATGCTACGAGATTTTTCAATACAGCTTTTTTTTTTACGATATTGTCACTTCAATCATATCATCATGAACATCCATTCAGGTTTCATTTTAGGTTTATAAAAAGCTGCAACATTATAATAATACAAACAAAAACTTAAATCAATAATATAGTCCCTTTAGTACCGATACATAATTTGAGAAATGATTGTTTTAAAACATTTTCTTCACTCGGACATGTCGACAATGAAAATGTCCTCTGTGGTCACTATATTTCATCTTCTAAATTTTGATATCCACAAATTATGTTTTCAGGTATATGAAATATCTATATCCCTATGAATGTGAGAAATTGAAACTGAGTTCACCGAGTGAATTACAAGCTGCTATTGACGGAAATAGACGAGAGGGACGACGATCACATTATGGTTACGAAATGTCCCACAGTCCAAACTTGGTACCACCTAGTCATTTAAACGGAGGTCTTCTAAACGGCAAACATCGCATGGGATCACCACGTAAGTTGTAACATAACCTCGAATTTCTAATAAAATGGGCTGTTGTATACGGATGTGACATGATTTGACTGCAAAATTGCCATGTCGTGTTTTTATGAACTGGAACATAAGGACACAGAACTTGAATACTTTAATGGTTACAGTGCCGTTGTTATATATGACTGAACTTTAAAATTAGATTTATCACGGAAAGGAAAGTAAAAATTCATGTATTAAATGTTAAAATATGGCCACATTTCTCGGGATATCTATAGAGATCCATAAACTGATATCATAAATTCATAATTTAGAAATAAATGTCATATATAAGTAAATCCAAGAATGGCATGATTGACCTTTAATATCTAATAAAATATTATACTATACTGTCTTCTCTATCAATATAGTAACCTCAGTAATTTCTTTTCCACCTTTCTGTATAGATATTATATTGGTGATCAATGTTTGGTTCCAAGTTAACCTTTCACTGGTTCTAACAGTACAATTTATAGAACTCTAGTTTTAGGTTATTTATATTATACTGCGAAGAAAGATAAGGTTTATACACGGAAGAAAAAAATTACATGTACATGGAATAAAATGGTCCTTGGTTAACTGTAATCCTCTTCCATTCACCGATTATGTTTTAATTAATTTTTGTTTTGTTTCAGCTAATGATGACAGTTTACCTTCAACTCCTCACAATCTGTCTACAAGAGTTCTAACAGAACGTGATGCTCTAGCTATGGAAGCTGCTTCAAGGGCTGTTGAAGAAGCTTCTCGTAAAATGGAAGCCGCCTCGAGGACGGCGATAGATGAACCAAGTCCCAGTAAACGTATGTTAAGTGAAGAAGAAAGAATGCTCCTTCATGCAGGATTTCCTAGTGCTCATTTCAAAATCACCTCAAGAAGTAAGTTTGTTTTGGGTATTTTCTAGTATTAGAAGATGGTGCTTTTGGTGCGTAAAGGTCAGAAGATTAAGCAAACACTTCATTACACTATTTTACTTTATTATAAAAATTTAATCGGAACATCCGTCCTAGTAGGTTAAGACCGAGGTAACAGCTGCTTATGTTAGTTTCTTGGAAAACATCATGCCTTACTGACCCCTTATGACTCTAGCAATGGTATAAATCTGGTTTTCAGAAGCCAAGAGTTTTTTTTAAAACAATATCTTTGTTCTAGATATCTGAATGGAAATGGAATGATGTTTAACGTCCTATGTAGTGTTCTATTGGGGGGGGGGTGCCCAGATGCATAGCACTCTTATTGAGATTTCAAACGGTTAAGGGTTATTTTACGTGCCCGCCAATGCATACCCGGGACCACGGTTTTTCGTCCAATCCGAACGACTATAGGTTGCCACTTGTCGGGCCCTCTTTCCCACACCACTGACACGGGGGAACCACGCTGAAAAATCCAGATGAATGGAATTGGTGAACAGGCTTAACCCATGTAACCCCCTCTTCCTAAGCTACTAAGTATATATTTTTTTAAATGCTATAGTGAGCTTTCTTAGAACTAATTCTACGAATTTCAGATAGTAGAGCCATAGCAATTATCAGTTTGAAAGGTTAACTATCACCCCGGTTGCATTAATCAGTCATTTTGTTAATTATCGTGGATCATCTAAAATCTATGTAATTTAAAGTTAAGAAAATTGTTGATGTCGTCCCAACATTCTTAACATACTATCAACTCTATTTTTCAGACGATGGTCGCTCAGAAATTGATAGTTCGTTGGTCATTACTATGGAGATTAACGGTATTATGTATCAAGGTGTCCTGTTTGCTCAACATCATCACCGACGAAGTTAGAATGTGTATATAATGTGTATAAAACAATAAGTGGTTTAAAGACAATTGTATCATTGTAGTTCGTGAAAGCATGGCATATACTTGTTGAACATTTTGAGTGAACTCTTCTTATCATATTATATATATTATATATGTATAAATAATGAAATTTTTGAATTTGTCTCATAGCAATTCATTGTTTTCATTATTCCATAAAAACACAATTATCTTATTATTAAATAATCTTTTAAGCTATGATGCTGGCTATTTATTGTTTTAAAGTGTTGTACATAGACACAGTTGTGTGTCATTGTGATTTTTATATATCGTTTGGCTGGTAAACGCGTTTGTTCTCTTGGAATCAGACCGATGACATAACATCGCTTTCCTTTTAATCCACCGGCTTACTTATTCCGGAACACCTGACACCACTTTTACATAAGCGAGATGTCCTGTGGCAGGTTCGCATAGCTGTTTTGTATTCCATCTTGACATTCGGTTTATATTCCGTGAATGCTTGGAGGGGGCGGGGGGTATCGATCTTACTCATTTTGACATTATGGATTCCTGTGTTGCTATATGCTTCTGTTAGTTTACTGCACTGTCAATTAGATCACTATTCAGTCGGAAATCCTCGGTTTTTAATGTAGGCTTTACAGTGATTTAATTTTTTGCCACATATAGACGTACCTTGTCATACATCAGTCGAGAACAGGGAATAGGAAGGCAATGGTAGAACCGCGCTGTTCAATACATGACGAAAATCAGAATGCACATCGATGTTGCGAGTGATTACAATTGAGAACTTCGGTTATGCTGTTATAGTATGTTAATTATCTAGTATCAAAATTAATACAGTTTCAATTCTAGTTTCAAACACGCAATCACGTCGCCTTAATTAACAATTTAGGTAACAATCAATTTATTGTAAATCTTACCCGATTCCGAGTTTTACAATGAAAGCACGGATGAGTTTGGTACCATGGTACTAAAATAGAAGATCTGCCATCCCGTCCAATGTGCTTGCGTCAAAAATTAAAGAATTTTCTGACAAGGTCAATTTAGTCTCGAGTGGGTTGAACTGTTGCAACTAAATAAACTGCTCAAAACATTTTAGAAAACATAATTATTATGATTGTAATTGACGAGGTGTTGGTTTTCTTTAGATATTTGATTTCTCTAGAGTAAGCGGACGGCACATGATATTCAACACCTATTTCTTCTTCTCTTCTGTTTTAATATAAACAACCAGAAATTGGAATCACATATTCTGTTCATTGGGGGATTTTATTATTGAATAATCGATTACTCCATAAAACAGGGCGGTGTTTTTTTCTTTTGAAATGAAATATAAACTAGTCCAAATCGTTTCAACTCTTCTCTTGGGGACTCCAGACCCTTTGACGGAACGGGGATTTTGAGCTTCCCTCCCCTCCACCTCAAATTAGCCCGGCACCTACAGAAAGCTCTAATCGCACCATTCTTACACGACTGCTCTTTTATGGGATGTCTGTAAGCGTAAAGAATGGCCTGGAATGGTGTTTAACATCAGTTTTGTCCATAGAGAAGGGTCAAATACGAAAACATTAGGGAGGAGGACTTTGTACGGACAGCTGCGTTTCTTCAAAATCTGACTGTCAATGATTATTTAATTTATGTACGGAGCCTTGGTTTTTCGTACCACCAAAAGTACTAAACTCACTTCCCTTGTTTGCCCCACAATCGTCACCCCTGGTAAATAAGAGCCTAGAAGATTCTCTTGCTTGGACACAGACTCCAGATTTCTTACTGCGAAGTGCACAGCCTTGATAAGATTTAATTCCAAAACGACTAAATTTTTCGAAATGTTCCGGGGAGTCGGAAGGGACTCAACCAACATTTTGTAAAAAATAAATCTATTCAGAAATTCATCATTGTGCACCTATACTCCTATACACAGATCAAAACACCATCATATTATTTCTACGAAAAAAGCCGTTATTATCCAGTTTTATAAACCTATAACGGTTATCTCTTTGATCTTTTGGGTATACTCTGTGCCCGGAATAACTTGCGGTCTGAATTTTTATAAAGTTTTGTTATTTTTAATGCATCAAATACATCAATAAGAAACTGCATGTGCAGGTTTTGTGTTTCTGGATGAACGATATTTCTTATAGTGATTAAATTCTTAACACTCAATTTTGCCCTGCCATTAGGTTAGACATATCTGTGATGTAACTCCATAGTAGTTATGGCCCTTTAGTTTCGATGCATTTCGTTTGAATACCGGCGATTGATAAAGAAGAACATCTGAGGAGGCAATGCCTGAGGGACAGCAAAGATAGAGTATGTAGTTGTTATCAGTAGGCAGCCCGCGTGTACATTTTGACGGACTAGTAACTTAGAATTGTCATACTATTATACAATTGGAAAAAAAAATTTATTTGCCAACGATGCATCAGATCAAGAATTCCCAAATACTCTGGGCAGGAGCCGCGGAGCCGGGGGGGGGGGGGGGGCTAGGGGGGCTTTCGCCCCGGCAATAATTTTTAATAGTGAAAATAAAATATCGCCAAAAGCTCAAAAAGGTTAGGGGGGGGGGGGTATGGTCAGTAGCCCCCCCCCCCCCGAAATCGGGCCCGCTCCGCGGCCCCTGACCCTGGGGCCAACCATTTGGCTCCAAAAGGGGAAATGAAGTTGCGCAATTGTTGAAATATGCAGTGTCAGTCCTCCCTTGACCTTGTATAACATAAATATGATTTGACATCTACACGTGCATCGGCTTTTTTGATAAAACTGTTATTCAGTATATTTGGAACTAGATTAATAAGTGGTTTTTGGGAAGACTCGGGGGGATCGATTCAGAGATAATCAACCTTTATTTCAATCAGAATATGAACAGAACTTTAAGAAATATATTTTCACCTCCCATAATGTGAGTATCGGTTAGCCACGTTCAAAATTAAGATTTCGTTTTCCCTAGGGCTCCCTGCAACACACTAAATTACGGGTAGAAACGCCACAGGTTACTACTGCTATTTTTCAAAGATACATTATGTAAGATTCAGATAAAAAGCTAGCCATTCTTGCTATAATGCTCGAAAATAGATATATAAAATGAATAATTAGAAAATTTCATTAAAATATCTCTATTGGGAGCGAAGGTTTGACAAGAGGTGTGCAAAAATTTCAACCAATGTACTGGTTGTTCGAAGCCAAGTCTCGCTTCTCAATTTTTAAATTAAATCAAAGCATGGCTTATCCTGTTGAATCCTAGCTGTATCCACTAAACTTGACACCGTTTCACGTCCACTATCAATTAGTAAAAACACCCATAAATATTATTCGTCCAAAGACTACGTGTGAGCCATTTTGCTACAAAACTGCATAGATTTGCAACTTGAAAAAATTTGCAACCTAACTTCCAAATAATAATATGGTGAAGGGAAAATAACTTGGAAATGAAATGAAATGGGTTTTAATGTCCTAATGTTCTGCACTAACCAGTTTAAAAAAGGTGGGTGGTTAATTTGCTATGATAATTATTTTGCTAGGATAGCCGCACTATGACATACGCTTGTGTCAAATTCATGATGTAAAGGGTTCTTTATTAACAGAAGTTGTTCCTGGTCGGGCCTTCCTGCACCACTAACAAGCGGAAACCACACGGGAACATCCTTACCAATACCGGGGGCGAACCCCGAGACCCCCTAGTTGGCGAACCAGTGTATCACTGAGCCACCGCGGCTCCCGTAACGCACAGAAACAATGGTCCAATAATTATTGAAATCATTGATGAATCTAATCTTTGGAGATAACAGCAAAACCAAATTCAAATCTTTTATTCGTTTACTTTATATAATCTTTATGGTTTTACCCAACATTTCCTGTTCGTCAAACACAACAGGGCCGTTATTAGAGTTCGTAATGGGACATTGAACAACCATCACTTTTTCTATGTTATCAAATAATATCCATTAGCCTTATCTACAGCTGACGATACAGTTTGTATACTTTCTTTATCCTGAAATATATCATTAAAACAGCAAGGATATGAGAATAAATTGAACAAGAACAGTGTTGCTGCGAAATGAAATGGAATGGTGTGTAAGGTGTTGCTGCGAACATCAGCTGATAGTAAGGTTCCGCAACCAGTGCGAATTACAAACTACGAAGTACGAATTACGAACACGACTTCGTACTTCGTACTTCGTTTTTGACAGGTTCCGCAACGAGTACGAACTACGAACAGGGCTTCTTGTGTACTTGTGCGGGCCTTGGTAAATGACCTGACACAGGTTGGTCGACCTACACTGCAAGGAATAACACTATTTAGTTTGGTTTAATATAAAATACCAAATTATTTTGAATGTTAGTCCCCAAAAAGTCAATTGTAATGTGTTTCTATCAAATTTGAGATGATTCGACCTCGTGGCCGACTATCAAATAAGAACAAATTTCACAGCCCGAACATTTGTCCAAAACACAACACTTTGACACTTATCAACCATATTCAGAACTGTTCAGGCTTTCTATTACTATTATACTGTAAAAATTCGAATTTCATACACAAGTCGGTGAGAAAATCATGATTTCGTATCTCGTTTTTTAACCCCGAACTTTTCCAGAAATCTTCGTAAAAATGAACGAACCGAAGGCCGCTTATGTCAATGAGAACAGAACACATGAAGTGATGACGTCACCACAAAAAACTTCGTAGTTCGTAGTACTGTTTGCGGAACCTCTCTGATAATTACTACCAACCTAGGTTACTTAGCATTAGCAGTGCCGTAACTAGGGATAAATTTCTGGGGGGGTATCCAAATGCCGATTTTACCGACGGGTCGATCAATAGAAAAATGTGCTATTTTACATAGCTTTTTAAAAGCGGGTTAGATATAATGACTTCACTTTCCAGGGGCGGATCCAGGAAATTACGAAATGGGGGCGTACTTTGAGGGCGAAGCTCTAATTATGAGCGCCGCAGGTGCGAAGCAGCTGAGGGGGGTGTGGGGGTGGTCCCCCAGAATTTTTTTTAAGATAAGACTCCATATATGCGATTTCCTGGCATCTGATCTTCAAATATTAAACACAACTCCCACCCTATTTTTAGTGTTTTTTGTCGATACAATTTTTTTTTACATTTTACAGCTTGCCGCCCCCCCCCCCCCCCCGTGAATCCGCGCCTACTTTCAAGGATTCTAGTTCATATAAGATTTATTTAGAATTCAGAGCAGTTCCATACATGGGCGTTTTGGTGAATTTAGACATTCGAAAGTTCGGTAATGAAAGAAACAGTGTAATACCGAAGAATCTGGTCGGTAAACCATGATTCTAATATTTGCTATATAACTCTTGAAATTTACCGACTGATGGTTTCGAAATTTCTGTAACGAAACAGTGTAATACCGAAGAATCTGGTCGGTAAATCATGATACAAATGTTTTCTATATAACTCTTGAAATTTTCCGACTGACGGTTTCGAAATTCCTGTAATATAATTATAGAATACTGTAATACCGAAGAATCTGGTCGGTAAATCATGATACAAATATTTGCTATATAACTCTTGAAATTTACCGACTGACAGTTTCGAAATTTCTGTAACGAAACAGTGTAATACCGAAGAATCTGGTCGGTAAATCATGATACAAATATTTTCTATATAACTCTTGAAATTTTCCGACTGACGGTTTCGAAATTCCTGTAATATAATTATAGAACACTGTAATACCGAAGAATCTGGTCGGTAAATCATGATACAAATATTTGCTATATAACTCTTGAAATTTACCGACTGACGGTTTCGAAATTTCTGTAACGAAACAGTGTAATACCGAAGAATCTGGTCGGTAAATCATGATAAAAACATTTGCGATATAACTTTTTAAATTTACCGACTGACATTTTCAATTTACCGACAAACACGAGAATTTACCGACTGACGGTTTCGAAATTTCTGTAACGAAACAGTGTAATACCGAAGAATCTGGTCGGTAAATCATGATACAAATATTTTCTATATAACTCTTGAAATTTTCCGACTGACGGTTTCAAAATTCCTGTAATATAATTATAGAACACTGTAATACCGAAGAATCTGGTCGGTAAATCATGATACAAATATTTGCTATATACATGTAACTCTTGAAATTTACCGACTGACGGTTTCGAAATTTCTGTAACGAAACAGTGTAATACCGAAGAATCTGGTCGGTAAATCATGATAAAAACATTTGCTATATAACTTTTTAAATTTACCGACTGACATTTTCAATTTACCGACAAACACGAGAATTTACCGACTGAATGCAAAATAGTGGGGGGGTACATACCCCCCCATACCCCCCCGGTAGTTACGCCTCTGAGCATTAGGTTATATTAAATAAGAACCAAGAAACAATCTGCAACGTTACTTTTTCAAACTGTTAATACTTAATAAATAGGTATTCTTTTTCAAAGGAACGCCCATGTTACAAGTTTATGATTTCCATTAGGAAGTTTTGAAATGGTATTAAGCTAGATAGCCTTACATGTGGGTGTCGCGCATTGAATGGTTTCTCTTTGAATAACTGGGTGACCTCTGGAACCGCTTTGCACACGAGAGGTTCACTTCACATGGCTAACATTTTTTTCCAAGGTAATTTTATATTTAAAAAAATAATTAAACAGTAAGAATAGTACCAAACTGTTACATGAACATTCAAGTATGTTTTCATTGCTAAATGTAACTTACCTGAATATTTAAAGGTAAAAATGAAACCAAACTGTAGCCTTCTACAACACCGATTAAACTTTCATTTAACTTCTTATATTTCTTAAAAACTGGATCCGCCTTTAAAGTAAACAAATATTTGATTAAATCTTAAAACAACTAGCGAATAAAACGCCACTATTTTGTTGCATCGGTGGGGTGAATATTTCATAAATATTCAATTTATTTTGTAGTTCAATACATACATATTTTCATTCTCCACGCAAGTCTTGCTATCCAGCATTCGACTCTGGCGTCGGCTCGCGTACTATAAGGTTTGACCCGGAGGTCATTGATCACGTGATTTACTACTTGGTCAAAAATGGCGCCTGTCATCGAAATGTTTGGCGTTATAAACATTTTATAATTTGTTAGTGAATTCGAAATGTTTATCCCGCAAAGCGATTTTTATTATATTATATTTCAAACATATATCGATAATTCTTTGATTTGGATTAACTAATTGTCGGGCCTGTCGATCGCGTAGTACTGATAAACAAACCCACGTGTATTAAATATTATTATATTCTAAAATTAGCACAGCGACATGCGCAGTTCGTATTTCCGACCATTTCACCCGTAATCTTACGCAAAAGAGTTCCCTGTAATATCTGTATATACATTGTTATTTTGAAATTGTGACCCCATTTCTATTTCTATATGGAAAGAGTATTAAATATATTATCATTTAATTGTTTTAAATCGTATTGTTTATCATTGTATATCTTCACCAAGAATCTTGGTGGCGTAGTCAATTGAGCCGACAGCAGAGATTAGTGTGGAGTGCAACGGAAGACAACTCTGTTTGGGAGATTGACATATTTTGTGTAAAGTGCTTTAGATACCTGAAATCTAATTTGTCCTTCGGATTGGTAGAAAGACCGAGCTCTCGTGTTTAAGTTGTTTGTCAGAACTCTTGCCAGTTGATTTCGATAAAAGAGCAGGCGAAACCGCCGCTGTCAGGGCAAAATCTGCATCATAGCATACTACATGACGTATGCCCCTTCTCATTAACCGATCAGTGTAGCGATGCGGATTGTTTTGATTTAGTTCCAATCAAAAATATGACAAAAATGAAGTTTACAAACCTGTAGATGATCTAATAAAAATTCTAAATCTAGAACGTCGGTATAAAATTCTTCATTAAATGCTGTCGTTTTACATTTTTTAAACAGATCAAACTTTGATAAAACGTTAATATGCGGCAACTCCATCTGTAACATCGTATTAAGGGAGATAACCAGCGCGGAAATATATTTCCCTGCTTCACTACAACAAAACGAGTCAATTAAATTTACACACGTCAAACGGTAATCTGCTTTCACTAAATGATTTACTATAGTTTTCACCGATGAGTTATGAGTAAAAAGCTCCACTTGTCCTGGAAAGTCAAAGAGAATATAACTGTCCTTTATTTCTTCTAGTTGATTTTGAAGCCAGTCCGAATTCTTTTCTAAAAATTCCATACAATAAATAAGTGCACCGTTTGGGCCCAGTTTTAAGCTCTCCATCACATCAGAGAGTTTGATTAAATCGGCAATATCTATGGCAGGTTTGTAAGGTAAAATGTCATTAGCTGGATCGAGATTTACAACAGCAACTTTTCTTCCATTCTTTGCCAAGTGCGCCACCATAGCACAACAGTAGGTCGTCTTTCCCGCGGCTGGAGGGCCAATCACAATTTGTCCAAACGGCATTTCCAAAATTACCTGTCAATCTACAAAAGATGCAGATAAAGAACATAAAAAAAACAACATTATTTATTATAAATGATGAATACAAATTCAGGGGAGGGGGGGGGGAGAGGAGGTTGTTATCCGAATTTTCTGAATTAATTAATTTAGTTTTCGACATTATATAATTGTGGATGGTCTTAAGTATGACAGTATTCAAAACGTAAATCGGCATAGATTTCATTTTACAATTATATTTTTATAATATAATATGGTCTAATTATCTAATACTTTTGCCCGGAAAACGGAAATACATTGCACCATAAATGGGCGGTTCTCCGAAAATGTTCTCATGCACAAAGAGTCGGTACGGCGTCTCTTTAAATATAAAAATAAGTTTAGTACTAGTAAATACGCCTAAAATAAAGAATAGCTTATATTTTAATCTTATTCATACATTTTGGGTGAAAAATAAACCAACGTTTAATTAAACCATGCATGCATGATACATGAATACATTGCCAGGACGACTGGTTCTTGAAGGTTTCGGGACTAGTTTCACAGTAGGCCATATAAACATTTAAAGGAGCTAAATCGCTAATATTTCGAACCTAGAAATTGACACAATTAATTGGTCTCGACGCATATATAATAATGTAATATGAAACTGATACAAATCAGTTTTAAAAGCGAAAAACACCATACGTTTTAATGATATCAAATGACAATATCTAGCACCTGACTATTCAACTCTAAACCAATAGTATTTATTGCGAATGCTTTCGAGATAAGAATATGACGTCACAGTTTGACATGACTTGTTTAAGCCTCGTTCTTCGAGTCACTTGTTACAAATGGCGCTGAAACGCATTATGGTACACGATTTGTGTACCAATGGTAAAATGTTTTTTTTTTGTCTTAAAATATTGGATATCAGAAGTCCATCTTTTCCCGGTAAGAAGATAACATTAATGTTGATTTAAATTGACAAATAATTTGTGTTTAAATGTCGACGATTTGGGTGACATTGGGCTTTAGATTTATCTACTTTAAATACTGGATACCAAAATCCCACCTTTTCCCTGTAAGATCACAACATCAATGTTGACTTAAATTGACAAACAATTCGTGTTTTCAATGTCGAAGACTTGGGGTGATAGAAACTTGGCTACTTTACATTACAATACGGAGTAAGAAGGAGCATGAATTCGATAAATAATGCGCTCAAGAGCTAATTCTGGATGGTATTAAAATTGGGGGTGGGGCATATGTGACAACAATATACTTCAACATACGTGTAAATAATAACAAAATTGAACTAAAACAGCACAGCAAGAATATTTTTAAAAAGGGTCAAATATTCAATACTAATTGGAGTTATTTCCCTTTAATCAAAATCATAACAAACAAAATTATTTCTAAAATTGGCAATATCACAACTCTTCAATTTTTTAGCATTTTAATTACCCAAATCTATCAAATTCAACAACAATTATGGAACGAAAAAGTAAATTAAACGAAATGGAGTAAATTTCCAAGCTATGGTTATTTATTGATATAAAAAAAGAGGGAAACAACGATGTGCTAATGCATTACCTTATTGGCTTTCCTGAGATCTTTGATGTAAGGGAAATAACTCCATGACATTTGTGAATTGAATTATTTGCCGCGGTTATCATGCCATTAAATAGAAATAAAAACTTTTAAAATTGGCTGATATGACAGTGACAGAAAAATTTCTGAATTCTAAACTATATTTAGCCCCAAAAATACTACTCGTATTTACTTGTTTGTGGGGTAACTGTGTATCTCTATGTTTTCAACAAGTAACCATTTGAAATGTTATATAAAAGGTGTTTTCCCTTTTCATACTTTTGTCGTAACCTGGGAGCCAAGGTGCAGAGGCGGATTCAGGGGAGGGGGGGGGGGCTAGGTGCCCGTCTCCCTTAATCCCTAAATAACAGTATGAAAAATAGATATGCGCCACAAATCACCCCGATTTTTTCAAAATTTTTCTCAGGGGATAGCCACGCCCCCCCTAACTGGATTTGCTGGATCCGCCTCTGCCAAGGTGGCTTAGTGGAGATACCTTGGCGTGCACGTTAAAGAACCCTAGGCAGCTAGAATTCGAAACAAGAGTAGGCCACGACGCCGTAGTCCCAGCAAACAAGCATTAATAAAAAGGTTAGGATTTACTGTCAAGTTTTCGTGGAAATGAACATTATTTGGTGTGACTTGTTGTCACATTATGGATTACTGTTGACACGGTGCAACAATCGGCAGTGTAATAATTATGATTGTGTCCAGACAGGATATCACAACCCCTATCTTCCCATCACTTCTATTTAGCTCTTGGCTTTGAACCCAATTATTGTGAATGTGATTAGTTTAATTCCAGTACCCATTTAATGAACTTAACTTTTACCATAGTTAGCCTATTTGCATATCGTGGCTAGCCTATCAGCAGACAAATCAAACACATTGGTCCATGAAACCAAAATGTTCAAACTAAAGATAGGCATAACCCGCATTCTTTAAAACCCCTTTCTTTCTAAACCCATTACTTGTTCTAGAAATGGTTCCACTACTGATGTCTTCCGCCCACTTCGGACTCAGTAGTGGTTTGTCGTACAGAGTTCCTTGGCGCAAGTTTACTAGTCAAATGACTACAACAAAGTTTCTGGCCTGCAGCTCCCTCAATTTACACATTAACTGACCTAAAACAGTACTGCACATAGCTTAACATATAATAAATCAATTCCAATTGAAATAAAGGTGATTATGATTTGATGAAACCAAACTACTACGCGGAATTTTAACTTGCGAAGTGTCATGGCGACTCATGGCCGCTTCTGTAAATACGTCATACAAAATACATCGCTATGCATATGTAGAACGCATCACCACAAAGAAAAACTGTTCGGTAACTATTTTAGTGGTCCAGTCTTCACACTTTGTTATAGAATTACCAAACTGTAATGGTATGTGTTGACAATCGTGCGTTTGAGTCTATTTGAACTTGCGTAAAGGGTCTTAGAGTGACAGTTTAACGTTAATAGTATTTTAACTACTCATTGTTCAGGCTATAAAGAAGCAACAATATTAGGCTACAGATTACACAAACCCCAATACCCCAAGCATCCTAGCATGTATTCCAAAGCTTGCTATTCTTCCTGTTCTAACACCCGGAGTTCCTCCATTAGATGAAACTGACCTTGGGCGATGCCCTGCAAAGACACTATGTCTTACCCTAAAAGCCAACCTAGCCCTCTTTCTGCAGCTATAGCACTGGCTAGTTTCTTAGAGAGATTAACGCCCACTCGACATAAACTAGTTAATTTCGTTGCTAACACACGACACAGTTCAATTTTATTTCAATAATTCGCTGGCGCGTAGGGGCCTTTAGCAGTGGGAGGGAGGAAACCGGAGAACCCAGAGAAAACCAACGTATAAGCGGGGAATCAAACCCACACTACTTGACTTAATGACAGACTGTATGATCCAAACCGCACGCGTTAACTATTCGGCCACCCCCTGGTTATGATATAGAAGCAACACAAACATCACAACAAAACAACAAAATTATAGGATAGAGAAAACCGTTTTATTTGCAACATTATGTTCTTTGGTTGAAGTCACACATATATTAATATGACGAGGTTTTGTTTAATCATATATACAGAAACATAACATAATAGTTATACATGTAAGTAAAATTTTAAATTCTAAGTAAAACTCCAAAATTAATCAGTGAAAAATTTACAAAAAAACACACAGAGTAATGGTCAAACACCTGACTATAAGAACACATGTACATGTACATACTAGTATTATGTTCTATAACGACCAGAAAATCATAAAAAATTGCGTTGGAATCGCCAAAATTTAATGCTTTTCGTTGATATAAAGAATACACAGAGAAAAAATAATTTCATCATTATGTTACGTTTACTAACCGAAAAAATACCATGTTGTGTGAATATGTTAATATATATACATTTAAAGCTGCGCACACTTTGAATTTTTTATGATTTTGCGTATTATATTATGCCTTATTATAGATAGTGTTAATGATACGAAAACAATAATATTTACAAAGTAATTTTGGTTTTATCTATTTTTTGTTGTGCAGTTTCCTTAGTTTATTATATACTGAAGTACACCAATTTTGTAGTACGCGCGGAATCCATACCATGACATTACTCTTCTTCATATTCATCATACATAGATTGTTATTGTTATATATTATGCATACAAAAGTTTACAGAAAAATTGTATAAATGTATTGATAATTGTCTAGAGGCAAACTTTCTCGCAGTTACACGCCATTAATTGCCCCGGCTACCAAACATACGTTGCAACTACGTTGGTTTATTTTTTTTATTTTTTTACAATTTTCTTTTTGTGTATTTACTATTCTGAAATAATACTGGTCTCACATTCCTCATTGTAAATACATTTTATACTTACATTTAATGTTTTAACACACAGAGTAGAACTAATGTTGTATGATAAACAACAGTGCTTTATATGCCGTCACCCACTAATAAATGGTCAAAGCAATCCTTCAATATAGATATATTTCAATCCCAGTTATCTACATTCTAATAGATACGCCTATTCAAATATACCTTATTTCTTTTCATTCTATTCCTTATAGTCCATGTTTTAAACTTCACCGGACTATAAAAATGAACGAAAAAAATATTTAACTTGAACTACACGTACACCACATTTATTAATAATTATAGATACACATTATAAGTACAGTTATATTTACAGTTTATAAAAATTTAAGAAATAACTAGTATTATCACCATGCTTTGAACTGATAAAAACAAAAACACAACAAACTGCATTTATTTCAAATGTAATTTACGATAATTTAATGACAAGCTTTCTCCCTAAAACAAACATCTTTGGACCAGGAACGAGGCCCCAGGCGCTATTCATTCTGTTGTTGTTCTTTTTGGGGGCGACGATCTTCTAAAAAGAGCTTTAAGTATGCTCGGGAGGAAACGAACGATCAAAAATCTTATTTCTTGGTCAATTGCGCAGCGATTGGCTAGCAGCGATGACGTCATGCTCGGTTCCTGGTCCATATAGTCACATTGTACTTGTTATAGTTATACTTGATTACAAATGTACACCGACTAGTTATGGTATTTGGGTTAATTAGGCCTAATAATAAGGATGTTCTTTTAACAGTATTAACGTTATTTCTCTTTTGTCAGTCTTTTAAATGCAAACACCCCGTTCGTTTAAATGACAACACGTCGATGGATTAACTTACATTGCGTCTGTTTCGTCATGTACACCTTAATCCTGTAAGGTTTTCACTTTGTTCAATCTTTATTATGAATAATGGTACTGCGCTAACTGAAGAGATTTAACAAAGTTATGATCATCTTGAAGCTATGATATCAGATGAGGTGGAAGTGCAACACGGACATATGGAATGAAACATTGTTAGAAGCTACCATAGCGCAAAGTAGAATTGTTGTTTGGCACTCCATCTCCTTTTATCAATATTTATGCAAACTAAACGCAGTCTGAAAACATACACACTTCACCACTCATAACAGGATTATTGCACTTCTTCTGATGCTTACTTCTGCGCATGTCCATATTAAATGATATGACGTCAAAAGTGGACGTTATAATCAATATCCGGTAAACGTAACGTATTCACGTTCACCCCCAATCAGTAGCCTTAAATAAAGTCCGTACTTGATTAGTTTTCTTCCACAATACTGAATTCAGTAGTTGCAAATTCTATGTTTCCACATCCAAATTATCTTACACCCTGTATTCAGATAAAAGTATAATTTCGATTCCAATAGAACAAAGGTTTATGTATTTATTTCACTTCTTTGTAAGCAACAGTGATCGACACGGAACACATCTTGTTACTGAAACATATCTCGAAGTACTTTATGGAAAAAAATGAAAGTTATTGCTATGACGTAAGTGGAGGGTGCGGTCAGTGAACAGTTGTCAATCATACTGGATTCTAGAGTTTTCGCCGCCGAACCTGAAAATAGACGATAATTGGTATGAAATTATAACCATGAAATTGGTGTCATTATCTACACAACATCTATCTGTGCCGAACAACATCACAATGTACTTATAGGCAGATCTACAATTTCAAACCTAATCCTCCTGTTATCACACTGCTCATCGGGATAGGAGCCGTTTTACTACCTCCTGGCCTACTAGTCCCTGTTACTCTTTGTTTTCTTTTAAATATTTTCTCATGAGACAGGACCTGCCAAAATTGGTCCTTTGAACTTTTCTTTGTGACTATTGGTTGGGTACAGTTCGACTTTACTTTTTATTGCACATGACCACCTTTAAATGTACAGACTATAGTTCTATTCAATTCTAAAACAACTATTATATAGAAGACATCTATAAGCATGCAAGTGTGCTGATCTTCTGTATCATATAAGGGTGTGTGTACAACACAAAGAACAGATATTATCAAAGTTAATGGATAATTCTAGTGCTATAATTGTCGTTTGAAAATGGTCTAACAGTGAGCACCGTCTATTTTGCCTTAAAATAATGTAGCTTATACTGTTTACTGGCGGGATGTACGTAGTGACCCAGTCAGTGGAGTATTTTGATCGTAGGGTCTGTTCCAAAATTATGATTTTACCAACCACGTCCAGTAGCCTACTAACAAAATAAACTATTTCGTATGGTAGTTAACTTATAAATTGTACTCGCGGCATTTGGAAAACAGTGTGTTTCGAATATGACAAATACGAAAAAGACGAATACTTGGGTTTATGACAAAATACGAGAAAGACGAATACTTGGGTTTTTGGAACGATCACTTAGATCTATGTTTTGATCAAGTTACTAAAATATTAATATCCATTCTCTTTGATAACAGAAGAGAGACTAGGAACGTACACACAGGCATCAAGTTGCCTAGGCACAGCTTGTGGTTACTTGTTTTGGTCGAGGCAGAAAAACCTTTACCGGCATGTACAGGACGACTTGGGAACGGGGTAATCCTTGGTCGCTGCGTGACGAAATCTGTATTTTCATATTTATCATAGTTGTAGGGTATTATGGGCGGGTTTAATGGCCCCTGAGTAGCGTGCGGGTGTAGAGTAACTATTCTAGTGTTGACTGTTGTTACAGGAGCGAGTGTCGTGGTCGTAGTAGTCGACCTGTGTGCCGTGTAGTCTGAAAAGATAAAAGATAATTAGGAAACAAATAGCTATATGGACTAAGACTAGTAATTATTTGAAAGTAGGGCGAGCCCTTAATTATTTTCTCCCCTCTACCTGCATTTTTGGGTTGACTTTTTGGTGTAGAATAGGATAAAAGGGATCAAATTTGAAATTTCAGAGCAGTTTTGGGTTATACTGAAGATACTACAGCGGAGGGATAGGAGGTGTAAAGTGTCTTTCTACAGAGCAATCATTGTGTTGGAAGTGAGATTTTCACCCCAGTCAACTCCAAATCCCCGGAGTAAAAAAATCTAAACGGTCAACCCCCTACAAAAATTCATGATGAGCAGATTGTCAAATGTGGTCCCCACTGTGCCTTTATAGATTGGAACCAACAGAATGTTGAGCAAAAAGCTACAGCCTGTGGTTTTACAGCCATTTAACATTGAAGTCAATGGGCAAATAATTACTAGTATGAGTCCATATGTATCATTTTATACTTCCTGTCATGACTTTTTATACTCCATTTACCTTTCTTTACTTTTGAAATACTCATCTATATAGGCTTTATAAAATATATATTTGCTGTCCTTGCAAAAAAAGTGAAAAACAAACAAATTCGAAAAGTTTAACATACTGTTAACGTCTCACTTATTTAGGTAGATACTCTTGTAGGAATTGAAATGGAGTTTCTTGTGCAATATAAAAGTCCCACATTTTTATGTCTTGCAGATATCAAATGTATGGGAATTGATGTATTATTCAAAATCCTGAAAGGCTTCTACGATCATGGTCGGGCCAAGGTGTTTAATGAGTGTACACTATGTTCTAAAATTCCATCTCTCTCTTCATTGACTAAGTTCAACATCTACAGGAACCAAATTACCCTGTAAATTGGCATGATTCCTGTTAAAGCATTCGATCTTCATATCAACACATGTATATCCGTATGAGTTAAGTAGAAATCTGAGCTTATACAAATCTATATAAGGTGAAGTCGTCTGCTCCGATATCGCTGTAGTCTTGAACTAACATTATGGATGGTCGTTAGAATATCACAGCAATCGTAGTTGTCATATGTTTATGGTTTATTAATAAACCAGTCTGACCGTGACGTATACATATTGATCGTTATAAGATTATCTATACAATATTAACCAAATAAGGTTTCCATTTACAACTTATAATTAACCGAAATTGGTTTTACTACATTAAGAACAGATTGAGCAACACAATAACTGGGAATAATGAAAGACATCAATACATTAAGAGGGAATCCTGAACATTATACTTTTGTTTTTGCCTCCTTATATATTTATATATAAGTTAAAGTCAAAATGACACATACACGTTTAATATCCTAGCCGTACACTAAAACAATGGTCAATTTGTATGTGAGCGTTTTGTTTTTTGATAACTGAAGATGTATTATGTAAGAACTAAATCTACTTATGGCAGGTCTTTATTTTGGCTTAAAATCTTATATAATCTTTTATTCAGACATTATTCACATGAAAAGCCTGTAATTAACTTCCCAGACCATCGGACGGTCAAGATTTAAATGGATTTGAACACGTGCGAGATTTAAAAATATAACGATAAAATGGATCGTTGCTACGAAAACTAGAAATCTTGTCAAAACTTCAAACACTGTTAACTTCTCTCAGAATAAAGTAATTTGAATGAAATGTTCATCAAATACTTACATAATGCATCTTTAACATAGGTACAAGTTTAGAAACTGTTTAAAAGTTAAGATGCTGAATCTTTTTCTTACAATATTTTTGACGTCATTGATACAGAACGACGTATTTACGTCACACCATTCAGTTAGCAGACGACTACCGTCTGAGGCGGTCTACATTTCCTTTGCTTCTTTGTGTTCGTTTTCGTTTGTGCGATTTTTCTTGTGACCGGTGGAACATGTTCCCTCAACACATTTACTATACATATATTTAATGTTTTTAGACTACCTTTTTTTATACATTTCACCGATGTGGTTAATTGTATAGTTGAAATTTTTACTACAGTGTGCTTGCATTCGTATTTCTTGCAGCACATGGCAGACCATGACTCATGATGAGATCACATTATAATGTTTTCCTGATCATTTTCAATTTTAAGTGAAGTCTGTGTTGCTTCAGACCCGGGACTGTACAGCGCAGTGGAGCCTTACAGCTAGCCCCCGGAACCATTCACTCTTTTTTGAGTTGTTTTCTTGTTTGTTTTGCTGTTTCGGGGTATGATGTCTTGTCGTTATATTTGTCCTTTATGTAAATCATATGTGGCACAGTCCCCCTGCACTAACTATTAGATCTTGTTCTTAAATCCGTATATTATTATATTGGTTTTTGACAAAGAATATTTGTTCGGTTTTAAACAACTTATATTCATTACTTACCGTATAGAACCATTTCTTCCTTATCGGTACCTAACGGATTGGATGCCATACAACTATACCGACCAAAATCTGAATACTCCAAAGCTCGTATTCTTAAACTTAGGGTGATGGTGTGTTCTCCCTCATCATATATCTCTATTCGATATTTCCGACTGTTCGAAAGTTCCGTGCCCTCCCATAACCAGACGCTGACAGCCTGTGGAAAGGCTGTGATAACACATTCTAGAATAGTCTCCTTGCCCACTATCTGACCAATTCGTCTGTTTGGTAGTCTGACTTCCGGCTGAACTGTAAAAACGAACAACTTATGCTAGGAAAATTATTTTAAACCTCCCCACCCCTAAACCATCGCTATTGAGATTTCAGAAGAGAACAGTTAAATTCAATTTTAAAGAGTGAATAGACAAACGTTAATAGTGACAGCCCCACCCACCCCCAGGCAATACAAAGTTTTGGGTTAAATATTTATCGAGGTTTACAAAAGTTAATTTTGTTTCACATTTCTAGATAACATCTGCATTGTTTAATAAATATAATCGAATATAACGTTTAAGAAAGAATTATGTAGTAATGATTCGTCTTCTGTGTATGGTCAACCGATCCTTTGATCCCAAAGAAAGTTTTCTATATTATTAAGACAGAGCCCCCACAGGCACTCCTAAAAGCGTTGAAGCACATTTCGATATCTTTTGCAGATACATTGACATATTACATTCGTCGACCCGTACCGATGTTCCTTAGGCAGCTGATACATAGGGATACGGTATACGGTATTCGGTATACGTTTAGAGGTATACGCGAATACTTGCTTTCAAACAGCAGGAATATGATTAGGGGTTTACACCGGACTATACGCGTATAGGGGCACGCTATACGCGTATACATGGTATCGTGCATGTTCGTTTTTTTCGGCGTATACTTGCTGTGGAGAGGCCAATTCCATGAAGTGAGTAGAAAATCTGTCAAAATCGGGGAAATAACGGGCGTGCCCGTATACCGTATACTGAATACCGTATACCGTATACTCCTGTGTATCAGCAGCCTTGGGGAATCGACCGATCCTGCACAGACCTTGGAGTATATATTGGATTTTAAGATTGACATTCATTTATTTTGTAGTTCCTGATATCCTTGCAACCATTTATCAGAAAGCTTCTGGAATGAATGGCATATTTTAGAGAGCAGACTTACATTCCACTCCAACCTTTATCTGTTTGTTTACTGCTGGTGGGACGCCATTAAAGGCCACACATTCATAGGTGTCGCCACAATATCTACTAACATTATGTATTATCAATACTTCACCACTGACACCTATCCCTGGAAAAGGTTAAAGGTCATATAGATAAGATTTGAAACTGCATGGGATCTATTTTGCCAGATGTTTTGTTTTCTTACTCAGTATTTGAAACGACACGCCATTTGTACTATATATTATTGAAAACATGGAATGTATACATATTTGAAAAACAGAATGATGTAACATCGAATATAAAAAATTCTGGAAGCAAAACTTTTCTGAGTAATAATACATGTATTTACCAAAAACAAAATGCAAAAAAATGATGTACTAAGATCAATCAAAAATGTCATAATCATGGAATAAGTATTAAAAACGTCTATATTTTTTTTATTATTAAAATGAAGCAGTTGGTATGAAAATGACTACCCCCTAATCAAACAGTAATTTTGTATGATTGTGGGGTATGGTGGGTATAATGAGGCATTTTGTTAGTTATTGGAATAATGAAAAATGATGTACTAGAACAAAGAAGTAAGTGAAATGTTGTTAGTTATTGGTTGTTAAGAGACAAGTTCGTGGTTAAAACATTAGTTAAGACAAAAGACGGATCGAAATCAGTTTTAAAAATTCGAATTAATATAAGTTTCTTAATAAAATCAAAACAAGGATTTTCGAGCCGTCTTCAAACACTTTGTTAAAACAGGTCAAGTACATGTACTAGTAATTACTTATCTTAAAATCCCAGTGATTAAATAACTCAGGAAATTAATCAGTTTTCTTTTTAATCAAACCAGAGAGTATTGCCAACCTCTTATTAAGATTCTACACCAATCTATATCTTCATTATAAAAGTAATATTTTTATTGGGACCCTAATAGGATGCTGTATTAAAGCAGATACACCTTTAATTCAAGATTTTACACAACATTCGTAATAAAAAAAACCGAATAAGACTTCAAGTTTGGTTCATTTCCATCAATATTGATGTTATACACAAAAACACATATTTATGGAATACCAGCTACTTAATTTATTTAGGCAACGTTTCGAAGAGTATTCTCTCAACGTTATCAAGCTAACTGATGTTATTAACTTGAAAAATAAAACAACGTGTACTATAAAATGGAATAAACAGGAGTAAACAAATGTGGTTCAATTTGGACTGTTCACGTTTTTCACCGAACACAATTTATTAAAATTTACAATATCGTTTCAAATGTTTTTAATATAAATCACGTTATGTGCAGTCATATTACATTAATATGTACTTTTAGACCCATATTGGTATATTTTACGGTTCCAAAGAACAAAGCCATACCCCCTTGAAAGCAGTTTTTCCCGGGCTGTACTTATTGCTAGAAACTGGATTTAAATAACGGCAGTTGGTTAAGATATCTTTTCCGATCTGATGAATCGCCTTTTTAATAAATCGCGTCTTCCCCTTAGTACTTCCTGCGTTGACTTAATTATGCCCTCATATTCGTGTAGCTGCATTTTATGCAGCATAAAAATGTTGTTTATCTAATGAACATAAACACTTTGTTAGAACTTGCATATTAAGACGTTTTGCTCTCTGGGTTGATTATTCTTAAAACCGAAACATTTTTTTAAATAAGTTAATCAAATCAAAGGTTATCAAAAATAAGAAAAGTAAATACAAGCACTGAATTTTCTTTCAAAAAGACGAAGACTAACATGCAAGTCATTGTACAATGACTATAGGTTAGTAAATTGTATTAGTAGCACTAAAATATAACTTAGCATGCGTAACATTAGTTCTCTTCTAATTATCTCTCAAAAATACCTGGTTAAGATATACTAAAAATAGTTCATCCAATGAATGAAAACATAATTGAAAATGATGGTTGATATTCATTTCAATGAATGTAATATTTGTCATCATGATGATATTGAATGAAAGTGTTTTGGTTTATTTTTTGAACAATGCCAAAAAGCGAATAAAAACATGCCCACACCATGCTGAAAATCCTCTTTTATCGCGGATTAAGGATTATAACGTAATTTGTTTTTTGGGCCTACAATTAAAAAAATCAAAATCTAAGCTGTTTTTTTTAAAATTTTTGTTAGCAATTTTCTTTAAAAAAATCAACTTACCTAATACTCATTCTTTTAATATCTATAGAGTCGTATAGTGTAATTGTGATATTTAGTTGTGAATCGAAACATGCAGTAGGCTACATTGGCGCAAAAACTAGGCCTACATATTTTACTTTAACATAACGTTATCTAGCCTTAGTAATTAGGATTTTGGCTTACCTGTTGTCAATTAATTATCTTAATAGTTGCATTTTAAAGCCAATTAAATCATTTTTGTTTTCTCGTTTGATATTCATATATATCTAATGCCTGTTTAATTGCTTAACCAAATCCTACTTTTTGTGCTTTTGTCTCGGTTAATGAACATGATAGGCCTATTTTGATGTTGTGATATGGTGTCTCTAAATTGACTAGTAGCGACACAGAACTCTGGTTCTCTTTGTTAATGTAGCATGCAGAAATGCACCAACACAAAATATCTTACTATTAGTGCCAGGGCAGAACTCACTCTCTTTCTCGAACCCTTTCTCACTAGATCTATGGCGATACCACGTGACTGTTGGCATGGGGATGCCAGTGACATTACAAACCAGTGTGACGGTTTCGCCCTCTTTAGCCGTCTGATCTTCTGATGATAAATGGTGAATGATGACGGCTGGTACTACAACAGAATATAAGAAGGCATAACACTGTTAGATAACAATACGCAAAACATACTGAATACTGACAACAACAGATTGGATAGACAGAAAAACCAATCAGTTTTCGAAGCGTATTCCTTCTGTTACGGAGTATGTGCTAAAACACTTAAATGCCGGTTTCCAATATGTGACTTAGCCAACACCAAGTTAGCTCTATCCTATATGAAGTTCCAAATTATGCCCCATACCCCAACCCAACTCTACATATTACAACAATATGTTGTATCTATAATAATTTAGTCGGTCAACGAAAGCCCATCTCGACTGGAAGACACATGAATTCATACATTGTTCTAAAGAAAGTTTTGCATTCGATTGGCAAACATTTATGAAATAAAATTGTATTCCCCAGAAAAAAAAACTGAGTAACCCTAGATCTCTAATCGGTAGCCAAATGCAAAAAAGAAAAAAAAAGCGGTAGGTCAAGGAGGAGAATAATTATAATTGATATGCTACCGATTAAAAAAGACGTTGATATCACAAAAAAAGTAGCCTGGAATATTAAAATATCTTTGATTAAGCTGAAAAATGAATAGGTCACAGGCTTGGCCAGCAGCATATAGCCCAGACGGCAAGCTAACAACATCATTCTCGACTTAACATTGCTTAGTTAAACAAGAGAAAAACAATGTCGTTGAACCGTTGACCAGAAGAATTCGATTCTAATTTCAACACAACACTCAATCGACAGATACAAAATAACATTTCTAGTCCAGAGACATCTTCATTTGACATAAGAAGCCAGTTTTAAGCGGAACTCCTCACTTTCAAGCGTCAAGTCTTTTATTTGAGCCACTTAAACCCATAGAACGTTCGCGGAAACTAAATTGGCACAATGAGAAAATACAATTACGTCTTGTTGGTTGAGGACAGAATGAAAATCGTTTCATTTCCAGCTACCAAAGACTGCTAAATTGGTGGCAATCCATATTTAGTTAATTACAAAATTGTAGGTCGCAGCCATGATCTACGTAAGGCCATAAAATAATCTCATAGTCTTTGTGCTAGAGGTTGCTTTTTGGGGTTGTTCATTGCCTTGAAATTGATAGATTAAATTTTATATCTTTGATTACAGTCAGTATATAGGTCCTAATTAGATTTTTTGTAGTAAAACTACCCACTGGCTGCTGTATTCGTTTGAAAAGGGCGGCCGATCTGTTTATTCATGTATACAAATAGGTTTGTTATACATTAAATGGTACGTATTGCATAAAGAACGTTTATCGGTAAACCTGGTAAACTTACATAGGCTAGATTGTATGGATACCCTGAATACGTGTCGAGTCTATCAAAATTAGGTAAAATGAACGAGAAAACACAAATCCCGATAGCCACATAGATTAGCTTTTAGAATTTCAGTTAGTTGTTCAAGAAAAATAGTCAACTCTGTCGTATATTAAAAAAATGTTTTGTTAGACATCGATTCGAACTCACCTTGAACTTTTAAGTTTACCGTCTTTATTTTTACAGGACTTGTATTAATTTGACAATTATAAATTCCTTGATCAGAATATTTTACATGTCTTATATGTAGATTCCAATCTTTTGTAAAAGGTCGTTCGACGCTGATTCTTTCATCATCAATAATCCGACGATCTTCAAATGTTAGCAAAGTAGACCACTGATCTGTCCATATAACCTGAAAGAAAATGATATCACATTAAATAATGTCGTGATGTCAATTGGAATACATCTTGTATGGGATTAGGTTTGTAAATCTACATCGGAAATAAAATGTAGTTCTTTTAGTCCCGAGCTGTGGTGGCGGCAGGAGTAAATTGTTGGCTCAGTAACCATGAGGTCAGTGGTTCCATCCCAGTGTTGGCCCAGAAATCTAGTGATGTTTTTTAGCATGGTTTCCCTTGTCAGTGGTACAGGGTGTAGGGCCATGACAGAGAAAAGCATAGGCGTTCAGGTGGACACTTTATTCGCCTGTACAATGTAGAAAAATAGGACGTTAAACCGTATTTCAACCCGTATTCCGCACACTAAATACAAATACACTGAGACCCTAGGCTAGATCTATTTCATAAGGCCAACTTCAAGTTTGGTCAAAGGTCACGAGTAGTAAACAGGTCTAGCGCTAATCCCAACCCTAACCATATATCATAACCCTAACCCTGGACCTAGCCCAAGCCCAAGCCCTTACACTTACCCTAACCTACAATCTCGTTAACAATAACGTATCCTACCCATATTTACATCACATCGACCTTTAACGAAATCTTGACGTTGCTTAAGAAATAGATCTAGCACAAGTCACCTTTATAAAATATTTGGTATCTTGAGTTGTTTCTTGAGATGCTTCTTACCTTGGTGCTAGATAGGCAGTATATCATATACTGTAATAACTGGTATCTATCTATTGAATATTATGTAATTTATATAGCGCATATTCCGTTATGGATTGTTCGAATAATAGTGTATAATCATATAAATGTAATAAAGTCATATAAATAGGGCTTGTGAAATTGGAAAATAAATTGTTATTTATATAACTATAGCACTTCGATAAAGTATAGGGTTTATATAAATTAACCAAAATCTTGGGAAATCAGTGAGTTTTAAGAAGTGATCTGAAAGTTGATAAGATGTGACACCGGCGTGTAATTATTGGAGAAAGGGAAGAGAAAGATCTGTCTTGGTATATCGATATTTTCAAAGTCTTAAGTTGTTGTCATATTATGCAATAAGCCATCAGAAAGACGAACTAGCATGAAAGTTAAGACTGTTAAGACGAAATCTAACCAGATCAAAGTCTTTGTTGCTTCGCCCGTAATGTATTTCCGTGCTAAGCCTATATGACGAAGATAATAACAACAGGATTTACACATCATTTATTTGATTTCCAAAGCTTCTCCGATATTTCTAACATAATTAAACCCTCATATTAAATCATTTTATAACAATCTTAATAAGTGGTACCGTGATTTGTGTACGACACTCAACATTGGCCTGAACCAAAAAGAGCGATAGTTTGAACCTCAGAAAATCAAGTTATAAATAAGAAGACTACCAATACGACCACTAGTGGATAAATGAAGAATCCACACATAAAGAGTGGAAGCGTTAAATAGAGAGTAAGCGTGCTCTTAATCGTGAGCCTCAAGCCCACGAGTGGAATAAACACAAAAAGACAACAAATAACGTCTTTTAGCTAGGCGAACGTCTAAAATAGACAGCAGTCCATATCATCCGTCACAATACGTCATACTGGGTTGCCACTTAGGATATCAGAAGCCTTGATAAACACCCAAAAGATAATCTACCATGACAAAAGCTGCCAACTTCAACTTTTAAAAACTTATCCACCATATATTTGTTTCTATCCTTTTTTGAACCTATAAAAGTAATCTAGAGGTTAGAATGAGTCATCAGTGTTCATCTATTTCACGGGAACCATTTTCTCATTTCTTTATTGAAACGGTTAATAAAAAAACAAGGAATTAGGAGATTACCAAGAACAAGTTCATTATACAAATAACACGTCGTAAGAAAGGTGTCTAATATGAGTTTATTTTACTAAAGAAAGTTATTGCAAACTGTTAAACATAGCAACTTTTAAATGTAAAAGCGCAATTAAGTCTCTCTGTGAACGTGCTTAGAGTACGAGGTGGCAGACTTAAAAAACAAAAGCACAGAAGCAAATGGGATTAGACCGCCACGTGAGATCAGGAAGGAAAGGTCACTCTGCTTATTTCTTGGCACTTGTGTATTATTCTACTTCTGCTATCTACTTTGATGATGTCATTGGAATAATTGTCAAAATAAACAGAAAGTTTCGTATAAAATCGATAATTCCGGACTTCTGACTGTATTTTTATTGGTTATTGTTATTCTTTGAAAACGATCAAAAGGCAACAAATTGCTTTGTTTGTGATGCTATATTAAGCCTGATAAAATGAATACATGAATACGTTCCACAAATAGAGTTTGATTTTCTTCCACGAACTGTTTCAAACTTTGTCTACAAGAACACTTTTTACAATCTCGTTTCAAAGCGTGTTTCAAAATCCAACGATTTTAAGACAACTACCCTACTAAGAGAGGATTGAACTTATGTTTAACTATTTACCATATCTATGACCAAAACCACTTTTAACTAAACAGATATATATATATATATATAGTTTTAACTGCACGGGAATCGGCATTTCCTGTTTAGTAGGAATGTTTGGAAACAAAATCCTGACTATAGTGATATCTTCCAGGTATTGGTTTTATGACCGAAAGTACCATTTTTATGTTTACTAACATATACATGTAAGAATTTGTAAACCACTACAACACGCTCTCGGACCAGTTCTTACTATTGTAAAGACTACTTGAAGTTGAAAATTGCTATTTCCAAAGCACAAATCGGTCATACTACATTTCGAAATAACATCTTTCTGTACGCCGTTCTGTTTATTAATTTCGTTTGAGTTTCCATATATCCTCTCATAACCGAGTATAGGCTACATGCATATATTGTCTACTATTCCTTAAATTACAATCTTTTTAAAGCTGACATGACATTTCTGCAATGACAACCGCATAAAAATATCGTCTTCACCAAATTAAAAAAAAAAAATCCAACCGTTTTTTTTCTTCGGATACATCATGAATTATTCGTGTACATATTGTAAGTATTGCATAAACCTGCATAACAACATCCTTATGTCGTGTCTGTATGGAAATGTACCCTATCTATAACACTTCATGTTTTTTCTGCTTATGCCGAGTCACCCTCTAGGATCATAAGTAATTCTGTTATAACAAGATTATCAGCGACAGATTCTATTATGCATACACGCAGAAAGTTTCAAAATGTTTGACGTCATATCCATACGTGTTTCATTGCACATGATGCCAAACGAGGTATAAATGCTTTTTTATTTGTCAGCATCGTTGCTTTTTGATTTAAAAAAGATGTATTTCATCATATTTTATAATTGATTTGTTAGTGGAATGGCAATCTTTCAAATTTTACGTTACAGACAAAGTCAGTGCTAAGGTGTCGACACAGTAAGCCTAAAATGAGATCCGTAAATAATTATTATAGTCTGCTCCATCACTGTTCTAAATGACACCGAAGACTAACACAATTGAAAATTAACAGTTGCGTTTTTACAATTTAGCTAACAATGAAAATAAAATCAGTAAACAAGCCGTCTTCTTCAAAGAAAAATTTAACGTAATAACACATGAAAATCCGATTCATTATCTTATTTTGACCTTTATAAAACAAGTATTCATTATATCATCGGTTGGTGCAGAAAAGTAGGAGGTTAAACCACATTTCATTCCTAAATTATTAGTAAAAGGTTATGAAATGTAATTAAATTGTCCGTTTCAATTTTCTTTTTATGATGCAACTAAAAAAAAATAGAGAATGAGAACTTGGTCCTTTAAGACTGAAAATAAGTGAAATCTGAGACATATGTTATTTAAAAACTAATTTATTTTTTGAAGTAAATGTATATTCTGATTTACAAGTCGGAGAGAGAATCAGTGGAAATGTTTTAGCGAAATAATCAATTATTTATAGGAGTACCAAGTCTCCAACAGACTTGATTGTGATACTATATAATTATTATTCGATCGTCACTCCAACTGCTTCAGGATCAAAACCAAAGAAAACTTTAACACAGGAGTAAATTAAATGGCGTAGTGGGAGCCGAGTTGATTGGATTTTGGTTTTAGAAACAGAAACATCCTACATATATTTCAACCAAACTAAAGCGGGGAGAAATGTTAGTCATGTAGCAGTGCTTTTAGAAATATAATCATGACTGATTCAAATTTATTGAAATAAAATGAATCATGATTCAGATTCATTGAAATGTAATGAATCATGATTCAAATTCAGTGAAATGTAATTTTATGGGGTTTAACCTCCTATTGTTCTGAGAGCCATGAGGGAATTCCCAATGCCAAGGGATCTTTTACGTGCACTCCTACAAATTTATGGAAGTCATTGATGTTTATTCAAAGCAAATTTTATTGTGGATTTTATATATTTTTTGAATGAATACTTGTGTCGCTGGGATTTTTCCATTCGACTTTATTGTTAATGGCATTCGCTTCGTAGTACTAGAAAGAAAATTCAATATTAACCCTAAAATCGAGAAACCGTCATTTCAAAACTAACATAGATTACACCCTGTTTCAACTTGATAGACAAGAAAATGACAACAAATCTTACACTAAAACATCCTTTTTTACAATCTGATCGCGTAGACCTCTAATCTCTGATATAGCATATCTCCTATCTCTTACTCCGCGATATCTGTAACATTGTTTAAGGCTTACGCTCGATGGGAAAGATTTAATCTTTAATGCCTTCAGTTGGCTAACATGGTGCGTCGGGTGTTTCTTTTATTGGAATTACCTGCGAAAGGCAATGAAACATTTGATTTATGCATTGAACGGTGGTGGTATTCTATAGGAGGTCCTGCCTCTATTAACAATGCTTCTAATTAGAGTCGGGCTATTGATCGCCCTTACACCATGAACCCAATCATAACTGACAGCTAAATTTCCATCGAGAAATAAAACACATCAAACATGTCTAAATATAAAAACGGTATTTCTCGCTTGAAAGATAATGTATGGCCATATTGAAAAAGTGTCCGAACTATGACGGCTATCGATGGAATTAAAGATACGATACACTTTGCAAAGTGGAATTATATGATTAAAAAACAAACGAAGCAGGATCATTCTATACTGAGCCATAATTTGGAAGACTTCTATAACCTTGGCGTGACACCTAATCGCCCTATTATTACATCCACATCGCCCTACTTTAAAGATGGCATTAAACTGTATTTCCCCATATGATTCTCAATCATGTACAGGAAACATTATTTTGAAAACAATGTGTTTTTTCCATATTCAGTAAATGTATAGGACGTTCCTTTCGCATTATTATAACCTACTAAATAAATGCGCATAAATATACATAATGCACGATTTAGATAAACCGTAGACTGTTGTTGGTATAGTAGTTTTAAAATAGATAATGCAGAATGAATACATTTCTTGAAGTTTTGACAAAAAGGTGTCAATAGACTTGATTGTCAAAAACCATATTTACTACGATAATAAACAAAGTTTTCTATTTTCCATTTTATCCTCAAACGAAATTATGGCAAAGTGTCTTATCCACTAAATATCCCAGCTACCCGTTCGTCCTAGAGTGTCGAACATAGGCTTCCATATGAATAAATGCCTACAAATTAATTTATATAACATTTGAAGGCTGAAAAAGACCCACAGTAGGTATATTCGACTCTTACATAATATATCTCGTATTTTATGCCATCCCTTCCCCCGTCTTCATGACCCACGGCAATATTTGAATTTTTATTGAGTCTATAGTGTCATCACAATCTCTTGCCCTTTACATAATAACACCTTGAACAACATATCTTCCTATCTAGACCTGTAAAATGAAATAAATGACACAACCTGTATATAATCTATATACATGGGTTATGGCTAATTTAGTATTCTCTATGGTAACAAAATATTGGCATCTGTAGCACTGATTATCATATGAACTAATGTGTTACATCCAATGCATTTCCGCCATTGACAACTGTTATCATTTATATGCCTGCTTATACAGTTACATTTCTAATTACGATCCACTCTTTAACAGTACAGATCAGCATCGAAAAAAATGAAACAAGTCGTGAATATTTCTTAAAAATAGTATGTACAAAGCACACTTATTACATGCTGACAATGGTTAAATTGGTTAAAATGTCATGAAACATTATATATGGTTCATGACCCAACGCTAACCAAACTCCTTAATTAATTTTGTTTATCTTCTTTGATTGGCATTTAGTAATTGAACATAATACCATAAGGTACAATTTTATGGATACAGAATTACTGAGTTTGATACTAAGCGACGTTTCGACGAGGCTACTCTCGTCTTTATCAAGCAAATGATGAAGACGAGAGTATCCTCGTCGAAACGTCGCTTAGTGTCAAACTCAGTAATTGTGTATCCATAAAATTGTAACTTGTGTTAATTATTTTTTTAAGTTAGTCTTTGACCTATCGTATGCAAATAGTCTTGGTATAGCTGTAATCAATGTGGGTCGAAAAGGACCTATGATGTCTTTCAAACTGGATTCCAACTATTTTTGGGGAGCTTGCCTATAGTCGTTCGTAATATGGTCGAGAAATTACTGTAACTGTTATTCATCGCAATAATCCCCCCACCCCACCCTACAAAACAAACACAGAAGATGTCTTTCCCATGATCATATACAAGTTTCTACAAAGTGATAAACGTCTGTAAATGAAATGAAATGAAATGAAATAAGGTTTTATGGCACGTCAGCACCAACCGGGCCATATTGTGCCAAATTTATGATGATTATTTAGAGACAGGCTAAATTATATCACAACAAACAATTATATGCATAAATAAAAACAATATCACAGTAGTAATTAAGATTAAAAGTAAATAAATCGCTTTATGCATACAATATTTAAAATACAAAAATGAAATGATACTATATACAGTTAAAATTTATGATAAAATCCTGTCTCTTTTAAAAAGTCTAACACTTGATTAAATAAACCCGGTTGGGCAACTATTTTTGGGGAGCTTGCCTATAGTCGTTCGTAATATGGTCGAGAAATTACTGTAACTGTTATTCATCGCAATAATCCCCCACCCCACCCTACAAAACAAACACAGAAGATGTCTTTCCCATGATCATATACAAGTTTCTACAAAGTGATAAACGTCTGTAACTCGAGCAGTATGTGTGATAGGAATTGCTGAAACTCGATACAGTTCTGTATTTTATTAATCTGAATAATGCATAAAAGTGACCAAGGGTCACAAATTAAATAGTATTGTTCATCTAACCCATGAGACAAGATTCTGCAATGCTACAAAGTCCTGTATCTCTAAAAGCAGTAAAAGTAATTAACAGGAGGGTTGGTAACTTTTGCCATTAATGCGTTTGTAAGAACATGTACAGCGGAAGTTTTTTTTATCACCATTACCCTAAAATTTAAGAGACGTCGCCCTCGAACTATTGGAAACAACATTATAAATTTTAAAAAGAAAATTGTAGTCTGTAGAATTCAGATGGAATTGACCTTTCCGTCAGAGACCCGTAGCTCCTCCCCCTTTTTATAATGACGTCACCTTAGACAACATTGACGCGCCTTAGACATAAACAAGCATGGCGATGGCAGAACGACGTTCAATCTTGTGCCAATCTTTTGGACCTTTCCGCTAATTTTTTTAGAATAAATTTTTGAAAGAGAAGTGTATTGTTAGTTTGGAGTAAAGACAGCAATCCTCCGGGTACTATATATAGAAGGATATTTTCCTGACATGGACCTGTTTTAGGCGATTGACGACAGACCAACGATCAGTGGATATGTCACGGAAGTCAAAACTGACAAGACATAGATAGAGCGAGAAACCATATTTATTTCGTTTAAATTTGATTTCAAAGGAAGTAACAGACTACCATCGTTGCTGTCAGACTGGGTAAGCAAATTCTCCTTTTTTAATATCACTTATGTCGATATTTGTATTGCAATTGTAAGCATGTTGAGTTACTAAACGTTAGTGAAGCGTAGCCGTAATGGGGTGGGGTGGGGTACAATACACTTATCAACGTATGACATTCATCGGAGCTGCAACTTTTAAATTAATAAGGTTCATCATAGTTCAGCATAGTCTGGTCTGGATTTGATATAAATTTAGAGAAAACTAAGGTTGGATATAGGCACTTATGTAGATTGCAAGGCCTATAAGGCCTAGTAGGCCACACTAAACATAAAGTTGCGTTAGGCTATTCAATATTGTCGCGACTTGTAGTCCGGTAAAAATAATAAATGACCTAGAACAAATTGCAACATTGGATTTATGCTAATTATTGGCCGCATGACGGTATGACGTCACAGGAACGTCTTTAAGATATGTTTTTCTGTGTCATCTGTACCACTTTCCTATCCACCCGTAATACATTTACACCCTCCAAACTCAACCATTCCCGAGATATTGGAGTTTTAGGGTGCAAATGGCGGCCATATTGGATTTATGCTAATATCTCGAAAACCTATATTTTTATTTTGGGCGATTTTTGTTTGGAAGACCTTCAGGTACCCCTCTACCAAATTCCATCGAGAAAAATTCTGTTGCAATTTGTTCTAGGTACCCACTCCATTTGGCTTATCTTTACCCGACTATTGTACTACTACTATTACTAATACTCTATAATTTTTTATAGTGGAATATTAAGACTAGGCATCGAAATTACACTTTTTATAACTGGTGCAGTGTGTCTATATAGTAGGCCAGGCCACCCCATATGTTCCTTTCAACAAATAAAATAGAGAAACATGCCGAGATTTTCTTTTTATCACGATGATTTAACTTGTAGGATGTGTGGCTACTGCTCCCTTGCTGTCAAATGACCCATGCACATTGATCAGTCACTAAAACAACAATGAAGAAAAACCAAGACTAAGAGGTGACAAGATTGATCCTGTTCATAGAGTTATATAACTCTATGATCCTGTTGCAGTAATCCGCACCCACATTATCCATCAACCTAATGTCATTTGGTTTGAGAATACACTTCAAGATTGTAGATACCGGTAAGTAATACTCAAAAGTATTAATAAAATATTATTTATTTAAAAATACATGTACTTGTACAGTAAAGGCTACATCTAAATGATTAGAAATAATTATGCAACAGTTTTATAATGTATGTTCTGAAGCAAAAGGTAACAGACTTTGCATAGAGTGACATTGTGAAATCACATACTAAAACCCTTTGTAAGAGTTTGAAGAATTAGCTTATATATATGTCATATGTGGTTATCGAAGATTATTAATAATATTAAGCAATACGGTACTAGTAAATAAAATTAAACCAAGTACGAACAATCCAAACCATTAGACAAAATTCGAAGTCCTAAAAAAACGTTTTAGGCAAAATAGTGTACATTTTTTGTTAATTGTTTGTATTTTTTTTTCTTCTTCAGGAATGTTGCTGTAAAAGAATAAAGAAGTAATAAGCTATAGACTGATATAAAATATACACATACATAATGTGATGTGTGTATATAGGCCTAAATTGAATTTTACATATATATTTTTGAAACAATTGCAGTATGGTTCCACTTAATTGACACCAGCATCGAAAAAATAAAAACATGCTATTTTATATCAGAGTTTTTCAAATAAACCCAACAAATTTGTGTCGTGAAATTAAATGATTAATATTTACCCTGAATTTCACCGTAATACATGACTAGCAAGACAAAACAACAAATTTCAGTGGAAAATGTATTTGGAAAGAATAGGCCTAGCAACAAGAAAAATGGGAGTAACGCTTTTCTATCTTTGTATGATCTGTATTAATTGTGAACTCTTGATTTGATAATAAAATTATTAGAGTAGTTAAAAAGCTAGTTTATTTACCTGTCAACAATTTGTCTTTTTATTGCTGCAGCTCTTGTTAATTTTGGTTTAATGTTATACTTCCATTTTATGATCAGGTGAATATGGTTCCGAAATATTTTCTATTGGTCCAGGCAACTAGACTACTAGAACTAAAATACCAAATAATAATGCCTGTAGGCCTAGAAGACACATCTCGTCTAGCCTAAATTGCCTATCTTGATAAACTTTCTTAGAACTAGGCCTAGGCCTCTAGTTTGGCCTTCATTAGGTTGTGGCAATAGAATTTTAGGCCTATATAAAAGCGTTCATTACATACCGTCTGGTTAGACTGTCTGGGCCTAGCCTACTGTGGGCCTTGAACTGAACAGGAAGGGGAGGGTGAAGAAATCCCCACCTTGTTGCCGAATTCTGCAATACGATACGGAATGGATGAATGTTATGGAATGATGTGAGATAACTCGTAAAAAAAACATAAAAGAAGATAAGACAGTATCAGTATCGACAGAAACATAGGCCTACCCTACACCTAGGTTGCTCCCGACGTTTTGACAATGATACTCACACTGGCGACTGTAGTGTAACTTTACAGTCATAGTAGGCCTACTCATAGTGTAAGCAGACGACGTGTTATACGATTAAGGCGTAGATTACATAATATTTTATTGTTTTTTGGCTAAACGAAAACAAATTTATTAACATTGGAATAGTTTACATAAAATTAAATGTTATTTAGCATTTAAAAAATAATTAACTTACCTCAGAACACACTTGACAGGTTAGAATTGACGTTTGTTTACATTTAATTGGGCAGTGACTTCGACAGCTGTCTATCTATTAAAAGACACGTCCCATATTTCTTTCAACTGTTTCGGGAAGGTAATGCACACTACATCACCCTTTAACCTGTCTTGATAGCAGCTATCGCTGTTATGATTCCGTGTGAGCAATATTTAACTACGATTGACGACGTTTCAACACACGGCAAAATGTCAAATTTCACGTAGTTTGTCTAAGGTGATGAAGCGTGGAAACGCGACGTCATTTCGCGGGAAACGTAATCGAAGCTGATTGGTCAAAGCCTTATTGTGGGCGGAGTCGACGGAAAGGTCAATTGTGGATGACGGGAGGGACGATGACAAAATACGACAGTATATCAATAAAAAGCAGAAGCAGCAAGAACGTCCTTACCTGATGTTGTCCTAAAAATTTAACAGAACATGGTAATATAGCTGTGGTACCTTCCTTAACTGTTACATTTACCATAGGTACATCAAAACTCGGTTCCAGTGTTATCGCACCTAAAAAAAAAAATAAAAAAAAAATAATAAGATTTAATATTTTTTCAAATATTATCGATATCAAAATACCGTTCTACTGAAAGATATAATACATGAGGTATCACACAGGAATTAAATAAACTAATTCGAATAGATTTATATTTTAATGCGAAGAAGCCAAAAAAACAAGAACAACATATTTTAAACTTTAATGCTTGTAAATATTGGCTTTTAGAATTTGAATATTCGACTTCGGGTTACTCTCAGTACATCATTTCTTTACGACTTAATACTAACAATAATTTGACCATTTATATTTAAATAATACACAACTTTTGTCGGAGTGCGAATGCTGCATATGAAACTATTTGTGGAATATTTACTGCGAGATTTACTGGGTGTAATAATTGTATTCATTGATCCAATGTGTCCTTCATTATCTTATACATTTACAAGAGTTCATGTTGGTCATGAATAAGTGCATAGTAATTTATAGAATGAAGCATGTTTTCTGGTCCTCAACGATCTATATATCCGAGTACGAACAGTAACCGGGGTTTAATATGTGCTCAACAATTGTCAATATGAAATTAGAAAACGCATCCTGTTTCAATATCTTTAATAAACGGAGTATCATAAAATCTATTTCCAGTTAACACGCTAAATACGCTTTTCTTTAATTGTGAAAGATTGTGATTTTATTTTTTGCTACACTTGTATTTGCGTTCTCCTCCCCGTGCTAATCATTCAATTGTCTTGAACTAATGATTACAACTTGAGCAATTTCTTAGTTCCTTTATCTTAGTAAAAGAGCTTTTACCCCAAAATAGTATTAACGGCTTTCTATTTATGTTGGATCTTTGTTGGTGATATCTACACAACGGTCTTTATTGTTTTTAAATTGTTTTATTCTTAACACTTCTGTAATAGTAGTTCTAATTTGATTATAAGGTTTATGGATTTGATGTGGGGACCAAAGTATCCATTATTCTATTATTAATATTAATGATCTAATATGGCTTCTTATTTCTTCTCATCGTCATTTTATTATGGCTATCGGTATACAATGGGTTAGTATGACTTGACTTTTGGTGGCACTGGGGGATGATTTAATATGGCAGACACTTGCCGTTAGGAGATAGAAAACTGGAAAAGTCGGCGAGAATTCCATCTGAGTTAATCATCATTACAGACAGACAAAACCGACTCGCTTTTCAAATAAACATTAAATGAAACGGTAATCAGAGCTAGGATTTCACCAATTGCTGTTTAACTCTTCTTACTATGTCCGTTTTATGATGATTTTCTTCGGATGAATCACACGGGTTTGATTAAGGAGAAATATTACACCCTTTGGGACGTCGTTGATCTGAGAACTATAAAGAGCAAAAGATCAGTAACAGATAAAAAAAATTGCTAGGACTGTATGGCGCAATGTTGTTGGCCGTGAAACCCAACTAATCAACCCTTGCCGAGTACAAGATTAGTCTTGTCATAAATAGCCGTATTCAGATTGCGTTATTGTTGAAGCTCGCGATATGTTTGCGCTTCAAACATATTTCAATGAATACTTCTAAATGCCTTTACATGTTATGTGCTATCCATTGGGTTGAGCGTCAAAGATTGTCAATACTAGCCTAGTAGACTGGGCAAGTCTAATAAACCTTCCATCTCAGACTCTTCATTGTGTAATTGAATCCAATGCATTATACCCGGACTTGTTACTGGGTTCACGTATTCACCAACATTTCCCACTTTTTCATCCTTGGGTTGCCAATGTGTGCTTGATGGTTCCACTGTGATGCCAATGTTTGTAGACCTTCTCCAAATGAATTAAAAGGAACATGATTTTTCACGCAAACCGTATTAATGTACATGCCATCCTTTCATTTGGACATTCGTCGGTTGTTGCCAATGAAACAGAATTAAATTAACAACTTCCATTTTTATTCAAAAAGTGTGTTCGTGTCTTCGTGTCATGTATTGGTTGTCAGGGTGATGAATCGATCTTGTTCGATATTGTTAAATTTTAATGTCAGAAGTAAATCGTTTTTATTTAAACTTTAACTTTAAATTAGATTGGTTACCGCGTGGTTTTTTTTCCAATTAATCCCCGGGTTTTACGTTCATGGCATGCAGTTTGAAAAGTTACGAAAAATGATATTTTAGTCGATTTGTGGCGGATCTTCAAGGTGAACATTTTGATTCTTTAGTGACAGTAAAATGCATCTTTAAGTAGTCCCAAGAAACCGCATCCTAGCTATACGAATCTTTGAGATAACAAAGAAGTTGTGCGTAAAGGGTGGTCTAGAGAGTAAACAGGCCATGTCTTGTATACAGCACCGATTAAAATAAAAATATGTGTTAATGTTTATTGAGAGATATAGGTTTCATGGTCTCCACGATTATTTGGAGAGTTTCAAAATGTACTTTGTTAATGTGAAGTTCGTTTATGTATTACGTTTATACCATAAGAGCTTTATGTCAAGAGTGGGGCTAAGAGGGGACAATCGCTTTATGCCATTTAGTTAAGAATATTAAATGTTTTGAGGAGGAAAGTGGAGCTGACGGAAAAGCCTTTGATGGAAAGATTAATCAGTTTCCATTCCATCAATGACTAGAGAGAATCATCTTAAGAGAATTATGTGGCTTTTCTGTCGTTCTGTAAACATGGAGATTCATACATTAGGTGACGCTTCCATTTGTTCTAGTTAATATTGGGATGCACATATCTTCTCGGCGCCAAACTCGGGATCGTATGAGCCGGAGAAGTAAGGATACGTGATTATTTTGTTCTACAAGTCAACTTTACATAAAATATTTCGACAACTCCTTTACAAATATGGAGGCATTTGGCGTTTGTCCTGCAAGTATGCAAACGTAGTTTCCGATTTGCGACCTATGAAGGACAAAACGTTTTTTGTATCACTGAAAATAAACAGGAATTTGCTTGACCTAGACCATTCTCCAAATAAAACGATGACTTTTTTATTTGTAGAACAGGACAAATTAGAAAAAAAGCCTCCTACATAGATTTTCTTAGATCTGAATATTCCATTTTTTTTCTTATATTTAGCCTTTGCTCTTAAGATGATTTTCCCCATCTCCGTTAGTTTTTCAGCTAGTAATAAGATTAGCTAATGCACACAGACATATCTCTTGCCAGTTCTCTAAGACATTAAGAAGAAGTCTTGACTATTAGCTCATGCTGGAATAACGCTTCTTCTACATCGTGTCTAGAACTGATATACCCCACGGATATCGAAAAAGACCCGTAAAAGACGCTGGGTTCTGATCTTCTGGTCTCTCCTTCCACATCAATTTTCTGTGACAAGATAATCAGAGGGAGGGAAACGTATGGAACTCTAATAGGATAACAATCAATACGACTTGCCGCTTAATGCGATCACTAAGCAAAGAGATTAAACACACTACACATGACATTACACAGATCCGCTACAATCGATAAACAATACCACTGCCAATACTCGATAAAAATTGGAAATTGTTTCAAATAACTCAAGACATTTTTTCACGTAGCAAATTTCCGGAAAAGTAGCCAAAGTTATTCATAAGATCTGTCAGGGAATCTTCGACAAATCCCGGTAAATTCCTGTTAAAACACCAAAAGCTTAAGAACTGGTTATACAAATTATACGGACAAACTTTCCTAGACCAATTGCTTTTTTAACTCTGAATTCAGAATGACGTATTGCTTCGTCTCCAGACTTTGATTTGGTTTTTTAAATTAGCCGAGAGACAAAGATAATGTTTATAATTTTTTTAGACATATACGTGTAATATATCTTTTCGAGTGAACTCATTAAATTGCGTTTTGCCTTTAGGTTAAAGAAAAAAACATTTGAACAAAACAAAAAATTGTTGCCATAAAAAAAAACATCACCAATACAAAATCGATAGCACGTGAGGGGAAAAAGTATCAATATTATTGATAATCCCCAGCCACAACTTTCTAAATTCTAATCAAAAAAGAAATCGATTTTTAATCATTTTTATTTCCAGAGGTCTATCAGTTTCCACTCAAATAATTGTTTTATCGTATCATGTGAATATCATAAATCGATTGATGATATTTCATACAAGGGGGTGTTTTGGGCAAAACCTCGAAAAATCAAATTAAAATTTCGAGAACGAAGAAAGCTCTCCCTAAGTAATCATGTCTAGATCTCTCGAAGAAAACTTATGTACGCTCATGCAGTTTGTCGGAACCAATTTATACAACTTTTCATTTGTGGGGTAATATGGAACGAGTCTTAATCACTTATATTTAGTTTTCTTCTAAGGGGAGATGAAGGCAGCAAGTGATGTTATCGATTAAGACATCTATCGTCTATTCAGACAATACGTTCAACTGAGCGCCAATTTCTTCACTATTGACAGTAGACAAAGTGATCACATTCACTTTGTTTGGTCTTTTCACCTAAAGTGGCCCATCTGTGTTCCTACTTGTGTCAGTTTGCTAACAAATGTGATAAAATTAATTAATCCAATCAGATCACATCGATGAATAAATATAAGAAGACCAAAAGCCAACAATGTGTAACGTCTGACGTGGATGTGAATTAGCTAGCTAATGTCTCCTGTGTCAAGTATCGTGTGTGTTGTGCAATGGAGTCTTTAATGAAATAATGTTACCAACGGCAGTCGCAGCCTCTCCATATACCGTTAATAAAATTTACTCTTTAACCTTGCATAACTCATGTGAATCAAATAATTAGATTAATGTTTATTCGCCGTTGGTTATAACGACACGGTGGTGATTATCAATACTATCTGATAGTGATAACACCAGGACCAAAAACGAAGATTGTATAGTTAGTAAAACCGTTTATCTACTGTTTTAGTCAATATTACGAAATTAACGGATGTTCATATCAATGTATTTTATTTAAAGGGTCATTACATTCATCATTGTTTTATATTATGAAATTAAGTTAATTAATTTCGGTGCCAGTGGTTGAACCAAAGCAATACAATTCATGTTGTGTAATGAATCGGTAAGGCATACACAGTTGGCAGGGTCAAACAGTGCACATTACAGTGATTTCAGTTCCTTATTGAATTGTTGAATGGTAATCTATAGTCTTGCAGAAATATCACAATTGATGACACATGGGAACAATATTAATTTGTAACACTAATTAAGCTAACTTCAGTATTGGTGATAGCGGAAATTGGACAGAACACGGTTAGGTATATTATTGTACTCATCAGAGAAATGGTTGGGTGGGGTTGATCGCAGGATTATTGTAATCTTTAGCGGAACGTATTTGTGTATATGTGGAGGGCAGTTTGGGATCTACATTGAAACATTTGAACGCAGCATTTGATGAACTGTTAGCTTAAATGAAAGTGGGTAATATAACTGTTCTGGGAAATTGGAATTTGTTTTATGATTCCAGTTCAGCAAACTATTCTATAACTTCAAATGTATTTAGTACTAAGAAAATCGGAAGTACATTAAAGTGATATGTGTACGATTTAGAACTGAATCCATCTTAAATTGTATTATAATGACACATCTTTGTGGTTGCTCATGATATTTCTCTTATTTTATATTCCCTAAAAAGTGTTTATATTCCCTAAAAAATTCGTATAATACTCGCGTTGTAGGTCACTGAACACAATAACAAAAGCGCAAAAAGAAAACAGAAGCCAGATCGAAATGGATAAAATTAGTTGAAATGTAATCCATGGAATAACATTACATCACAGTTGTAACGTGTTAACAATTCTTTATGAAAGGACTTCATTTACGATTTCTCATTGAGGGCTATTGTCAGTTAATAAATGTTTTCTCTTATTGCTATACATGTTATTACCTTTATTCATGTGAATTTCTTCCATCTTTTCTTCTCATGGAAATCGATAAGGTTAATTATAAAGAATGACCTAACGCTCTATTAGACCAATTGTCGTCTGCTTACAAAATCTCCCGCCACAAGTGCTGTGTTGACTATAATTACATGGTAATCGGCACAATTTTCACTCCACATCCATTAAAACTTGTTAATTAGACCTCCATTTCTTCCCCTACTCAGAAACACATGTTGAACCTTTCTCGGAGAAAATTACTCAATTTAACCCAATTTTACCAAACTTGATTCAATATTGCAAACTAGCTTTTAGATTGCTTTCTAAAATTACAAGGCATAAAATGGACCGGAGAATGAATGCCAAAAAAAATCAAAGATATTAGGGTATCTGTACCATGTCAAAACAACAAAGCCCTTTAACTACTGCTTAAAGAAATAAGAAATGGTGGCGACAGTATTCCTGTCACGCTATCGTTTACGACCGTTTTATTTAACATATTGTATACAGAGGTTTACCAAAATATATTAGGTATAATACTTAAATTCTAAAAGATGCCTGTAATTTCTGCAGCAATGAGAAGAAAGTCGGTGCAGCCTGAGGCATGCGGCTTCAACAAACATCCCATCGATTTCAGTTTTCTCGTTGAATATAGCAGCTGCACGATAACAAATGACCAATATGTTTGTTCTGCCCCAAGAAAATTTTTCTCAATCGTATGTAAGGATCTGAATTGTAGATTCATCGATTGCTGTAAATGAAACTATTACACCGGACCACAAATCTTCAAGTTTCTCAATCAAATGACAAGAAAGCTACCTCCAGTAGCTCGCTACTCAACGGGAGTAAAAAGTAATGGAAAACCAAGTGCATGAATACATACTCCCCCGTAAGTTGTATACACTTTACCATAATGTTATTGATTAAATCAAATCTACAATAATTACATCTGTTTACCTAGGAATCAAATTATGGAAGATGTGAGAAAATCTCCTCCTTGGAAATCTTCACATAATCGTTATAGCCTTTTTAAAACTTATCACCGATCATCTTTAGCATGTATAATCTTGTTATTTAAATATTGTAAGATGGCGGCGATCAATAGTGGATTTACTAGATTTGTTTCAAATGTAACAAGTTGATCCCTTCATCGTATTAAGGAGAGTAACCAGATTTCATTTAAGCTAGTAAAACTACGTATGCCGAAAAAATATTTTAAATCACGAGAGTGTTATCCTTTATAAAAGTTAACAGCCTATTTTTTTGTGGAATTTTGAACTTACTGAATAAAGTTCGTAATGGCGGGAATCTAAAAATCACAACTATTTTTATGATCACATAATATAATGAAAAATTACAACGAGTAATCAACAGAAACTCCATATTATATTCAAAAGTGAAACAACTGGTGAATGTGAATAATATTTTTTTTTTAGAAAAGACGGTTACCATTCACACTATTACAATACAATGCTATAAGATAATATAATGTCAAAAGACAATACGTACTATGACAATTCCCCGTTTTAATTAGCCCAGTCGGAACAGAACAGTAGGATGTTAAACCCCATTTCGTACTATTACAATTCTAATACATCAATACAAAATGTGAGGCGAATATATACAGAAATAAACATAACAACAAATCATGCAATCATTCATGATCACCACAAGTGGCACAAGGACACGTTTTTCCATAAGTATGAGGTATAGTTTATTACAATACAAGGTTATAAAACAATTCGTACTAAACAAACACACAAAAAACGGCTGTATGCCATTGAGTCAAGTGACATAGTTTCGACTCCTCGCTTGTACGTGATAAGGAGTAGGGTCCCATGTCCATCCTCGAGGGTTTTTTCCGGTCCTTACGCGCAATCGAGTTCTTAAAATTAAATTGAACCATAAGTTTTATAGCCTAGTTTGTGTTGAGTGGACCTTAAACCCCATTTTTCTCTCACACTAGTGTAATACAATGCAGAGAGAGAGAGAAATGGGGTTTAACGTCTACTCGACACAAACTAGGTCATTTCGGGACTAACATAGGGTTTAATTTAATTTCAATAATTCGCTTGCGCGTAGGGGTCTTTAGCAGTGGGAGGAAACCGGAGGACTCGGAAAACCCAACGAAGTTAGACAGGCGACCCTATTCCTTGTCACGTACAGCCGGAGATTCGAAACCTAGTCAGTTGACTCTATGACAGGCTGTGAGATACAGCACAAACATGTTAACCATTCGGTCGTCCAACCCCCGTAGTATAATACAAGGTGATAAGATAATCCGTCTTATTACAATACAAGGTTATACGGCAATCAAGGATGTAAATAAAACCGGAATAGATTAGAGGCGGTTCGGAAATTGATTTTACATGATGTTACCAAGTCGCCAGTGGTCAAGGACTGATCATTCCTTCCTCTATACCTCTATGTTTCCCCTTGTGTACGCCGATTAGCACTCGTGTGTCTCTTCATCTCAAGCCAATAATTGAATTAACCCCGCCACTTAAATAACATCCAACAAGGCCCACGACGTGTAGCACAACCTTAATAGCATTGGTGGAATTTCTTCCTTAATTTGAGGTAATACCATTACTGAAGAAATCCCGAGAGAGACATGAACGAACTACGTTCCTTAAGTTTATATCTCGATCAAATGTTTTAATGTCAGTTTACGTACAACGCATCATGGAGTGAATATTGAATTTAGATATATGTATGACCAATTTCTTTTGCTCTATTTGGAAAACTTGAAAAGTTTATTACAGGAAATAATATTCCACCTAACAAGTTGGATTTACTATAATCAGAATTATCGATTGTATGTCATATTCCATTATTGTTGGGCATTGTAATAAGTCAGACCTAAGACAAGTGAAGGGAGTATTGGGAAAGGGAATGATATGACGAAATGCCATCATTGGACACGCCTGTGCACATTATGAGGAAATTATACTGAAATTATGACATTTTTTGAAAACGTGTTTCTTAGAAAAAAAAACTAATGCGAATTGTTTCTGTAAATTTTCTTCTGAAAAAACATTTCATTCAGATGTCAAATATTTGTCAACCATGGTCTTGTCGTATCTTTAACATCCCTTTGACTTTAAAGACATGAGTCACCATTTGCAAATTGAAATTGAAATTCACGATTGGTAAAGTTAACAAGCTGTTTCAACGATATAGTCATTTCAGTATTCTAGATCCGTACAATCGTTTTAAGCTGAAACGCGAAACATCTGTAGAAAACCATTACACGCCTGATGGATGAACGCTACCAAAAGGTGCTTGTTCCAATTGTCAATATTGGTGTTTTTTGATGCCTTGTAAGACTTCCAGGACTCTAAGGAACCATCTCAACTAAAATGCAATTTTTCAATTATCATTACCAGTGGGACACAGTGAAATAAGCGCGAATAGCACCAAACGGCATTTATTATTCAAGAGATGAAGTCGATCTCTCCCTTTCCATCCACTTTACTAATTAGCCTGCCACTTTCACTTACCCACATCACTTATCACGTGATCCCACACACAAACTTCTTTAAGATAATCTTATTTAGTAGACACAAAAGATTAGTAGTTAGGTCTTGTAGATTCTCTTTTTCCCACCCGATATGTTCTATCTGTTCGCTATCTGTTCGGCTCCCCGTTATATTACGTTACTTTCTAACCACCACCCCTCGTCACAAAACAATTACTGTCATTTACACATCTAATTGGTTAATGATTAACCCCTAGGTCAAGACTTTTTCACATCAGAGTCGCATCGAATCCCGACAATGCGCCGGAGAGTAATGACTGGTAATGCACATGGTGGCTATTAACGCCAGTGAGTGGCAGAGAGGTGTTAAAACATCTATCTGTACGAGCCTTCACATTGACAAGATCTTTTAACCTATCGGCTCATTGATTCATTACTGTACCTTATTAGAGTCAAGACTCCCTTCACACCTTTGACAGAAATTCATCTAATTGTCAAAAGAAAGAAATAAGGAAATATTGAATAAAATATCGTTAATGCAATAAGAACTAGACATATTTCACGCCAAATACCCAAATTATCGTGAAATATCGATGTTGATACAAACCTTATAGCGTATGTATACCTGAACAATATTATTAAAATCGTTAAATACAATTTAAAACGAAATGTTAACATCCAGCAATCGTGCTAGGAGAAGAAATTACTTCTATTTTGAGACAATCATCTTGATCAAAATTTCCCACCTCTACATAAACAGTTTTAATAGATGTGACCGTAAAGTGTCCACGTTATTTGTCAAGAAAAGAGAAATTGGTTGGTGAAAAGAAACACACACTCTGGGGACAGAATAGAAATAAATTAATAAATCTATAGATGCATTTATTCTTGGTCTGAATTTCTCTATCAAACATTTTACGTGAAACTGTTGGGGGAATATAGCTTACATAATTTTACAAATTATTCACATACCGCAATTGAATGCAAAAATAAAAATGTCTTCTTTTTGGTGAAGCTGTTTGGAAGAATGAAACAAACATAATATTCACAAGTCATTTTACAAATCATTCACATTACCGCAATATCCCAACAGAAAACAACAAAATGACTTCTTTTTGCTGTTAGGGTTAGTTTATATCCCCATAACGCACCCTAATTGACGGAGTATAAGATTTACATATCTATGTTAACAAAATCTAGTACATGTATATAAAACTGTTATGTTCATTTTCACTGTTGATAATGTATGTCTTTGCGACTTAAATGGGGCCAGATAAGCCGCCCATATGAATTGTTTATGTTCATGTTATTAACAAAACTGTTTTGAGTAACATATATATTATAGACAAAATAAGCACACAAATGCTTATAAAGTATGATAGGCTTTATACCAAAAGATACCTGTGTGAAATTAATTGTAAACGTTGAAAAGCCATGGACATATCTAAATAATATTTGTATATTAGTTTTAAAAACTAACAACATGACCGTTGGTGGCGCATCTTTTAACCTATACTCTTCAAAACAAGTAGATGATATTGAAATGCAAATACCTATGCCGGTTGTGATATGATTATATAGTCATGGACGCTTGACATACACTGAGAGTATGTTCACAGATGTAGAACTTATAGCCCCACTAGAACCACCGATCTGCACGTGCGACACACAGTAGTGCCATACACGTGGCTGGGGTTCATTGTCAAATTTGACACGTCAAGGAAGGGTTGATGAAAACTGCCGCGTGCTTGTTTATCCTAACCATGTTTGCTTTCCTATCGGTTCTTGCATAAGATTTACTGCTTTAGTTTGTTGCGTTTTATTTGATCACGAGATGTGTTTGTCGACGTCAACGTTAAACGACAACACTGCAAGAAGTGACCGTGGCACTGCAAGAGGAATGGGTCAGATTGCCCCAAACGTGATTGGACGGTTGGTTAGGAGCATGCCACGACGAATTGCTGAATGTCTGAGGATGGCGATCAAATTACTCATTATTTAGATAAAAATCGAAAACGTCCATTTTCACTTTTGACAGTGTATGTCTTTGCGAGTGAAATGGGACCGTCAGATAAGCCGCTCATGTGAACTGTTTACGTTCATGTGTAGGCCTGATATTTATTAACATACACTGGTTACATCTAATAAAAACAGCAATGCATTTCCACAGTTTTATTTTGTTCTGAATACCCCCCCCCCCCCTCCTCGTTTCTAATAGTATATATATTTAACGCTTGCTGGGGATTTAAAAGTGTGTCGCACAGTTTAAATTATTCATATTACTGAAAACATCCCATATCTCACAGGGTTGACGTAAATAGAACCCCACTAAATATTTCATACTTTATTTGAAGGAACAAAATCTCTATATAAGATATTGGATATGATTGATATGATGTAACCGGGAAAAGTCCCTACGATAAAAGGTTTGCTTCGAAAGATTATCCGGGTAGGCGCCATAAGGTCTGTTAGTGTCCCGGAGTTATTTTTATCATCACCGCTTCCTTTTAAATACGCCTACATTATTGTCGTCACCCTGGTCCGCCATTTTTCAGCTAAACGGTATTTAGATCTTTTTTGTATAATCCGATACGGATTTATAACTCAGTGAATTAATTGCTGTTTCTAATTTTACTGATTAAAATGACTCCATATATTATAGAGCTCGTAGGGCAACAAAATGATATATCGACAGAAATTGTTCTGATTTGATTGGATTAGTCAGCCAGAACTCAAATGTTCCAAATGAATGCTTTCTGAAGAGCTTTGGTCGGGACTTTTGCCGTTTAATATCACAAATATGAGACGCTAATCAATCAGGGAGAAAGATGCGTTATAAGACATCCTTGCCTTGATCCCCTAGAGATTGCATGTCATACAGTCATATCTTCTATTTTACATATATTTCTTCTTTAATGTTTTAATTTTTTCACTCTGGTCTGAGATTTTTCATTTCTATTTATTCTCTCTGGAAGTAATATATGTAAAAGATATCGTGCATTGCTTCTGAGTTATTGCCCCTAGAGAGGATGTTTTTTATTGTTTGTGGGTCTTGGAATATTGTAACATGTTTGTTTTCAGTTGGTCGTAGAACTAATCAATTTTCGCGCATTTAAATAAGGAAGGTATGCAAATTTACAAATAAGTAAAAAATCTTAATGCCTGAGTTTAACTCAACCAAAAAACAACCGAACACGTTAGCAATATAGCATATAACCTAAATGGGCTACAGCAACTGTAAATACAAATTATATGATCGTTATTATATGCCTTTTAGGCAAACTTATAAAAACAAATATTTAGACATTACAGATAAATGTAGGTTATATAAAGTCTTTGCCTCGATGTTAGCGAATACAAGTCAAATGTATCATAAAGAAAGCATGTCATTGAGTCAACTTGCGTGATTTCGCATCCCCGGTTATATGTGGCAAGGAGTAGAGTCGCCTGTCCAACCTTGTGGGTTTTCGCCGGTTCCTCCGGTTTCCTCCAAGCGCTAAAGAACCCTACGCGCAAACGAATTTTTAAAATAAAATTAAACCATATTATGTTAGTCCCGAAATGACCTAGTTTGTGTCGAGTGGACGTTAAACCCCATCTCTTTCTCTCTCTCTCTTTAATATGTACCCTTTTCGTTATAATATAAACCTATAATACCGAGCGATACCATATCTTCTCCCCGTTTACTCCTTAAACGTGATAATCACACAATACAAACAATTATACGATGGATAGTTCCAGTGGGAATTAAAAGAACCAATTTCTTGAAGAGCGAGAAAGATTTGTCTGCATGTCATTATAGCGTTACAATTGTCATATATCTTTTCAAATCTGAAAATGTATTGGATTGGGCGAACAATTTAATTTTAGATACCGATCCAAGTAGTCTCAATCACAAGCGTTTTGATTCTGTAGTTCCGGATAATTTATTGATTTTAGTATCTAATCTGGGTCTCCCTGTACATCCATTTTAAGGCAAAAGATACGACGATTTCATCACAAGGAGCAACAGATGATGTTCGCCCATGGGTATTAGAGTTATCAAATTGTCTTTTTAAAGATAACTCATACTGATACTGCAGAATATCTTCTTGCAAACGATGCTTTAAAACTGCTGACGAAGTTCATGTGGGCGATATAATTATTATAGTAATATAATGAAGAGGGCGTTACCTTTAGATCTCATTAATGATTAATTGCCGCAATTAAGTGTGGATTTTAAATAATTTAGGTAGGTATTTATGCATTGATGCTTTGGCGAAGATTTGTTCAGTTGACGTTGGTCCCTGTATTTAAGATTGACACCCGCGAAGCTTGTAAACCATAAGGTTATATGATGATGTGTACATATATATTATGTAGATCCCAAAAACAAAATACTAATATTAACCAATATTTACATTCCACTGTATTTGTCGCATTTCTTGCCCATAGATATACGCAAATACCTGGTGTAGTTGAATACTAGAGAAATACAACATTAGTAATACAACTGACCCTCAAGCAGTGTTGGTTTCAATCATTTTATTATGTTCCAGTTGCAGTGTATTGTTGTGGCGTTTAACGATATTTTGCAGGAACACCGATTAGTCATGAAATTTAATATCCAGCGAATATCTAGCTTTAAATAAGCAAATAAATATTTTCTAAAATGTACTTTAGTTTCTGAAAATAATTTCCCAAAATATGAAATAATAAAAGGGATCCTTTGTGACAGCTCGGTGTCTTTCCTCCTTTGGGTAATTCGAGTAGCTGACAGGTATCTATGATAAAAAGCATGACTTTGATTCAATAGCAACCATTGTTTTCTTTAAAACAAATAAAATAAAAACAAGTATAGGGATCATGCAATGTTTTGCGGAAGATCTCAAGATCCTGCGATACATTCTCGATATCTCAATTTATTGTTCCAGAGATTACCTGATTCTTCCACCATATTTTTTTTTCAAAGTAATGTAAAGTTTCTAGAGATCTTCCAAACCGGACGATCGGGATCTCGAGACAGCATCACAGGAATGCATGACCTCTATACACTTCCGTACTTGACAATCACATTAAAGCTTAAATTTAACGTTATAGAAAATGTCTGTATTTGTATGAAGAAACCACCCCAAAAGAATTTTAGTAAATGGTTAATTTTCGTGGAGGACTTTCTATCAGACTTGATTCCACAATTCAAATTAATCTCATTGATTGCCCATGACTTGGCGCGCGTATTTGTCCCCGCGGGGTAAGGAACTGAGACTAGGCTACAATAACATCAGATCAAGGTGCTTAAAGTCACTCAAAATATGAAGCCCCATTAAATTCCTACTCTTTACTCTTTATTAAAGTGGTTAAAATTTGGTGAAATGTATTGAAATGAGCATCGTTATTTTATATGTGTTAGCCTTTGTTATTTGGCGGAGGACAGATGACAGAAACGGGGGTTAATACTACAGGTCATGTCGATTCCCACATTGGGTGTTACGTCATTTAAGTAAAGTCTTGGGAAGAACCGTGGGCGGGTTCGGATTAAGACCTATTGAGACCCGAAGCACTTAATTCAAAATGTAAATAATCAGTCAAACTCATAGTTAAAAATAACAGCAGGAAAATACAAAAAGCAATGGAAACTTATTAAAAGTTGTTCAATTCATCATCTAACAAGGCAGAAATTAGGTGGTCCCCCCCCCCCCTAAACGCCTACTTATTTTGCTAAATGGTCAATCCCGTCCTGTGGTGGAATCCAAAAAAGAAGTAATCAGGTCCCTTGTAAGGTACAACGGAGACCGAGGCTGTACCAGCGCATCGTGTAAGAACATATAAAAAAAAAAAATTCAATGTTTTCGTAAACAAACCGGAAATCATTGCGGCGAGGATGCGGTTCTAACATCATGGTTCGATATTTCGGGGCCACTTTATTTTGATGATTCTGGGGTTTTTTTCAATTCAGCGCGAACAAAGTCAAGAACCAGCTTATTGCAAAAGACAGATCGGACGTGCCATTTTGAAAACAGGGACCACCAAGTAGACTTACTTCCAGTATGCATAATTAATACCGAGATTTGATAATAATAAAAAGCCCGTTTATTTTTTGCGCCAATATATATGTTTGATCTTTCAAGTCGGTTTTTTTCCTCATCAGAAACGGTGAAATTGTGGGTATTGGGTTATATTGATGTTATTCTAGTGTTATGCTAGCAACACACAATTCCTTTCTAAGAAATTGATACAAAACATAGTCCAGTTTTCGTAGGGATGCTAGAATTACTTTTGAAGAGAAGTCGTGTGTTACGATGAAAGACATTTGTCAATATGTGTAGATGAGCATCTTAAACTGGTTCTCTACTAATCTAGTCAATGTTATTTTAAATCAACATGTAGTTAGTTGCAATCATCGAGATCGTGATCGTACATATCGGTATTACCTTTTCTTTGCTATAAATTAAAGCACTGCTTCATACGGAGGAAGAGCCGGTGTATGAATATTGAATCCAAGAAAGGCATTCTGGAACTCAATGTTGTGTTAATCAAAAGGTCAACGTTCAACTTTGATCCCCGGTTGCCGATATGTTATAACACATAACCTAGTGAAAGTGCAGTAACATTAAATAACTTAAGAAAATAGTATTAAGGGTATTTGAAAAAGGGAGCTAGTATTGCAAGGGTGACGAAACAACATATCGCGTTTCGCATAATCATACAAAAAAACCATCAAACGATCGTGAATATGAATTAAGTGAACATTATTAATTCAATGTGTTATTACTGACGAAATCGAAAACCAGAAAAAAACATTTTGAAATTAAGGAAATAATTTTTGAACTTAATCAGAACTACACAAGCTTCTAAAATTACCTTCAAAGATCAAACACCCACCGTGATGACATTTCGAAGATTGAAAACGTAAAAAAATGTGAAATGTGCAAAAATAATTAACATCAACGAAATCGAAATGAAGCATAGAGAAAAGATTCAACAAACTTGGCAAAATTATGATTCATTGAAACCTAAGTGTAGCCAATTTTCCTGCCTTGGTTTTATTTCTGGATGAAAAATCGCATTGAGCGCCAACAGTAAAACATATCGTGCTGTAGTATGCAAATTTGATAGGATTTGACTAAAGTCACAAGGGCCAATCAAAGTAATCCACTTAAAGTCAACGTATCAAATTTTCTTGACCATAAATTGGGCGACGGAAGTGATGGGATCAATATGAGTTAATTTCACACCGGAGGCAATGATGTCGTGAAACAAGTGCTTCAATATGTTTCAACTTACTTAAATCTTTTAATGTTTGGTATGTTGTACTGGTGCAATAAATAAGCCTATTAGACACTGCCTTGTAACATTGGGACTCATAATAATGTCACTTTATAGACCATTGTGTACAATAATAGCATGTACTGACATCATGTCGTGGAAAGGTTGGGTTTCAAATTAAATTAATCTTTAATATTGGCTCAGTGGTGACTTTACCTCCAAACAAGGTCAACTTTTCTATTCAATATCCTAATCCTGGGAATTGCGCCAAGAAAAGGCAGGAGTCAAATTTCCGTAAATCAATAGAAGGCTTTCCTTGCTTGTTAGAAGAAACGGTCTCCCTTTACTAAAGATAATTCAAATTCACACCAAGGGAAACGGTATCTGTGATGACTAAATACAGCCATGAATTTTATACCAGTTTGATCATTATCAATGTATTATATTTAACCTCGACATAACATAATATTTATAAATGTTTTATTTTCATTAATAAATTATGCATATTTACACACATATTCTAATGTTAACTGTTTCTTACTATACCAAACATTTTAATAATTTTTTTATCAATTAATTTTAAAAACAAATATCCTTTCTTTTCTCAATGAAAATGTTAGAAAACACAAACAAACTAGGTTAAACTGCAGGACACGGCACGACACCTATTTTAATCAATGTTTTCAAATTTTAGGCCTTTTTTTCACATGCGCAAATTCATTTTCTCCCTTCGATCCTAATTCGGTCGAAATTATTTTTCAACGGGTAAAAATAAAAAGTACCATTATCACAATAACATGGGATATTGAATATACCCATTACAAAATGCTAGGGGCTTTCTTATAAATAAATGGAAGAAAGTATCCACGGTATGTTCACCTTTTCTTATATTATTCCTATATTTTTATCATTTTGGCTACGATCAATGTCTAATCGAATTTGGTTTGACAAAGACGAGCACCAGATACCGTTATGTATGACAGAAGCCGGTCTAAGACTCTAACAAGGCACTCGGCCAGATAATCACGTTATTATTATATCATTAATTTCAAATTGAAGCATACAAAATGTCAGACACGAATCTATATAATTGTCTCTTGAGCCAAGCCTCAATCATAAACAGTTTTATATTGGAAACGTCAACATTGCTTTTTGTTGTTTTGTTTGACTAATGGTTAGAGTGGGGTCTCAGAAAAGATGTTTATATCTCATATTACGCTATGTTGTAAATAATACCTAACTTATGGCGTAGTTCACAAGCTATCTGTGTAAAACGTCATCAATACATGTACAACACACGTTGATTTCTGATTTACTCATATCAAGGGTCGATCAGTCTTACATGAACAAAATGTTTTGATGTCATTATCATATTTTATGACATTAAATATACAATACTTGGAGTAGTACACTATTCTCTGGCCAGGGCGTCTTTAATTAATCATACAATATGACAATATATCGATTTGATTAAACACATAGAAGATGAACTGTCTGTAATGTCAGTCTGGGATTTTTTCTCAATTGACTAAATATACTGAGATAAAATATTCAATAGAAAGATATCTCTTCAAATAAAATACACGAGATTAATTAATTAACATACAGGATATTCTCATTGAGTTCAAGGGACAGTAATTGTCCGATTTTGAAATATATCAGTATAAGATTCTGATTAAGTCAGACCAAAATGTAATACCGAACGTTCAAAGGCTGATAGTATCTTTAATAAGACACCTGTTCGTTATCAGGTATAGATAGATGTCTTATCAGCCTGGGAACTCTACAGCCAGTCAATGAAGATTATCTCATTAATATCTCTTCAAACGACCTGTGATATTTCCTTACTGATTTCATCACCGTTCAAACAACAATTCACCTGTAGAATATCTGTATCTTTGATTTAGGTGACACCGCGTTAAATCGATAATGTGTAATACATTTAAGCTAATTTTAAAACTAAACCCCAATACATGTAGTGTACCCATTTCTTTGTACACCATTCGGAACGTAATTGTAAGCCTGACTTGGTGATTACTTGCAAGAATGGAAATTCTGCCCCATGTGATACGTTCACCATTTGTATATTTGTGAGGCTGACATCATGATTACTTCTAAGAATAGAAATTCAGCCTGAAAAGTGAAGATGCATGCGCCACCTAGAACGTATGTGAGCCTGACATCACGATTACTTGCAAGAATGGACAGGAAGCCAAACATGAAATGCATGTACCATTTATATATCTGACATCATGATTACTTGTAGGAATGAAAATTCAGCCCAACATGCAAATTGTCCAGGCCCGAGGCTAGTGGGGGGGGGGGGGCTGGGGGGGGGAGCGGCTGGTTAGCTATGCTCGCATTTTCGCCGGTAGAGAGTTTTAGTCCGACATATCCTCTCTAATTCGGCCGAGATATAGTTAATGTCGGCTGGAAACTCTTAATTTTCCGACACATTCGCCACCTGCATGTCATAGAGACCTAAATTCACTCTCACAACACGCTCGCTTTATATTATATGGTATGCCATTGAGTGGCGTTGTTTTGATCATGAGCTTGTACGTGACAAGGAATAGGGATGCCTGCCCAACCTCGTGGATTGTCCCCGTGTCCTCCACTGCTAACGAATTATTACCGCGTTTGATATTTTTCATCGTTTGCCTTATTAGCACGTTGCACGTAAACGCCATTGACCGTCCATTCATATTCAGACAATTTGGCGGCTACAATAAAATTTGTAGATTTTTAGAAACAAAATGTCCCCTTTTTGGTAACGAAAAGATATTTGCCGGTAGTTTGGACATGTTTCTATGTATTTGGTACTTATGTATTTTGAATACACCCTTATGATCAATGGCATAATATTTGTATTTATATCATATTTAACTGGGCTTTGAGTTTCATAACACACCAAGTCAATTATACCCGAAGACAATACCTTTCAAGAATTCACATTTACATTTAATTATTTTTTTTATGTTACAAATATTCCTATAGGGATTACGCTAGATAGTATTTTGAATTGACATCGATCTCAGATCATACATATATAACCACAGAATACACTTTCTGCGTGCCACTAACTCGTATATTCTTAAAACAGCTATACTTATAGTTTGATATTATATGAATTAATTAGCTTAATTTACACATTCTTATATAGCTTTTACTACATTGACGTTCATAACAGTACATTGATTAATTAGCTTAATTTACATATAGCTTTTATATCTTAGCTTAATATATAAATTCTTACTTTGATTAAATAGTTTAATTTGCATATTATTTTTTGCAGCCTTTGTTTACTTGTATTTTACTTTGAGACACAATTTACGCATTCTTATATACATGTAGTCTTTCTTTATATTGATTAACGAAATTCCGTGGGGGAACATTGTCACATATTAAAAGTCGAATGTTTCTAATTGACGTTTACAGGGAGTGCTAATATAACCAAATCGGCTTTCTCTCTTATTTAGATAAAAGCAATCTAATAAGTAGCTCCGTTCCTTTGTTTTCTGTTCATTGATTAAGATTGAAAAGGCAAATATTTTTGTTACATCTGTATTTCGTGTTCTTCCGAGTCATACATCATTTATGTCATAATCCATTTGGTTAAAAGTATTTGATGCATCCCAAGATGTTCAATTACTTTCTTTGCAATAAAATGACTCGATATTATACGTTTTTCTGGAAAGAAATATTTATGAACTAGAGAACAATCCAGGATTCACACACTACCAGATTTTGCTATAAATATTGATATGGTATAAATGGCACCAACTGTAGTCATGGGTTCAGAATCATACTTCTATTTGAATATATTTGGGGATATATTATGACGAACGCAAACATCCCTCCGATAAACATATCTCATATCGGAAGCGTATTATGAATCATTTATATATCTTTCCTGAAACATTTTTTTCTCGTAGATGTTACTCCCAACTAGTAGTAAGCCCCTTTAATACGAATTTTAGGTTTGATAGTAATGGCGCCAGTCACTGTTTGCTGTTACAATGCTCGAATAAGAACTGTTCGTTGATTGTAAATATCTGCAACTGAACATTAATAGACAGCACAGCATTAACTGTCCATAAAAAGACTAAACCGAATGGGAAGAGAGAAAACCTTGTACAGTGTAGATATGTATAATTAAATAAAAACGGAGAAGCAACTTCTCTCAATGGCAAAAATTGGTCTGCTCGACTGAACTGTATATATGCAAAGAAAAAATCCGGAAAAAAATCGAAAAATACCGGAAAATCCGTAAAGTTCCAACAAATATCGAAAAAATACACCAAATACCCCAAAACACCGAAATATACCGAAAAACCCAAAATATATCGAAAAATACCGAAAAAAATGTTTGATACTAATTACTGATAATATCCGTAAAACCATAAATATCGAAAAATCACTATATTTCGAAAACATAACACTATTTACCGAAATATCCCTGGCCACATAAATTTTAAGGGTGGGCCATGGGTCAGACTAGGCCACGTATAATATCACATTCATAAGGTGGGTCTTTTTTCGCCCTTTAATGATGACTTTACTTTCAACTGTGATGGAAAATGACCTAGGTGAGTAGTTTACTACTTGTTGAATTTTAATCCCCGAGTGAATATTTCAGATATTAGCCACAAAATTTAACTGGATTGCGTCCATATGAATCTGGCGAAGCACACTCCCAAAATGATCTTTGGGTGGACTTAATTGATTATCTCACCTCCTTCAATTTACAGACCATACAGAGTCACGAAAGTAACAAAATCGCACCGAGCACTTAAAAAGGGCATATGGTTGTTTCTTTTGGAATTGTGGATTTTTATAGTTACCCTACACACCCTGATTTGAATTATTGCGTAATAATCAGGCGAATCAATCAACTTTCAAAATCAACTTCGGCCTTAAGGCACTGAATTATCTGCAATTAGCTTATAGTCGTTCCGGTGGAACGAAAAGCCAAAATCTTGTATATACACATTGGCGTGAACGTAAAAGAGTAGGACGTAGCTTCCGCTGTCCGGGAAAAATTTCATTATTGCACACTGTAAGCCGTACGTTCGTCTTCATTAACCCAGTCGGATAGAAGAATTGGACGTTAAACCCCATTCATTTCATTTATTTCCATTAGTGGTAAACAGTGCCACATACCGTCAGTGGTGGACTAGGTCACATACCATAATTGGTTAATTGGGCCACATAACATCAGTGGTGGACTGAAACACAAGAGACTATCAGTGGTGGACTGGAACACACATATGTGAGGGACTGGAACACACATACCATCAGTGATGGACTATGATACAATATACATTCGGTAGTGGACTGGTCTACACAGACCATCCCCTGTGGACTGGTCCACAGATCAGTGGGGTAGGTCACATACCATAAGACACAAAAGGCGATCGTTGTTGGAAAATTCATCGCTTCCAAGCAAATTTAGAAAATAAATAATTTGAAATATTGCGTTCATAATTCATATCGGGGTGAGTATGGTAACATGAAAGGTGCATATTTCCACAACATGGCCCTATACGCAGGAATTTCCACCGTGACTGGTGTTTTTGATAGTATGTTTCGTTGTTTTGTGGGATGTATATTTTTATTCCGGCAATAATTTACGTCCATAAATGAAGCCAATATGCTGCGATAGCCTATTTAGTATTTCGCTTTCGACAAATTAAGCCAAAATTAAAAACAGAAAGCAGTACAGAAATCAAACAAAAATTAAACAGTCAAATATAACATCAGATCAACACAATCCAATAATTTATCTTCAGCTATACGTTTAAGAGAAAAATCCCATAATACAAGAAATACGGGTGGTCATTAATCGGGGAAAGTCGTTTCCTGCTAGACTTTACAATTTACGTTTACAAATGGGTCATCGCTAGGTAACCCTACGCTGTGCACAAACTATTGTAGAGGAATCTCTGTGTTGTTATTATATAGATGAATTTATAACATTTACAGAGGAAATGAGCCTAATGAAATGGTTATTTTTGTTAGATTGGCGACCAGGTTGTCTCTGATGATCAACCAAGCCGAGTTAATCACAGATCATAAATCTATCATATCTATTTACCCAGTCCCGTCATCTGGTAGTTGGTTCAGGGATCGGTTGCGATTATTATTGATTCAGTGTGATCGTACCTATTATTGTGTTTACATTGACCATTTAAATGAACTCTAGGTTAACATAGCAATTCATAACTTGATGTCGTCATCATTGAGAAGTTACAAGAGTTCATGTCTGAGTTTCCAGGGTGTGAAAGTGGATTGACTTTACTTGGCATCCATTTTTAATTTTGTCTTTTGGCATATCCATACCGAACAAAATATCGCAGTATCCACTCTGCACAACGACGTCACCTCGTCACAATACGGTATATTTTATTTGCATCAATTCACATCGCCCTTTTTACCACTGATAGACAACCAATGAACCTGGAGAAAACCATCAACATCTGATACGTGACCATTTTCCTTGCCATGGACACTCGTGGATCGAACTCGCAGTTTGGGAGCTATGATCCACGGCGGAACCCATTAGAGCTTATGTAGCTAAACTGCGTACAAACTAGATTCGAAGAGACAGCCAGCATTTTTACAGAATTAATTATATCGACTGTCAGCGTATAATTGTTGCAGTATTTTTTTTTAGTCTTATTACACTATATCGGTTATTATTAGAATAGGGGGTTGGGATGGCCTAGTGGTCTAGAGTGCCGCGCTTCAACCTCTAGCTGGCCGGCCACATATGGCTTGCGGCTGTGGCTTCGAGCCCTGGTGTAAGCGTATGTGGCATGGAGATAGGGGCGCCTTCTCAACCTCGTGGGTTTCCTCCCACTGCTAAAGACTTCTACCCCAAGCCAATTATTAGAATAAAAATAAACCATATGTTAGTCCCGAAATGACCTAGTTGTGTTGAGTGGACGTTAAACCCCATCTGTGTGTGTGTGTGTGTCTCTCTCTCTCTCTCTCTCTCTCTCTCTCTCTCTCTCTCGCTCTTTCTCTCTCTCTATCCATTATTAGAAACACTTTATTTCAGTACGGGTTGCCACATAGTTTATTCAGACAATCGAAATGAACTTTCATGATATCATATGGATATATGTAAATGATACAGTCATTGTTTGTCTGCAATAAATGTTTATTAAATTATCTACTATTAGATAGATAAAATTGATTATATTCTGGTGTATATTTAAATACATATAGATAAACCATACGTCAATATAATGACTGTATATTAGTTATAATCACCACATTTACATTTGTTTATCATAATTAACAATTAATCTTACATCTTATCTTAACACAATTACTTCACGTTGTCCAAGAAATCACAAAAACACCGAATAATAAATTATTATTTAAAGATGCATTATGTAAGAGCCACGACAAAGCTAACAATCCACTTTCTAGATCAGCGGATGGCCGTGATAATATTTATTTTGCTTTATGAAATTCAATTGTTGACGAGTGATCGCATTCCTAATTATTATTTCCTATTTCAGATTTCGATGAGAGGCGTCTTGTATTTCCCATTAATAACAACATAATTATTTACACATTTGGCATTGATAAAAGGTGACCGTGCAAAGATGACAAGTTGTTAAACAGATTTAATAATTCGGCAACTTGCTATATGATAATCCATTGTAGACAACCTATTTGTATCATATTCTAATGTTTATGTTTTTAGAGTTCAGGTAACTAGTTGTTACTCGGACAAGACGGTACTCGATATACCTTAGGGTGGGATAATGCATTATAACTATAAGAAACAATCTAGAATTCCAATCACAGGGGGGTATAGTTTATTCTATAACCCATAACGCCAATGAGGTCAGATTAAACACTAGAAGCTTGAGGGACGCACGCGGCAACTCACGTCTGATGGCATCATGCCATTCTTTTCAACCCAGAAAGTTCCAAGGCAAATGTTAAGAGGTAAAGAGTAGTGCGGATCTGAAGGTTGCGGATTTATCAAATTTATTCAATTCACAACTAACAATTAAATAATCAAGTCCGCCTGAATTAAAACATATTTTGCTTGTTATATTAATCTTGCAACATCTGAACATTTATGCTCATCCAATTATTAGGAAAGTAGAGCATGCATACTCTACTGGATTGCCTGACACAACTTGGCTGTTATGTTATGTCCACCATTTCAGAAATCTATGGACATTGTTTTCGATTTTGACGGCTTGTGTACTGGACTACCCTAGTGGTTACAGTATTATAAATTTCTCTTATGAAGAAAATATCGAAATGTAAACTCCTTCAATTCGAGAATAACGCGAGTTTGTAGTCCCATGTACTATGTATGTTAAGCTAGACAGAATTCCACCTGCCATTACCAATTACTCTTATATTTGATTGGATATCGACCATTCTTTGGACTTGGAAAAGTGTGTGTATTTGTGGGGGGGGGGGGGGTAATTCTTTGCCAGTTCATTTTCTCTAGTTCCCGTTTTTTAAGTTCAATTTACCTTTCTAATGATTTGAAGAGTAGTGTAATTAGCTCATATTGTGTAATTTGAAATCAAGCGTACTGTGATTCCACTACATTATAATTATCCTCGGATTTTAAAAGGATAATATATTTCGGAATTTCAGAATTGAACGTGATGGACAGCTATGAATAATCAATAATAATAAAACAGTAATAAGAAACGTTCATTCTTAAAGGTACAGCAAGTCTATACGTTCGAAAATATTTTAAAAGTCAGAAATATATACAATTTAAATGTTGGATTGGTGTTAAGCTCAGTAAAAAATAAAATCGTCATCAATAATGGGCTGGTGGACGGAAGCGTATTAGGGACAGATAAAAATATAATTAAGGCTTATCATCTCCTAATTAGGACTTGGCCATGTTCACCCGTCCGTCCACCCACCCGCCCTTACGTTAACAATGTGCGTGTGAGAGCGATTTCTTTGTAAAATTTAGTGTGAGAGAAGGGGTCATGATGGACACGCCGAAATGTTTTAAACGCGATAGATCTTGCCGATTTTTTGATGTTGCTTTTTTAACGATATTTAACGTTCCGCTAATTTCCATTTGAAAGGCATTGGGCTCGATATTCAGCGTTCCTCAACCTTTGCCCAAATGTCATACCCCTGTTCTGAAAACTCGACAAAGGCTACAGTTTTAAGGATTAACTCATTTGTTCAATTCGATTAGTTATTAATCAATAATAACAATTTTAAGATTAATCTTATGTGAATTTCCATAAATTGAATATTCAAATGGTTTCAGGAAACCTGTCAACCAAGAATGTTTTTTGAATATTTAACTTAATTTATTTTATATTTAACTACTGAAACTGAATCTTTATTGGTCCTGTTTATTTTAGAGTACAATTTATTTTCATTTACAGAGTAGACTGGCCGAATACAAAGAAATCACCAAACGTCAATTACAAAGAACACAAAGGCTAACTACACGATCCTGCTGCCTATAAGACAAGACTGTCATATACCAAACTACCCCTTACCGAGTAGCTGAACACTCTATCAAAGAGGTTGAATAGACCTGGAAGCTTGGGACGACAGCTACAAAAAGCAATCGTTTCTTAAAGAATATTTCAAGATGTGTCTATTATGTACTAGCACAAATATTAGTGTAAACAGAGTTCAGACATACCAGGTCGATCTGACGACAGACTCGGAATGGGAAATGGTTTATGTCTCGTCAACACAATATTGTTTTTGGATTTTAGGACAAATAGTTGGTGTTGTTTAAGACAGGGGTTAAGGTCACTCTGCCCTGAAAGTACTCAACACAGTACCCCGGAAGTCAATTGTTCTTTATGTACGTGTGCAAAGTTGGTGGTGGTGGTGAGGGGGGGGGGGCTTGTGTCTTGTCTCTTCCAACTTCCTTGACATCATTGTGTAAACAATGGAACCCATGTTTTTCGTCCAATCCTAAGGATTGAGAAAACTTTCCTTATTCGAATGGAATTCATCTCAAGGGACAACTGACTTTAGAAATCCTAAATTCCAACCCGAGATAGTTTAGTCGACAGTCTAGTGCGTTCGACTGCAATGGCCCCATCAGAAATGATATCTAAAACTACACAGTAAATTAATATAAATTTTGCTTTCAATCTTTAGGTTTCATAACCAATTTTGATTATATGCCATAAATAGCCTACCACTCCAATTGTCTGTATACGCAGTCCATGATGATTAAGCGGTTATGAGAATAGTCGTTAGAAAATATGCTAGACAGATTCTGAAATGGTTCCTAATTTTTGTTATCCTACACTGAAAACAGGACAAAGTAACTATTATTTTTCATAATTTATAAATATAATCGCAGGGTTAAAGTTAAAGCTACAATTTCAAATTTTTAAGATATATTTTTAAAATTTATTTTAAAAAAGCCTTAAAATAGATGATATCCATAAACAACCCTACCTTGTTAAAGAATAATCCTATTATTCCTATAATTCACTATTGCCAGCTGAGAAAATGTCAAAAATATCATTTTCAACTTCAAATTCCAACGTTTGAAGAAAGCTAATGCATGTAGGCAATGGGACAAAATGGGAGGTAATTGTGTTATTATTTCTCGTTTCAATGATTTTTAAGGGTGGGAAATAATGCCATGGTCGTATAATAGTGAGTTGATAACCTATTGAGCAAAAGACATAGAAATAATTAGTTTTGACTTTCTTAGAAAATATAAAATTCTCGCTTTAAAGCAATGTTCATTGAATGATTAACGGGGGCGTTTTATAGTTTTCTCTATCAATATGTTAAAATTGACCATTACAAATTAATTAAAACATCCGAATAATAGTTTATGTTAAACGCGTACCTGTACCATATTGAAACAAAATGATTTACTATAAATTACCAAACCAGGTATACATACAACGCTTGGTGATAAAGTTGTACAATGTAGATGCGTTCGAATCATTTCGTTTTGTTCCGGAAATCAAATGCAGAACATTGATTCAATGATGTAGTTGTGCACAATAATAAATACAGCGCTATCTTACAAAATGTACTGAAGACAGACAACTTTACTTATGATTTTCACAGAAATTCCGATTTTATAGCGAAGTCTTTTAAAACATAATGATTTTCCTATAGTAGAATTTTCCGGAACTGGATTTCCGATTTTTTTCCTAACAGGAGGAAAAAGGCAATTATGTTATGTAATGTTGCAGTTTTACCGCTCAACATAATGGTACATTCTTAATGCAACTTGTACCCTATGTTTTTGTGAAAAAAGACGACTTCCTCAAACCCCTGACTAGAACATTTGGCGTAATATGAGCGCTATTTACAAGTCGGTAACTCTATGTTTTCGGCAAACACGATATCAATTGAACTTAGTATAAGCTAAGTTTGGGGTCGGTCAATGAGAACTGCCCTTGATTGAAGATAATATTCGCATACCATTTTTCAAATCAGGCTAATAAGTGTCGAACCTATCAACCTAATCAGATTTTTCGAAATGTCAGTGATCGTTCATGTATATAATATAAATTTACGTCATTTTTATGGAACTAATGGCCACCACTGTAGTGTTACTTTAATATGGAGTTGTTTACGTAAACAGGTTTGAAACGTGTCACGTGACACTGAATTATGTTTTTAAACTTTTATTTATCAAGGTCAGTATAAACAGATACAGATAAGAAAACATTATGTCAACAGAAAAATGTAAACATTTATCTGTTAAAATATTCAGCAGGCATAATTTGACATTTGTAGTTCATGTTAGTAATCTGATTGTATGTGCTATTTTGTGTACATAAAAACTATTAGAACATTATAAACTGTTTGTTTTTCTAATTGTATAACTAGAAAGCAGAACGGTTAAAAGCAACAGATTCCATCTAGAAATCTATAAAAACGTTTGTTGCTGTTGCTCTCATACAGTTGTAAAGTATTCTTCAAGTTCGCCTATCATCTAACTTTTATACCTTCTTGAATCATTTGGAGATCGCTTTTTCGATTTTCTCTCTTATTTGATTGTTTTCGAACCATAGGTGTTTTATGCCCTTCTTTATTTAGAGAAAATATACTATCCCACTCTATGTAGTATCATATCATAAGAAATGGTTGTTTTCTTATAATGTTTTCAATTTTCTGTCACAAGCAAAATAAGACTGGATATCTAGAAAATGTTTCCCTATGAGGCGAATTCAATCAAATCGTGTTAAAGATAGAATATCCTCAGGTTCCTGTACGAGTCCACTGTCTAAGCAGATACCAATTTGGAGGAACAGACGTAATTTAGAATAAATTCCTCTCCCCCAATCGGGTCTATGGGGTTCGACGGGGTGGGGGCTACGTGTTACGAAAATATAGCAATATTATGTAAATGCGATGCATTATTAGCAAATGTTCTCATGATACTAGTCCGAGGATATAACAGAAGCTTAAACATGTTTTGACTGTAAATAAAATACAGAAATTATTCTAATAAAGCATCCATTAGTCAGTCTCTCAGCAAATTTGACATGTCAAAAACTTGCATAGGATGACATTTACAGAACATGTAATGTACAATTAGTAGATAAAATTATAAATAGAAAAGGAGCAAAGATTTCCAGCACTAAATATTGACAAACTTTAATTATGTTTAGAAGTAAATATATGTAAGAGTCACATCTACATATTGTAGATCTTTCATTTGGCCTGAACTTATAAACTATTAATTACTCTCTAGAGCATCGGATGGTTGTGATTTTGAACGTATTGCTACGTGATCGTCATTTAATAATTTAAATTAAATATGGATAATCGAGACTTTACTACCGTAACAACGACAACAACGAAAATCGGGACTACTATAATTTAATTTAAAAATGGATAACCGAGACTTTATTTGTTATCGTAACAACAGCAACGAAAATCAAGACCAATATATTCTTCAAACAGCCATATCTTCGCTCAGAATCAAGTAATTTTGGAGCTATTATAGCAAGAACGGTCAGTTTGTATCTGCATCTTGCATAATGCATCTTGAACTGATGGAATATAGAATGGTGACATTTACTGCAGATTTCGTTTGAGACAAACCGCAGAAACTTTGGTGCTTATTTTAAAAAATAACATAACTATTTATCCCAGTTTTCAATCTTCAGGACAATGCTAACTTTTTCTTGCGTAACTATTTATATATTCTTGAACAATAGTAACATAATTAATGTGCCAATTCTCAAAGGAATTTGTTTGAATAATTTATGTCAAATTTTGATAATTAAAAACAAGAGCAATCTCGAGCAATGGTAACACAGACACGGTTTACTGGAAAAGAGGACTAAAAAAAGGACGCGTAGGTTGTCAATTTTCTATAACCTAATTTCACAATGCTCTTTTTTTTTAACCTGCTTCCTCTTTTTTCGTATCCACGTTAACCAACCCGAGCAACTCATGACAGTACACAGATAATGATTAGGAAAAATTAGTGTAAGTCTTGATTTTATTGTGACGTTATATCTGCCGGATTGACACTATTGGTATAGATGTGATGAATTGATAAGGAGGACGAGGACTACTTCACTTACAGCACAGCAAGCTGAATTAAGTGAATTACCCGAGTCTGAAGGAGTAAGACACAGGTGGCAGCAAACCCGCTTCACAATAACTTTACACTTGAGTAGCTCAAAGACTAACGTAATTTCCTTTACGACGTTCGCCTGTCGCACTCATTCTAACTTCATATTAGTTTTCTAGCTACAGAAGAGCAAATTAATATAATTGTAGCTGTGCGTAGACCTTAAACGAGTGGGTAATCTGCTTTACGCATTAAATATGCATATACCTAATTTGTTCTCCACAGTTTTTGTACATCCGTTTACAGCACGGCTATCATTGGCTTTGCTATTATCCAATAATACGACAGATCCGGTCAATACTCTAATATAAGTTTTAACCTTTCATATTAGAGGTGTCGCAATTATCAATCATGCGTTTACTTGGAGAATTATGATGTAGAATTTAATTCGCCATAATGATCGCTTCGATTTTAAGACAAATTGTCCCTGCGTGGAATAATGACGAGCTTGTTCAATTATTAATACATATAACGTCAAATTGTCTCAAAAATATTTTCTTTCTTAAATTAAATTTACATCAGCCTGTCGTTTTCGTTTCCTTTTTTCTTATCAACTTCTCCACTTTTTTCTTTTATTTCTCTCCCAACTGCAGACGACAAAATGACAATATTAACCAGTTTGATGGCAACCAGATTCCAGTCAGAATATTCAAAGAGTTTTTCAAGACTGACACTTTCAACCAATTTCAGAGTTAAGCCAAAGAAAAAAGAAATTAAACATTCACGAAAAGTGGGCGTTACAGAACTGTCATGGCCGTAATTAACTTAAGAGGAACCCTAGACAAGTAGACACGAGAAAATCCAATTAAGGAATCATCCCAACTGGAATAATATATTTAATATAGTTTACGTATTTATGCTTGTATTCAATTTTTTCTAGAAAACATAAAATAAAAATGTGACATAGCTTACATATTTTGAAGAGTTGAAATAGATTTACATTTACTAAATTTCGCTGAGTTTTGTAAATGTCTTAGCATCACTGAGATTTCAGTTTTAAAAGAAAAACACTCAATTTTCCTCTTATCGCCATCTGATCATTTGTTATAGCATACAATTGACAAATTCTGTTATAGTTTTTATGTATTGATTGAAATGACAAATTATACCTATTCTCTCGTATATTATCATTAAGGGGTCTGTTTTACCATTTACATATTGTTGACATTAAGACCCAGGCTGATTATGAACAGCTTTCGACACAACCCTTTGTTTTCACTCTCGGGAACAGAATTATTATGAGATCTAATACTAGGTTGTTTAGCTTATTCAAAGGTAATGGCCGTGTTAACACCCGGAGTGATTCGCCTTGATTTACGAAACCTTATGAACATCCTATAGGCACCACGATGATTAAGACACCTATGGCGTTTGATTTCCAAATAATTACGTTTGGAGTTACTTCCAGTGATTTTTAAAAATTTGTTAACACTATTGTCACAGTTATCATTGGATCTTCATAAAAAAGAAAAATCTATCGAACTGGAGTCTTACATAAGCAACATTACACTCCCCTTGTCAGAAATGCAGGACACAGGGTCTGGATGGGACGAAAAACCGAGGTCCCGTGTACATATTGGCATGCACGTAAAAGATCCCTTGATATTAGGAATTCGATATAAGAGTAGGCCGTAGTGCCGCTGTTCGGGGAAAGTTTCCGTCATAGCACACTGTATGGAATATACACCCTTTCATTAGCAAAATCCGGAGCAGAACAGTAGGACGTTAAACTAGTATATGAACCACCCATTGATATGACTGACTATTTAGAGTTATCCACAAAAATGACTATTATCTCAAAATTATCAGAAAGGTTATACATCATGGGAGATTTATGTTAGAAAATAAAATTATCCAATTTTTTGATTTTTTTTGATTTTTTTTATTTACATAATAAGCTTACACCTATTGTATATTACTGATCATTCTATAACTTTATATAACAAAACATAGCATAATTAATTAATGATACGATACCTTGTAAGATGATTGCTGATTTTCAAATTGTTATTAATAGAAACCCCAGTAGCGGTTTAAGTTTACTCGTTCTCACCCATTCTTGGTTTGATCTTGGTCAAATGTTCCACCCCTTCCTCGCTTATATGTATATATGTTCACATCTCATTCGCATACTAAAAATTGTACATATTTGTCACATTTCAATGTATGTATATAAGTTTATTTCTCTTAATATTATCTCGATTATTACTATTTTCAAAAGTATTGTAATTGTTATTATCATCATCGTCATTATTATTATTATTGAATTGTCGTTCATCGCCGTCGCCCAAGCTAGTATTACTTATTATGCAACTACGAATTACTTATATATTTTATTGATTACGAATTACTTATATATTTTATTGATTATTAGTTGTATGCCATATACATATACTTATCTCTTCGACTGCTTCTTACCTAATCATTATTTAGTTACTTCTGAAACCGTAAGGTCGATTTCCGTCTGTTTGAAAACCCTATTTTATTATACTTCATTACATTATAAGATAACAAAATTGCGTTCACTTATCCCAAAGTGTTGTGACGTGGAAAGCAATCCTGGCCCACCATTCTCCATCATCCATCTCAATGTTCGAAGTCTTCCAAATAAATTAGACCTTATCCTGCCTGAATTTTCAGGAATAGATATTTTAACCTTTTCAGAAACTTGGATTCCTAATTCTTATGATATTGATTTGTTAAAACTAAAAGGTTACCACGCACCCGTATTATGCAATCGTATCGTAGGCGTTGGTGGTGGAGTTGCTATTTACGTTAAAGAATCCATTTATTTTAAACATCGTAAAGACCTAGAAGTCTTGGGTATTGAAGCCACATGGGTAGAAATAACCAAAGACCAAAATTCTTTCTTGGTAGGCACATTTTATAGAAAACCAACGTCACATACTTCATATTGGAAATTATTAGAAGAAAGTTTCGTTTTAGCTATTGACTCAAATAAACCATGTATTATTTTGGGTGATTTTAACATTGATTTTTTTAACAATAGTACTAGTAAAATCCATGATATCATAAACCGGTTTAATCTTACGCAAACAGTAAAGGATGCTACACGTATTACTCCAAATTCGTCTACCCTCTTGGATCTTGCTATTGTTTCGTGCCCTGCATTTATAAAACAAACCGATGTTCTTGAATGTAACTTAAGTGACCACTGTCCAGTAAAACTAGATTTAGCTTTTAACGCACAATCAGGCAAAAGTTTTAAGCGTACTATTTGGAATTATGAGCAAACTAATTTTACAATATTGAACAAATTTTATCTTGAAACTGATTGGGATGTTTTATTTACTAATGACAATTCTCCGAACTCAGTAGCTGAATGCGTTTCAAATAAAATTATTGAAGGAGTTCATAAATTTGTACCCCATAAAGATGTTGTTATAAGACCACGTGATGTCCCATGGATGGTTACATCTCACTGTGCCCACTTTTGATTAATCCAATTAAGGTCTAATTAGGATTAGTGTATTAAGCGGATTAGGATTAGGTGTTATAGGTAATTAGAAGGAAAAAAACAAATATTGACTAAATATTCGGTCTTATAATTGGTGAGAACTGTGTTGCCGAGGTCAGAACTAAAAGGGTTTTTTTTTTCCACTTTGGTCAGTGTATTTGGCGTAATGCGCAGAAATATGGACTACAAGCAGATTTTTCTCGGGTGCCAGAAATCAATAAAATCGGCAAGCAAGCAGCAGCATTACCATTAATTCCAATACAGCAGGTTGAAGATGTATGGCTGCGTGCCCTTGATGATGCACCACTCCAAGATGCCAGTGTTGCAATTTGCAGATTACGTAACTGAGTTCTGGGTGAAGGGAAGGGGCAGCATGGCAGAATGATGTGGAACCATTTCCACACTGAAGGTCCACGCACAATGAACCATGTTGAAGGATGGCATTCCAAGATAACATCCATTATTGCCATTCCTCACCCAAATATTTTTAAGTTGGTGGCTTTTTTTAAGAATGAACAAGCTTACTCCGAAGTAACCATTCTCCGGTTAGGTGCCAACGGAAAATTACGGCCTAAGAGAAGAAAGTACAGGCAACTAGAAACCCGGCTCCAAACTCTAAAAACAGATCTTCAGAACGGTATTAAGACTGTATTCGAGTATGCCGATGGCGTAGCCCGTTTAACTACATTGTAAATTTTCATTGTTTATCTTGTTTTTGTGTGATGTATGATATATCCACGTATGTTATAATTTTATTACATATTTTATATATAAAACATCGAAAATTGTTATATTTTCATTAAATTATAAAGTGCTAATGTGATGTATGATATATCCATGTATGTTATATTTTGACCAATTAGATTATATTTTCATTAAATTATAAAGTGCTAATGTGATGTATGATATATCCATGTATGTTATATTTTTATTATATATATATAAAACATCGAAAAATTACATAAAATATTTGGGGGTTTTTTTCATCTAATTACCTATAACACCTAATCCTAATCCGCTTAATACACTAATCCTAATTAGACCTTAATTGGATTAATCAAAAGTGGGCACAGTGAGGACACACCCCATGGATGAACGGTTACCTAAGGCGTATAATACGTAAACGTAATAGAATTCACAATAGAGCTAAAACCCATAATAGTCCTGATACATGGACACTATTTCGTGAATACAGAAACTTTGTTATATCTAAAGTAAGAAAATGTAAACAAGAGTACTACGATAATATTGATAATAAAATTAACTCTGATAAATTAAATAAAAGGGCTTGGTGGACACTTGTTAAAAGTCATGCTTTTCATACTGGCAAATCCCCCACGGAATTACCTACACTAAAAGTTAATGATAGGCTGTTTTATGGAGATCGTGAAAAAGCTAATATTTTAAATGACTACTTTTCCAGTCAGTCTCATCTTGAAAATGCCAACGATGAGCCACCGCAAATTTACGTTAATCCGATTGAAATTGAACAACCTATTTACACAACAGCTGAAGTACACGATCAGTTAATCTCACTTTCGATAAATAAAGCCAGTGGACCTGACAGAATTAACAACATTATTTTGAAAAATTGTGCTACGTCATTAAGTCGCCCCCTCTCCAAATTGTTTAATTTCTTACAAAATATATCTGTATTTCCGGACATATGGAAACAGGCTATAGTAGTTCCAATCTTTAAGCAAGGTGATATTCACGACCCCTCAAATTATAGACCTATATCATTATTAAGTTTACTTGGAAAAGTCTTTGAACGACTAATTTACAAAGATATACACAATTTTTTATTAACTAATCATCTATTAAGCCCTTTACAATCGGGGTTTAGAATAAACGACTGTACCATTTATCAATTGATTGACATATATGATTATATTTCTTCAGCTCTCGATAACGGTAAAGAAGTAAAAGCTATCTTTTGTGATATTAGCAAAGCATTTGATCGTGTGTGGCATAAGGGTTTGATTCACAAACTGAGTTGTATTGGTATTCGTGGTAAACTGTTAAGTCTTATATTAGATTATTTGTCGAACAGAAAACAATCGGTAGTCCTTAAAGGCGAAAGTTCTAATTTAAATAATATAGCCGCAGGTGTACCCCAGGGATCGGTCTTGGGTCCACTACTTTTTCTTATTTTTATCAATGATGTTACTGAAAATATAAATTCTAATATTCGTTTATTTGCAGACGATACGTCGTTGTATATAACAATCGAAAACCCAGGCGAATGTGAAAAGGTATTAAATTTAGATTTAAAGTTGATTAACAACTGGTCGACTAAATGGAAAGTAAGATTTAACCCCCTGAAAACAGTTTCAATGACTTTCTCTAGAAAAATATTCCAAACCTCTTTTAATTTAAATTTTAACAACGTAAATATTCAGGAATCGATACACCACAAACATCTTGGTCTTATTTTACAAAGTAATTGTCAGTGGGACAACCATATTGAATATGTAATATCCAAAGTTAAACGCTCTATTGACTGTCTACGTGGTTTAAAATATCGAATTTCTCGTAAGTCTCTAGAAATTATCTACAATGCATTCATCCTACCCTTATTTGATTATGCTGACGTCGTTTGGGACAGCTGTAATAAATTCGAGTCTTTGAAATTAGAAAATCTCCACTTAGATGCACTGAGAACAATAACAGGTCTCGTTCGCGGCACTTCCCATAACGTACTTTATTATGAATCTGGATATAACCCACTATCAACAAGGCGTATAAGACACAAGCTCATTCTTATGTACAAAATGGTCAATAAAATGGTTCCCCCCTTTTTAAGCCTACTAGTTCCACCTAAAATATCCGAAATAAATCCCTACCCTGTTCGTAATAACAATGAATTGAAACATATTGCTGCTAACACTAATTATTATAAAAACTCCTTTTTACCTTCAACTGTTGAGCTTTGGAACAGTCTTTCTCATGATATTCAAAACGCGTCTACTATACAAAATTTCAAAATTAAATTAAGTGCGAATGATCATAAAATACCTGAATACTATTACTATGGTGAACGTAAATTTCAAATTATTCATTCAAGACTTCGAAACTGTAAAAGTGCTCTAAATTTTCATAGGTTTTTAATGCATATTTCAGATAATCCGACATGCAGATGTGGTCACACTCCAGAAGACAGCGATCACTATTTTCTCCATTGCCCCAACTATGCCACTCAGCGTATGTCAACATTAAATACCCTCCCACTTAAATCAAAACATTCAAAAGCTTTTCTTTATGGGGATCCCAACGAAAATATCTCGTATAACGAAGTCATTTTTAAACAAGTTCACAAGTATTTTAAACTAACTAAACGCTTTGAATAAATAAGAATTAGCTGGCGATGGTGATTAATGTTAAATGGATATGATGATAATGATGATGATGATGATGACTTACTTGTGTAAATATGTAATATATACTTGTACATTATGTACATTTTAGTAATTGTATTGATATGTGTATTTAATATATTTATTAAATAAGGAGACGAATTAATATAAGCCCTTGGCTTGTTTTCGAATCCTTAACTTTTGTCATTGTATGTATAATATGTATCTTATTTGAATAAAATATTGTTTAAACCAAACTCCATTTCATTTAATATCTTTTCCCGAGTATCCTGTTCTTTATATGACATTTTGGAGAGTTATCGAGACAATCATTTGGGCCTTTTTAATTTGCGGCAAATTTTGTTACATAATTTTACATTTACCCGGGCATTGTTTCGTTCACTCATGACAAGTGGTTTTCGTTTAATGTAAGTGCATTATATTTATAAAGCATGTATGGTTCCTTTAAAGATCTTGCTATACCTTTGTATTTTGGAGATAGAACGAATATCAACCAGGTTAAAATGAAGTCGAATCGACAGCAGTAGAATACATCGGGGTAATCCCAAAGAAGGAAGGGTAAAATTCTAAAATATATTAATGAACATAAAAGATAGAAATTCGACTCTCATATTTGACAATGATGGACCAAGGCGTTATATCTAAATGTCAAAATTACGCTATTATACCAATCCCCACGCGTATTGATTTTACCAACTCGGGACTATTTTACATGCGAAAAGCGAGTCATATCGTATCACCCCCTACCAGAACACACAACCACGTGGTTCCTAAATATCCACCCCGTTTTTTATTTGAAGATTCATTTTGTCACGCAATATATCATGCCCTGGTTCAAGTTTTGTCTGATTTTCAGCTAGAAAATTATCAAACGAAACATTTTAAACTCAATTGTTGGTATGAAAGACAGCAATGTCCTCAACGTGAGTGTACTATCGCCTGATTCTGTGAAATCGGTAGACACGTAACCGTTTTGCGATGCCTTGGGTAAATGATTCTGACATACTTGTAATTACTAAAAACAAAGTTCTTAATGTTGTGAATATGTCGGAATGGAATGATGTTCAAGGTCCTATATTTTTGCACCAACTGGGCGAATGAAATAGTGCATATGTCACGCAAATTTGCTATCAGGAAAATTTGCCCTGTCAGCAGGGTTTCAGCATACTCTTAAACGAATTCCAACTGCAGGCATGAGAGCCGAAAAAGTTCTTTCTTGATTTTCAAGGGACAATGTATAGTCGTACGAACCCCTGACAGTTGGAATTCGAAATGGTGCAGAAAATAGCAAATTAAACCCCTTTTCACTTTTTTCGGGATCAAAGATACTGCGGTATTATAAAGCTAATCATTTTTGATTATTTATAGCTTTTTGAATTTGTGATGATCATACATAGATTATGAAATTCTTAAAACTTTTAGAGCTTCTTGATCTGAACTTGACAAAATCAAGAATTTATTTTTCGACACATATGCTTTCGCTTGAACGACCTTACCGATATTTTAGAATTGTCAGTCCTCTAATTCAATATTTTACTAATATAGAATGTGTGTCCTCAAATTAAAAGACAGGAAAGAGCGGCTAATCCGATCATCTGGTCTTGTAAGAAATTACAACAAAGTAAAATATCGTGTTCAATTCTTGTCGTTCAGTATGGTTGTCCTGATTGTTTCGTCATCATGGCGACGGTGACCGACATTAATCAACTTAAAGTTATCGCCAAATATCAAAGAAAGTTAAATCACGGAAGAAGGTGAAAATCCTTTATGAGTTCCTGATCCCAAGCTTAACGTCATTTAGAAGATCATGGCTGCCGTCTTATACAAACTCTCTACGCTAGAACAGACACAGAATCTCGAATTCGTTTTTTGGTCTCGATTTATATTTCGTTTTATGTTCTAGGCAGTAGTCTAATCTTTGTTTAATGGTTGTTTTCCTGTTGCTCTCGGTTTGTGAATATTTATAACACGTTTGTTATTTGAAAGCCCAAGAGCAGGAATCCATTTCTTAATCACACAACTATTAGACAGAGTATGCGTCGAGGGAATGCTAGGGTTAATGGTATACAGACTCATTGCGTCTATTGTGTTGTCGAATAGATTAACCCTGTGTGTACTGCATCAGGCATGTTGACTTATATAATAATTTTTGATCAGAGGCCTATTATAAATTAAGATAATGACCCTTAATAAAAACAAGAAACATATCCCATGTTATTTAATGCGTTGATATAAGACAAACACAGTCATGGCTTATATGAAATTTAGAAGAATGGTTTTGGTATGGTATTACTAATGTGAGTTGATTGCATTCGGTAATATCTGAAAACCGACATTAGATTTGCATTTAGTTCACTTAGCTATTTAGAGTGGCTGGGGATTCTTCGGTACTTTACTCCTGATTTTAATCAATATGCATGACTATTTGAGAAAAAAAAATATTGTCTTTTGGCTTAAATGGTTTGTATTGTTTTTCTTTGGTAAAGGGGATGTTCTTATGATTTAGCATTTAGATGCTTTGATGTTGTTTTATTTGTGCAATTTCTATATTGTTTGATTGTCATACAATGTCAGATCACTTTTATGACTGAACGGTTTTTTCCCTAAGACGATATTACTTCCTCTTTTTTCGATGCTTAGATCCTGTTTTAAGTTGTTGGTGATTAGCTAGTATGGATGGTGTACACACATGTATCATGATAGAAGGACAGATTTCACTCCCAGTTTCTGCCTCTTTTATTATTAGTTGAACCATCTGGTATTAAAGTTTTTTTGGAAAAGAAATTGTTACTTCATTTGACTTTTGCATATGCAAACTATTGCTGCATGTTTGCATTTCAAATAATGTTAGACGGTTAACTCTTTCTTTGACCTTGACCTTCAGGTTGCTGTGATACTAAGAGGCCCAGGCTTCTTAAGTCCACGAGACAGTGTATGACCATATATAGGATACACCTCTATAGAATACAATTACATGAATACAATTACTGGATATACGTATACATAGGATACACGTCTATAAAATACAATTACAGTCTATGTATAAGACACACGACTTCTATGGAATACGAAAATGAAATGAAATCAGGTTTAACGTCCTATAGCCTACTGTTCTGCTCCGACTGGGCCAATGAAGACGGGCATACACTATACATTGTGCTATGAGGAAAAACATTTGCCGGGACAGCAGCACTGTGATCTACATGTACTTTGATGTTGTATTCCATCTGACAAGGTATCTTTTATGTGCACGCCATCTATACACGAAACCTTAGCCACCCCCCCCCACCCCCACCTCTATGGAATATAATTACACTACAGTGTAAAACTGATTGACGTTTCGACGAGGCTTTTCCGGGTTTTATCAAACAATGATAAAGTATAAATTATGATGAGACATTATTTACATAATTCCACAGAATTGTGTCCTGTGTATATTAATAATAAACGCTATTGAAACAATTTAGTATATGCCACCTTATTACAGAATGCCTGATATCAATTTTCATTTGAGATTATGCACAGAGCTTTGCATTTTTAAAACATAATTTTACTAGATTTGCTTTTTGGTAATGTTGATGGATAGTTTTGGTCTAAGTCTGCCTCTTTGTCCTCCTTAATTACCAATGGCTAATAATAATACCTTATCAACTATTACTTAACCAGATTTCACCGCATTCTCTACTACTAAAACGCCAAAAACTCCCATTTAAGGGTAACAAATTTAGAATGTAAACACTTGTTCAGGCGCATCCCTAAATGAATCAATACATCAGATTCAATTAAATAAACATATTTTAATGGGCTCTATCCTCCCAGAAAAAAACACCTTTAAAACACTTCTGATTACTATTTACATTATTATAGATTGTCGGTGCTTTTTTCGGATAAGACTCTTTGAACTTCATGTATTTATTTAATGCCAGCCAGTAGAATGATTTATCATGGTCTTACTTTAAAGACATGTCATAAGTTATTTTTGCAGGTAGTTGTTTTGTTCTATCTTTGTATTCTTGCATTGATTTTATGTTTCTTTGGTCTTGTGTTTTGTAAATTACTAATAATTTATTATCATGATCTGTAATTATCTATTTTGAGAACTGCCATTTCAAGATAGTAAACAATAAAATCTTGACGTTTTATTCCTGTTTATAATAAATAGCTAATAGATGGTAGACTTTTCAAATATTTACTTCAAATGTCAATTGTAAAAAAGCATGGAGACATCATTAAAAAGAATATGATATCCAGTTTATTCAATTACATGTTTTGTACGTAAAAAAAGAATGTACCTACAGGCGTATGGGTACGTACTTTTTCCGCTCAAAAGGGCCAATGAAGGCCCATAAGACAAAAGTGAACCAGTTCTTGTTCTAAAATAAATCGAGAGATATGGTTTCTTTTTCAATGGAGATCAATGATTAAGATAATCGTCTCATTTGTATTGACTAAGTCGAATTTCATTGAGATATTAAATAGTGAGAACAAGTTGCACGTATACACATGTATGACAGAAGACAATATTCGAATTTGTGAGCGCCAAAAATAATTAAAAAAAACAAACATTACAAAGTCCATATATTATACTATAGGGAAACCATAAAAAGGGATTCTTAATTAATTCAAGTAGTACACATATATAACTGTATGCACAGGTTATGTTTATTCGTTGTGTGTGGAAAATGTAAATTTATTTTGTTCCACTGAAAATCTAACATGCGAACTCATTCTTTGCTAATTCATCAAAGAAACAGAATGCAGAACTATTTCGCCTTTGTGTTCAAGGAAAACCGAGAGTCATTTGAATTTTGGAGATATTATCATTTAATTGGAACTTGTGTGACCATTGAATAAAAGAACCAAAGACACAATTTATCGTAAATTGAAGTTGCTCATATAAAATTCATTTATAGAATTTAATATAAAGTAGCGTAAAACACGGGATGGCCAAAAGTTACAAACCAGTTGGCAGTTCAAGGGGGTTGACCATAAAACACGTTAATTATGCTTGGTGAGATGAAGTTAATCATTTTAATCTAGTTAATTACTAATCACGTTAAGTGCTTAATTTACCGAATTTGACCCGATCGATACCATCTCAAGTAGCCGGCAAACTTTTTGAGAGATCCTCTTACAACATTAATACAAAAATTCAATTGGTCTTTTATGTATACGAAAAAAGATGGTACTTACCCACGATTTTCACAAATGACATGGAAAGCAAAAAATCTAATAATAAGGCAAGCGTTTCCATCTTTTCCTGAAAGTCCGTAAATCACTCAATCATTCCCTTTTCATTGTTTTGTGTCTCGGAGATACTCGCAGACTCTTAAGAGTTGATAATCATAGAAGTTTCACATAACGTATCAGTGTCATGCCACACCACAAACACTGAAATAGTTGGAAACGTGTAATCCCCAGTCCAGCTTGTTCAACAGCCAACATGTGTTTCTGTGAGACGCGGAAACAAAATATCGAATAGTCTAGTGGTACTGGCTTCTGTGTGACTGCTGCCGCCTATTGACCGACGGGGCAGCGAAGGGGACGGTGATAGTACGACGTCGATTACAAATGGCTAAATGCAATACATCAGTACATGTGATTATCGACAAGAGTAAAGAAGATGCCAAGTTCAGCTGAAATCTCGTCAAATCTTACAGCTATTCAATATGATATTTAAAGGTTTATGAATATACGTTGGCTTGCTTGACTTATCTATGTATCATTCGTTGATTAGTCGATCTGTCACTGGTGTTGGGCCGTAGTCGGCGAGCTAATTTTCAAATTTTCGGTAGCTAAATGATTAATAGAAGTAATAGGAAATAACAAGTCACGACCTTCATTATATGAAACCTGACCACCGGCCTTAAATTACTAGCCTATCTGTTCTGCTTTATTTCTTGTTTTCTACAAAGAAATATTTGGTGTCGGGGATGTCGATTGATTTTCTTTAATTATCAGAAAGTCATAGCGCTATATATCGGTAGCACTCGTTTCACTTCGTACAAGAAATTGGGGAAAAAACTCGGATCCGGTATGATATGAGATCTTCTATAGTGAAGGGTCACGTTGTGATTTATATCGTCATAATCATTTCATTAACTTTGTGTTTTTAATTAATTAAATTCCGGGACTCGCGCAGACGTTTTGATTTACATATATCTTTTCTTCAATGTTATTAAAAGAAGGTTCATGCATGATGCATATTCCATTTTCATTTGTAACTTGGTTATTTATGGCCATTACATTTTACAGTTGGCGAACAGCGACATGTACAGATTGAAAGTGCACATTATTTCATGCAAGTATATTAGGATTATTTGGATGGGAATAACGATAACATAGGGCTGTTATTTTCTGAATGTTCACCCATGCATCACATTATATACGAAATGAAATGGGGTTATACTTGTAAAGATTCAACAGTAAGAACTGGCTATAACTAAGATTCTTATTATAACAGCTGCTAATTTATTTGAGCGACGTTTTGAACATTCTTTTCCCAACGTTATCAAGCTAATACAGTATTAATATGTGCTATAGTTTTTTTGCTCTACCGGGTTTCTAAATGCCTCTTTGAGATTAATATTCTTATTGTTTGAAGAAAAATTTAGTGGATATTAGTGGAACCATTAAAACATGTAGAACGGAATGTTTAAATAGGAATCATTGAAGTCTTTAAAGTTTTGAAATAACATAATTGTCCGATTTGAAGTAGTACTGGGATTCTGGGAAGGACTGTCAAGAGTGAGAGAGAGAAAAAAAAGGGGGTTTAACGTCATCTCTACACAAACTGGGCCATTTCAGGACTAACATAATATGGTTTAATTTTATTTTAATAATTCGCTTGCGCGTAGGGCTCTTTAGCAGTGGGAGGAAACTGGAGGACCCGGAGAAAACCCACGATGCTGGAAGGACTGTCAAGGACATGCTATTTAAAATCATAAAAGTTCACGTGTCTTATTTTTATTTTAGGTCGACCAGATATGAGCAAGACTAGCATGTCTTTAAAAGCGATTATAAAACGTCAAAAACGTAATATTTCAACAGGAAATTCACACGATATTCTTCCATCCCTATCACGCGACCATGTTTGTACACTGGAAACAAATTCTAGTTTGGGTTATGAAAACATGGGTATTGCGTCGTTGGAAATGAGATTGAGAAATTGATGAGAGAAACTCGGAATACTATATTTTTGACTTGTGGGTTTTATGTTGCCATTATGAATAACCTTTTCTTTTTGAACGAGAGCTACGAAGGCCAAGTAAGGCGTTGGTTCGCTAACTTAGATGTTCCGTGTTCGATCCCTGCGTTGAAATAGAAAATTCATCGACATTCTCTGCCGTGGTTTACAATTGTGATGCAGGACAGAGTGGCTGTTTAAGCAATGGTGTCTAGTTGTTTAAGTTAGACGAAAAACCGAGATCCCGTATGCACGCTGGAATTTGAAATATGGCGTATGTCCGTCTTAATTATGTCGGATGGAGCCGGAAAGTAGAATGTTAAACTCACATTTCAATACATTTACTTTTTAAAACACAGCGCTTGGAATTACCTATAATTATTTTACTATAATTGTCGGTTTGATTGCATCATAATATATGTTTGATCAATATTGATATATCATAGTGAGTTGACTATAAACCTTGTCGTCAACTCCTTACTGTTGTTCCATCTTCACAGATCACAGACCAGAGTAATGCGATTATTTTGTTGTATTTTTTGTATTTTTGGGTTAGCCATAATGAGTTCCCTGTCGAAATTCAGTGTCCCGTCGTGATTTAATCACAGAGAAACTTTCCTATACTGTCACTGAAATATGGTTAAGCGCTCAACAGATCAGACTTTGTTTGGTAGTTTTGTAGGAATCCTATTGAATTGCACATTTCTTACTCAGTCGCAAAGCTTGTACTGCCCACCCTTTCGAGGATTTTATTGTTCAAACATACTGGGATTGTTCAGCCCAAGAAGCTTTAATGACACGGCATTTTAATATAGCAATCATTCATTTCATTAATTTTCATAAATGTATACAATCTGTTTGAGATGATAGTTTTAATTTTAAAGCTTTTATGGACATTACACGATTTAATATAACTTAATTATTTATTATTTATATCTGTATATGTGTTGACTCTCCCTGTGTAAACCAAATCCCTCTGGCATAATTAGGTATTACGGGGTTGTTTTTGGGGGTTTTTTTTGGGGGGGGGGTACAAATAATAAATGAAGTTGTATTTACTCCCCGCTTTAACCAATTATATTAATTTTTTGGGTTAACAAATAATATAGGGTCCCTGGCTTCAATCGTCATAATGGTAAATTTACGTCATGCCATCTCCAGTTCTTTAAAGCTTCTCGTTTCAACTCTTATCACAGAAGTTATTTGAGCTGCTGGAATATCCTATTAAATTGCGGAGAGGTCAATTAATTTAATGCGTGGTATATGCCCTTGATCTGAAAACTTTATTTTACGTATTTTTCTAAAAGTCGTCTCTGCTTTAGGACCCATTGGAGTAACTATATGTCACTGATTAGCACAACTGTTTACATTTTCCATGGTTTTAGAATTAAAACAAATTTAAAAGCTTTCTCAACACCAATGATGATGGAATTATAAATTCTAATGGTACCATCTCAAGAGAGAACTTATATAATTAGAAACAATGGTCGTAATTATTACAGCTCCCATAACAATGGTTGATAACCAGATGGACAATGGTCAATAATATAGTGATGTAATAATGGAAATGACCAGGGAATTATTATACAGACTAGTCAAGTATCGGTGCCAGAAGCAAAGGTCGAATATCGTCCTTGTTACTGTATTGGAGAACTAATTGAAACTAAGGTTATAGAAATTCCTAGGACTTGAACTGTTTTTATAATATTGCGTGAAGTTCGAGACTTTGACCTCCGGGTTGGACACAGCGAAAGATGAATTAGCGTCATGTTCAAAATAATGTGGCCATAATGATATTTTACACCACTGAAACTTCAGTAAGCTTCCATTTACATTTTCAGTGTATCTAAAAACCAATGTTCAGGCCGAATCGCAGCTGATAGTAGATAGATCTATTACCATTAACCTTATTATAAATTAATTAAAGACAGTAAACGGCCATTAGCTTACTCGTACCATTCTATCATAAAACCGCATAATATATTTTAAAGGTTTCAACGGAAGTTGATTTAATTAAACAATAGCATTATACGTATAACAGAAAGGAAATTGCTATTTTCAGGTTAGGTACATGTCATGCATAAAAAAATTGGTGGACTTGTACCCGGGAACGAAAATAAATATAGTGTGTGAAAATGTTTCATTTTATACTTCTTCTATTGTAAACAAACAAACAGCACATTCTTAAAAAGATCTTCTTTTGTTACTCACAGCCTTTACATAAGACTCAAGCGTAGATCGCAATATTCAAATAGTGAATATGACGCCTATGATATTCAAAATTATTCAGTTCTTTTCAAGTTGCAAGTAAAAAATTTCTACGGTGGTTAATTTTAAGTACAGGGCAATGCTCGCATGGTTGGATCATCCGAACGACAGGACATACGTTCTTTGCCAGTCTTTAGTTATAATGAACCATTTTATAATGCACTGAACATAAAAAAATATAACACATCTAGCATAATACTACTTAGATTATATGTTTTCCGAAATTTTATAAAAGGGTGGAAACTTTGGTTGAAGAGTGACTCCTCCACGCCATTTTAACCAACACTTTGAAACGTAGACAGAACAAAAACCATTAACTGATATTTTGACAATAAAGAATTTAGCAATGGCTCTTTTCTGTCAGATCTATGCCAATATTTGAAATGAAGTCACAGAGACGACTAGACAATGATTGGTGAAGGAAAATATTCCAGGTAATATTCTGGTTTATATTTATAGTAAATTAAATGTTGACCCTTTTGTATAATTAACTAAAGACTCGTCTGTACTGTACCTCGCAGACGACCTGGCTTATGTTTGATGGAAACCTTTAGCGAGTCCCCCGAGAAATTATCCCATCCTCTGAAGAAGATGTAATTTAATTTTTCGGCTACCATCGTGTCTTTCTGTCGGTAAACATGGCTTCATAAATATTTAACACTCCGAATGGTAATAGTTTATAAACCGTCTAAAGTAATTATCGAACATGACAACTGGGAATAGGACTTTTCGTTGTTCATATCCAGGGTCGGCCATTTTTGATATAAAATAAATATCTACGAAACCCCGGCTATCACCCACCTGTGGCCGTATATTTGATATTCCTGTTTATTTGATATACTGCCGTTTTCTGAGATATATTGTAAATAGCTTCGATGGGTTGAAATGTGTTAATGGATCTTGGCATCGGCCATATTTAGTAATACATTTGTTTTAATACACGTACACGTAGCTAATAAGGCAATAGGCCCAACGATTTTAATTTACTGATGGAAATCTTCTCCGAAGTGAGTATTTGTTGCGTAGACTTATTCGTATTCATCTAAAAACACATACTATACCAGGAGCATCTGATGTCTATTCGATGGTTGATTATAAATATGGCCTATTTTGATTCATCTATAAATATACTTTCTATAGCACCTGATGTCAGTTCCTGTAGCTAACACATTATTGTTGTGTTTTATAATTGACCATAAAAAAGCATGAGATAGGTCATAATATTCTGTGTTTATTTTGTACGATACAACCGAATATATTTCATCCGTATTGATGTTGGATCAGTAAGGCCCGTCTCACTAACAAGGAGGTCAGGGTGTTGGTCGAAAATGTTTCCCCTTATCACTAGCGCAGGCCGAAGGGTCTAGTAAGGAACAAGACCCCAAATGCACACAAGCCGCCTGAATGGTGTATATCCGACTTTATTATCCCGGATTGTGTGGAAAAGTATGAAACAGCCTCCACCTACTTTCATTTTATTTCAAATAACTGTAACGCTGTCAGTCTTTCGTTGCTGTTTTTCGAATTTAAAAGATTTGGAGTATCCGGAACTTGGTATGGCAGAGTTACAGTTTGGGTTTCGTGTGACTCCATTAATTTTTTCAGGTAAGGTATTTGACTGACTGTTAGTATGCTGCTATATATTCGCATTTATTTTTAACTGAATGATGATCCATCTCTGACATAAAGTCAACGAAAATCCCTTTGCGGGTTTGTTTTCAGTTTGTATTTTTATGATAAACTTTGATGCACCGGTGTCTGATTGAGATTGATTATACTGCTTTTACATAGCAGAATTACAAACCAATTTTAAAAATTCCAAATGGTGAGAAGTGTATATGATTGGATTATGATAATATAAAATGTATTCCAAGTATCGGCCTCTTATAAATACATTTATTCATTCTGAAATATTCCCGTATTGCTTGTTTAATAAGGATTGCTAGTGCTACTTATATTTTATTTGCATACGGGAATCTAACAGCATGATTTTCCCTTATAAGTTGTGATGGACATGCAGGGAGCCTGTCAAGGAGCAACGTATAGTCATTCGTGCATGACCAAAACCAAAGGATCCTTTTACACGTGCATGACCAAAACCACTGTGATTTGGTATTCGATTAAGAGTAAGAGAAACTCCAATCCATACAAATTTTTCTGCGCATGTCCGTCTTCATTAAGCTAGTGGGTTTGGAAGATGTAACGTTAAAAAGCCTAATCTCAATTCCAAGAATCGTAAGATACACGGCGACCTGAGAAAACATCACACAGTACATATCGTATATACTCCAGCCAGTTTCCGTCATCCATAAACAGTTAACCATGTCGTGTAGATAATCAACTTTAGTTTCCACTGTTCCCATTCTGTCATGTCTACAAATTTCTACTGATTTGCCTAATTACATCAGAGTGGTATACATATATAGAAAGATACATGTTTGATTACAAGCTAAACAATTGAGAATGGCTGAACATCTTTTTATATTGATTACAAGACTTCTTGGTATAAGTGTAATTGAAATGTTGCTATGAATCAGGAACACTTTAATCCAATCATGAAATATATATCTAGATATATACACGTACTTAGAAATCATGTCCCTATCTTTCATGTTCTACATATGCAAATTATTTTTAAAAGTTAATGATGATTTAAACTCTTGTCGTACACGATTTGCAAACCCATTCCGTAAAGCAGGTCCCTGGAAGCCAAAAATATGAAAGTTTTGATTTACCAATACCGCGCGGAAATCATATACAAAAAGAAATCAATAATAAGAAAAACAACTCGAAATAATAGTATTTATTTTTTAATTAGAAATTTTTGCAATAATAATACCCAATACTTATGTATAAAGTATTTGATTCAATCTGATATCATCGAAGGAATAGGGATATTATAAAAGCATACAAATAGTCAATGAGAAATCTGCGTTAATAGTACTCAACTAAGTAGTAGCTTAGATATCGCTGCATATGATATTCGGCCTTAGCACAAAATTAAATCAAATTTGTTTCATAAATAATATTTAATCCCAAAACTTCTAGTTAGCATATTGCATTAATATGTAGGCGTTTGTACGAACGTTTCTGAGATATTCTGATAAAAAACCAACATTTCAATATCTTTCGGTGTGGGATAATTAATAATTGGACAATTAAAAGTATCCATTCGATCGTAAAATAAGGTAACATCAAATTTCTGGTTTGCGTCAATAGTGTAAAGGACACCACATTGCCACTATTAATAGTTTCTTCAATCGGCAACTAGTCAGCGTAGATGGAAACCATTACCGCTAAACTCAGTTTTATTTACACTTGCGACAGTGATTAATATTATTAGGGGGTGCAGGGGCGGTGGCATCATTATAAACCTTGAGATGAATTGCAAGACTTATGAATTCAAAAAAAAAAAACCCGAGCTGATTGAGTACCAATCAAAGGTTTCTATGTAGTACCATGCCTAGTGCTATGTCGCCACTGGTTAGCGGGAAAACTCCACACATCCAGCGTATTTTCTCTTGTCGTCTAGGCTTCCCCTTCACGTTGTGTATTCTCTTCTTCTTGTCTAAACAGTTAAGACGTTTGTCTTCTCAGTAGTTAAGACGTTTGTTTTACGAGGTATAACAATGCAACAGTTCGTTTTTATATTTAATATATCATAGCTGAATACATATAAGCATAGCAGTAAATTACATTAAAGTCATTCTTTCAAACTCTATCCAGCCAGGCAGGTCGAGTCTGCTGATATAACTCGCTACATCTTTTCCCTTCTAGAAACAAAATGCTGTCTGCTGTTTTGTAGATTTGGGTTTTGGGCCTTCAATTATCTAGTTGGTCAAATATGATATAAATAATAATTGTAGAGATTGGTTTATTAAGCCAAATGACGTCGAAACCCACACCTAGATAGCGGAAATTTACAGGAGAAACTTCCCACAAGATATCTGTTATCAACCGAGAATAGAATAGTTACCATATTATGAGTCTTTTTTTATGTAAAATCTGTCACTCATTCGCTCATTTCGATTTAAGTACATCTGAATGCAATAATTTGCCAAAGATATTAATTAATGCAATGTTACTAATAAAAAATTCTTCAAAAGTCTTACATTCCTTCCTATTTAGGTTGATATTTTTATTATTGGCTATTATGGCATCCTTATTGTCATTATACTATGACTACTTACATTTCAGCCATTGAGCACGTCGATCAACATCCTCTGCACCGTAAAGTGATTGTCTAAATCTCGTCCTGAATGACGATGGATTTTTAGCCCAAACGGCTAACTATGCGAACATTCAAAAAAAAAAAATTTTTTCACAGTTTTTAAACAGAGAATAGGACAAACCTCGAAAAATCCATCGTCATTCAAACTACAATCTAGATAAATTAAGCCATAAATTTGTTTGTCTATTCATATTTACAAATATTTGTTATCGAAATTTCAAAAGATTTCTATTGTAAGAAACAATCTTGAAAATTTGTTCTGTTCTGTTTTGTTTGTTCAAATAACACAGCAATATTTACAGTGAATACAGTGTTTAATCTGCAATATGTTTTTCTATATCCAATATTGACTCAACAAGATTATAAGAATTGTATTACAAATAATTAATAAATCAGATTTTCTCTTTTGAATCTTAGCTATATATCCTGCAGTCATATCTTATGGCAAATTAATAACTCATCAATAACACAGAAGGTAAAGAAATATGGCTTTATGAATCACAATACTCTCTTAATAGCAGCATATTCCACAAATCGATATATATTAAGAAGCATCAAATATTGCCATGCTTTGTTGATTAAGTAATGAACAAATAATTTGTCTTCACGTTGTGAATATAAAGGTATATTATCACTTTTTTAGACATACTAAAATTGTGAAACCCACAGATCTGCATTGTGTAACCTCCTTTAAAGGACCTAAGTCCCCGTAACTCAAAATCCACACAAATCTTCGACACCGAAAACACGAATTATTGGTCAATTCTAATCAACATTGATGATGTAAACTTATCGGTAAAAGATGAGCTTCTAAAATCCGATATTTAAGATAAAGTATTTTTTTAACATTGGTACACGAATCGAGTACCATAATGCGCTTCAGCCCCAGTTGTATTCAGAGACTCGAAGGACGAGGCTAGACACATTGCACCAAACCAAACGGAGTTATGTAGACTGGAATAACTAGACGCTATAAATGTGCACTTAATTGCGACTGCTGGCTTATTTCGTCGAACATAACTGATTTGAAATTGGAGTAAAAACGGAAACTATTGAATGTAGATCAGTTTATATACATTCATATTACAGTATTATATGCGTTGCTACCCCCTTTTGTGAATTTCTAGGTCCCAAATGTTAGCGATTTAGCTCCTTTAAGGAATAGGATTATGAGCTAGTATCTAGGTGGTCATTTTATGGATAACCATTGGCGCACATTTTGTTTTCGACATTTATAATACAAATGAATGTATTGGTGGGAAGAAGTGTTTGAGATCCTTAACAAAATCAACTATCTTTTGAAGAGATGTAGTTGTTCTCTTTGTTATGATCTAATACAATCAAAATTTCAAAAAACGCTATTTTGTCAGATTTGCTGTAAAATAGAGGTAGACTCGTTCTACTTTCTTGCATAGTATATATATACCTTTCAATATAAAACGCTGAAGCTACCACATGGATGATGGGATATCTCGTTTTAAATGGCCAAAATCGGAGTCACAAAATCAAGTGCTTCAAAATGTATTTGAACTTCTAAAATCCTTGATGTGTTGCAACTTGTGTATAAACTTTATAAATACTTAAAACGAAAAATTTATTTTATAAATTAATATAGATACAACAATACTAGTTAAGACACAATTAAGAAACTTCTTTTCAGATTTTATCTATTGGAAAAATGCCAGTCACAGTCTGTTTAGTTAGCGAGTTTGGAAGCCCTTCTCTTAAAGGATTCTTCGTTGACATTGATGAGACAGAAGGTAAAATATTATTGACAGGCAGCGACAAAATTTAACTAATTTCAATTCCAGACCCATTGTCAGGAGGTTTTCAATTCTGTACGTGTCGACATCAGGACCAAATAACTCCATTAATACATAGGATAATGAGTTTTAGCCACAAAAACTGACAAGTAATTTCTGTGATTACATGCCAAAAATGGAAGTGGAGAAATCACTCTAAGGAAAGTCTATATTTGAGAATTGGGTTTGAATATTTTGTGCGGGACTGTACTATTTGAGAAAGCCCGTGGCGCAGTGTATAGATGCTGGAAGGCTTAAAATTTTATCGAATAGCGTGGAATTCATTCAGTGAGTCATTGGTAGGGTGTTGATTTGTACCTTTAATTACAGTAAGTAAATACGTAGAACTCAGACAATGTAATAACATCTGCTAAACCCGGCAACAAACACCATTAACAAATCACCTCGCTTAAAATGGCGAATAAAACATTTGACCAGCAAATTGAAAAAATGGTGAAGAAATGGTGAAAGTCTTGATTATTGGTTTTAGTTAAAAACTTCTTTAAAGGCTATGTGAATTTCCTCTTACTTTCTATTACAATTCAGTTCCATGCACAAATGGATCTCGCCTTAAAATATTGAAAAACGTTTGGTTAAAATTATAAGCAATATCAACTGACTAAAAATTGTTATTCATAGAATAATCTTTCAAAAAAACTCAGGAGAATTATACCCACACTTCTAAATTATGAAATCTTACTTCACTGTAGGGTGATTATCCATTTGCCATTAATCGCGGCTACCGTAGCTATGATAGCCCAGACGCCAATGAACGTTGCATAAAGTTTTTTTTGAATTTTAGATATTGCATTTCTTTAAGACCTTTATAATATAATTGAATCGCGTGTCAATTAGGACTTTTTCAATCATCCTCTTCTGTCGACCATATTAGATAATGAAATTCATGTCGCCCATGACTAGTACAAGGGTTTAATATTACTGTACATTATTATAACTTGTGAATAAAGATTGTGATAATTTAAAAGTCATACATAAAAATTGGTGTCTTGAATCGCTTTGATTAAGAAATAATCGAAACGAAGGGGGGGGGGAGTTCGCGCCATAAACAACCAGGAATATTAAATAAACCCTCCCTTGAGAGCGTGTCAATAAAATGACGCCAAATATGATCATTGTAATCTGGAAGTTGGCCACATAATCTCCCACATAATCATGTCTAGTTTCAAACCAAATTATCATACATTCCGTTTCTCTCACCAACTCATCATAGAGATACAAGATACAAGGAAACTCGAGCTTAAATTAATATCGATGTCGTTGTCAGTGTGGACTAGAGTTAAAGTATTTACTACCATCTTTAAATAATCAAATCTCTCAACTCATCTACAGCCACTCTTTCATAGATTTCAAGCACAAAAATATATCACTTGTGATACAGTAAAGATATCCAATTCTTCTGAATTTTACTACTTATTTCTATAACAGTCCCAAAACCAAATCAATAAATGGGTGTCGTATCCAACAAGATTCTTTGAATAGTAAGGATTATGCTCTGGTCGCCTATTCAGTGCAATTTATGCAAATACTTCAAAATAAGTAGTAAAAGCTTTCCTTCTAGATTTTACAACTAAATTTAATATAGGGCCTACATTATATTTCACTAAATTAATTTTTTTAGTAAAACGATTAATTGGTCTTGTTTAATTATTCAAAATACATTTTTGAAATCATTAAATGGATTTAATCATCATAATATTCCCTTTCTCTTTATTTTCTACCAACCTGAAAATCACTCATAAAAATATATGTGCTCGCTATATGAATAAATTTCGCATCATCTCTCTCCGCGAAAGGATATATTTAATAGCTGAATTCTATTCCCTGGAAGACCTTGGTTTAAAATCAGCACAAGGCAATAGTTCGAATGGGATTTTTCCAAATTACGTCAGTATCTATAGCTCGGTCATTTGTATTACAAGTACATGTATTCATAATAACATACCATTAATAAACACAGCTTTAAAACACCGACACATTTAAGCATACACAATGTGGTCCATTTCCTAAGGAAATGGCGTCTCAATTAGAAAACTGACACACTTATTCATGACAACCCAAATACCATAATATGAATTCTGGCCTGAAAAAGGTAGCCTATTCAAGAAATGAACACATTGACCGGGTGGGGAGATGGGTGGGTTGTAAAGCAAAGTCGGGTTGTGTTTCAAAGCCTAAGATAAAACACGTACAGCTTCCCAATGTTCTCGACTACAACATTAGATGCTAACAGTATTTATAATAGATGATATAAACGTTAAATGTGACCACTAAGATTTCTTTGGGATATAAATGAATTCTGGTTATTGAATACCGTCTATCACCTCGGCTGATCTCAATATATCAGAAGAAGCGGACAATGTTACTAATTTAGAAATAGATAGGACCATGTAGCAATCAAGAGAAATAAATACACCAATTAGTGTAGAGACATCAAATTAATGTAAAGGAATGATTCTTTTATTCAAACTGATTCGGAAACTCATAATCTTAATTATGTAATAAATCGTGAAACACGGGACGGATTGTTTCTAGAAGTAGCCGTATATTCCATTCTAACGATAACGTCTTACATATATACATAGATTGAGAATAAACCTACCACAAAACATCGTTTATAATGAAATACAGTAACTGGTTTTCTATACATGATCATGCTATTTAACGTAAACGATGTTTACTAATTAATGGTTCTATTTTATAGGGTAGCTTTAGATAAGTATTTTTGTTGGCAATCTATATGTAGAACACAAACAAGTCAGGGCTCTGTTATCGACTAAAAGGATACATCTGTATATGTAAATAAAATGCCTTCATGCGCCCATGTTGCAATGCTGCTGTTACTACCCTGGTTGCCACACCACCTCCCCAGTCAGCCTTTTTGACCAGAACAGTTAATATTTTAATAGCTTATTCAGGTTGACAAAGATACATACGCACCAACCGCATACAGACCTATTTAAACACCCAAAGTAGGGAATTTATAGTTATGTTTTTGCAAGTTCTTTCATTTTATAAGTACGGATAGGAGTTGATTTCTGACTCACATAAAAGGAAAAAACGCAAACCCTTTATCATGATTTTCTGGGGCCATTTGTTTTTATGTAATGGGATTTTGAAAACTATTTTTTTAAATTTAAATCTACAATCATACCGCATCGTTGATAAACATTAAATTGATATAAAAGACTAATAATATGATACAATATGGGTTGACCTTTATGCCATAAAACACAGATCAGGCAAATTGAATTTATGAATATGAACAATCACAGATATTAGGCAAGAACAAGTGACATGTAGTCAGTCTAGGGGGACATATCGATTGGTGAGTTTTAGCTTCTCTGAGGTTATAATGAAACACTAAGACTTTATGACAAGTGGCGTTAGAAAAACAAACCATCTGACAAACTCATTTTCTACGTGATTAAATGAAAGAGGCATAATTTCTATAGAATTGTGTTTTAAAGTAAGATACTCTGGAGAGGTAGGAAGGGTTGATTTACGGAAACCTTTGTAGGAATTAAAATCAATTCTATCCAACATAAGACCCCTCATGCAAATAAGGTTAGCCATACACAATGCCTCTCCACCAACTGTCATTAGGTAGGATAATTGTAATGTTTTGGAAAGGACGTTTTTGAGACGCTTGTCAAATCTGTTTAATTTATAGTAATGAAATGTTTCGACTCAACTAATGCTACAGACGTATGTGGTTTATACAATGGCACTCTTTTATCCGCATCATTCTCCTCCTAGACATCGGTCATTTAAAAAAAAAAAAAAAATAAATTGTGTGGTTCGGTGTCGTTTTATTTCCAAAAGGAAAACTGCACGATATCTATCATTTTACTCCATATGTTCCTTAAATATCTAAATTCTATCATGAACAGATAATAATATTCAGCAAAGTTTGATTGGGATGGGTGTACCTTGACATGTTGCATAACAATTTGTGGTTTTAATGTACGCAATAAAGTGTCTAACCCGAATCCTGACCATATCATAATTCACTAAAACAAACATATCCTAGTACTCTTTATCGTATAAAATAAAGCGCCGTGATGAAAATCAAATGGACAGCGTAAAATGACCATGAAACATATGGAATGTATCATATTGTATGTTTATTAGTTCAAGGATCCAATTAGAAACCAATAGTTCAACAACTTTTTGCCTTTGAGCGAATTTATCTTAAGTCAATAGTCAGATTATTTGGGCTGCTGGTTGCAAATTTGTATTGCGAGTTGTATCCACGGTAGAAGTGCTGAATGATAGGAAAATCCAAATGACATCTCATCCAACTCCCAAATTTAAACAAGGTTGAGTGAAAAGGAAGATTGATGTCAAACAGTGTGTGGAAAACGTGCAAGTCTTGTCAATAGTCTGACTCGATGTTTTCAGGGCACGTATGTGTATTGTAAAGAATTCATCGCTACCCCTAGAGCTTTCATTGACGACTAGCGTTCAACGAGCAAAGGCTTGGGAACCATCATAGTGAATTGGACGAGGTCTCAGCATGAAGACGATGAGCAAGCATTGATTAGCTCCCAACCATACTCCGTTATACAATAGCCAATCTACTTCTGTACGATAGCATAAGCCGTGGGGTACACCAGCTAGCGCTCGTATGGCATTGAAAAAATATTGTTCAATTTTCCTATAAGAATTATACCACCAAAAATCATTTTCTTAATACGAGTTCGGCTCATTTTCTTTGAATACAGTTTATGTACAGATATATTAGAGCTATGAGAAATGCTTACAAGCTTAAGATTTTATCAATAACAGCATTGAAAGCAATCAGGCAAGGAACGATATTTTGACAAATGTGTTTTTGAGATCTTTTCTCTTTTAAATAACTGAAAGAATGAGATACATCTAATTCGTTTAGGTCGACCACTGATTGGAAAGTCACGTTTATTTCGTGTGAGATATTGTGTTCTTCTAAAACTAAAAAATAGAAACAACAACACCAATAGACCACAGAAGTAAGTTATGGTTTTATAAAGTCGGAATTACCAGTCGATATGTTGATCCATTAATCTGTATATTTTTTTATTTTTTAAGATTTCGATGACCAATTTAAAATTTTGAAATTTCAAGCTTTATAAGTTAAGAATAAGACTATAGCAACTGAAAGTCGTTTTAATAATAATACAAAAACAGACATGTAAACCACTACATGTGACAAATGGTACGACATCCCTTAAGACAAATGGAATAAACCTACTTGGAGCAATCTGGTTGTTCTAAAAATATGATACGTGTGCAGATTCTTCTTAATGTTTCTCGTCCGCTACTTATGACAAGAGGGAGATTGAACAAACTTATTAGTAGGGGAGCTAGGTTCAGGTTAATTCGAAAATCGCGTACAAAATTTCTACTATGCCTAATGTGTGGGCAGCCGTATCGGATACTTTGAACCTAGATTCTTAAGTTGCGGGTCCCCTTCCCGTGGTGCTGAGGGGCCGTACAAAACGTCGAAATTTTGCGTTTTATTCGACTTTTGCGTACAACGATCAACTTTCGTACATAAGTCGACCAACCCCAGATGTCACCAAAAACATTACTTAAGAAGACCCCTGACCCTTCCTTCGTCCCTTAAGAACGCCCACTTTACCCCCCTCAAGGAAGAGTTAATTCGACTTCCGCGTACAACATTAATTTTTTCGTTAAAAGTTTCACTATTGGTCCACTAGAACGTAAAACTAACTTAAGAACGCGAAATCCCCTTCTATCTCGGATAAGAACGACAAAAAGGGGGACCCAGGGGGTGAAATGAAGATTTAATTCGACTTTTGCGTACAACGATCAACTTTCGTACATAAGTCTAACAATCGCAGACGTCACCAAAAACATTACTTAAGAAGACCCCCAACCCTTCCTTCGTCCCTTAAGAACGCCCCCTTTGCCCCACTCATGAATGAGTTAATTCGACTTCCGCGTACAACATTACTCTTTTCGTTAAAAGTTTCACTATTGGTCCACTAGAACATAACACTAACTTAAGAACGCGAAATCCCCTTCTATCTCAGATAAGAACGACAAAAAGGGGGACCCAGGGCTGAAATGACGATTTAATTTGACTTTTGCGTACAACGATCAACTTTCGTACATAAGTCGACCGACCCCAGATGTCACCAAAAACATTACTTAAAAAGACCCCCGACCCTTCCTTCGTCCCTTAAGATCGCCCACTTGACCCCCCTCAGGAAGGAGTTAATTCGACTTCCGCGTACAACATAAAAAATTTTTTCGTTAAAGGCTTCACTATTGGTCCACGAAACTTAAGAACGCGAAATTCCCCTCTATCTCGGATAAGAAGGGGGGGCAAGGGTGTTATAAAGCTGCTCTCGGATCTTGGAGATGATTTAGCTGATGGCCCTGAAAGCTCCTGATGTCCATTCTTATTCAGACGGATCTATATGTTTAGTCTTATTTGTTCCTTTAGTTCCCACAGTTTGTATTTTTCTTTCTATATAATTATATTATATTATTATAATTCACCACATGTATGTCCGTCCAACTCTTCATACCGCAAAAACGGCTGCTCCGATTTCCACGAAATTCGGTGTGGGTGATTACCCAACATTTCAGGATTCAACATTGTCATGTGTTAAAGAAATATGCGCGTAACGGTCATATTCCATTAACATCTATCGGTGGCCTAAACTCTGCCCCGTGGCACGCCGAAACATTTTTACCTGTATGTATGTTTGAGAGATGGATTATGACAGTTGGAGGACTCGATACTGCCACCGGGTACTTGGGTAAGTAAATTTATTATGTTGTGAAATTATTATGTTATTAACTTTAGTGTCTTGAGTTCCTTTGTGCGGGATTCGTTTATTTAACTTATCGTTGTATTAGGTGCCTACTAATAGATGATGTGTTGAATCACTGCTGGTATCGTCGATGAATATTTGTCGATAGATGGAATCGTTGATGCATGGTCTTGCCGATAGGTGGACAGTTTTTGTTATGAATGGTATAGTCTAATGATGGTCGCCGATAAATGGTATCGTCGATGAATAGTCTGCGATAAATGGTATCGTCGATGAATAGTCTCCGATATGGTATCGTCGATGTTTGGTCTTGCCGATGGGTGGTCAGTTTATTCAATGGTATCGTCGGTGAATGGTTGCTCATAAAATTAAATGGTATTGTCGATAAATAGTCAAAAGAAAAACCGTTTTATGACTAAAAATGCAATATCCAAATATTATTCGAAGGTCTCAAAATTACCATACGTAGGTACTTATCATAAAATTCCATAAGAGATACGTATAATGCATTATCATCTGTATTTTTCAGGTATATAAAGCCCCCGGACTAAACTAAAAATGGCATCATCCTCAGAACAAGCGGCCCGGAACTATCTGTGTCCGAGAATGAACTGACATGTATAGTTCATATGGATGATACGGATCAGAATGTAAACGAAGAAACAGAATCAAAGTCCTGTGCCCTAACTCCGAAAAAAATCCCAACGGTGGGTGTTTTGCGCGCAATGGATACCTCAAAATAGGATTCATCAAAATATGCTGCCGTTGTTAATAATTTGCCCCAGAACTATGAAGCCCATCATGGATATCACGTCAAGAGCTACAAGAACTTCACCGCTATACAGGCCACTGAAAAAACTCTAAATGTTCAAAGCTTAAAATTGAGATCAGATATACAATCTAAGCCTGGTAGTAGCAGAGCACAGTCACACATTGAAGGACCAAACGGCATCATCTATTCATCTGTAATAGGTTTAAATTGTGGGTAACAGGAACAACTGAGAGACCTCGTACACAACTGATCCTAAAGAAATGAAATTACGAAGTGCGGTAGCGGAGTTGGTGTCGCATGACAATGAAATGGAAAAACACAATCATCAAATATTTAACGAAAAGACGGTGCCCTCCCACCCAAGCGATTTTTCGTCCGCCCTCCCACCCAAGCGATTTGTCATCCTTATCCGAGATAGAGGAGGATTTCGCGTTCTTAAGTTAGTGGTTTGTTTTCGTTGACCAATAGTGAAACCTTTAACGAAAAGAGTAATGTTGTACGCGGAAGTCGAATTAACTCATGCATGAGTGGGGTAAAGTGGGCGTTCTTAAGGGACGAAGGAAGGATCGGGGGTCTTCTTAAGTAATGTTTTTGATGACATCTGGGGCTGGTCTACTTGTGCACCTAAGTTAATCGTTGTACGCAAAAGTCGAATTGAATCGTCATTTCACCCCTGGGTCTTCTTTTTGTCGTTGTACGCGGAAGTCGAATTAACTCATCCATGAGTGGGGCAAAGGGGCAGTTCTTAAGGGACGAAGGAAGGGTCGGGGGTTTCTTAAGTAATGTTTTTGGTGACATCTGCGATTGTTAGACTTATGTACGAAAGTTGATCGTTGTACGCAAAAGTCGAATTAAATCGTCATTTCACCCCTGGGTCCCCCTTTTTGTCGTTCTTATCCGAGATAGAAGGGGATATCGCGTTCTTAAGTTAGTTTTACGTTCTAGTGGACCAATAGTGAAACTTTTAACGAAAAAATTAATGTTGTACGCGGAAGTCGAATTAACTCCTCCGTGAGGGGGTAAAGTGGGCGTTCTTAAGGGACGAAGGAAGGGTCAGGGGTCTTCTTAAGTAATGTTTTTGGTGACTTCTGAGGCTAGTCGACTTATGTACGAAAGTTGATCGTTGTACGCATAATTCGAATTAAATCGTCATTTCACCCCTGGGTCCCCCTTTTTGTCGTTCTTATCTGAGATAGAAGGGGATTTCGCGTTCTTAAGTTACTTTTACGTTCTAGTGGACCAATAGTGAAACTTTTAACGAAAAAATTAATGTTGTACGCGGAAGTCGAATTAACTCCTCCCCGAGGGGGGTAAAGTGGGCGTTCTTAAGGGACAAAGGAAGGGTCAGGGGTCTTCTTAAGTAATGTTTTTGGTGACATCTGGGGTTGGTCGACTTTTACACGAAAGTTGGTTGTTGTACGCAAAAGTCGAATAAAACTCAAAATTTCGACGTTTTGTAGGGCCCCTCACCCCCACAGGAAGGGGACCCGCAACTTAAGAATCGAAGTTCAAAGTATCCGACACCGCTGCCCACACATCTGGCATAGTAGAAATTTTGTACGCGATTTTCGAATTAACCTGAACCTAGCTCCCCTACTATATACAATTATCTCTAACTGTGGCCGAGTAGGCTTTCAGAAAACCTGGAAATGGTTGTAGAGCGACAAGGTTCTATATGTACGTCAAGATCTCATTTAACTCCATTGTACAACCAAATTGACCTTAGATGAATACGTTTATCGATAATTTAATTTGTTGCAATGGTGGGGTGCCCACACAGCTAATAAAAGTTGACTCTACCTCAACAGATATTGACTGTCAAATGAAAATCTCAAAGTGATTACGTTTCACGTTGAAAGAGAGATAGAGAGAGAAATGAGGTTTAACGTCCACTCGACACAAACTAGGTCATTCTTTTATTTCAATAATTCGCTTGCGCGTAGGGGTCTTTAGCAGTGGGAGGAAACCGGAGTGCCCGACGGAGACCTACAAGGTTGAGAAGGCGCCTCTATCTCCATGTCACATACACTCACACTAGGGTCTAAACCACAGCCGCAAGCCAGAGGTGACCAGCCAGCTAGAGGTCGAAGCGCTGCACTCTAGACCACTAGGCCATCCCAACCCCCCTTCCCGTTCAAGTGGCGTGTATTGGCCTGTAAAATGACGGTATGCATTTATCAAATAATGAATCACCTTAAAATATTTTGGAAATTATTTTTCGATTTTCTATTTCATTAATATGACGTTCGTAGCGACACCACTCGGTTAAGTAGAATAGAATAGAATACAAGTGGTCTACGATGTGCCTTGTTAAATAGTTTTGATTATCCAGGTCCGTTAATTAGCCGGGAAACGCCAGAAGGCTGGTTTAGTGCCTCTAATATCAAAGTTCAGGCAACTCCAATGAAATTGAAAATACCAAATAATAATATCTTATGAAATACAGCATGAATGGACGTAGGGTTTGTTGAAGACTTACCTTTTTACACTTCAATATTTATGTTGTGTCTGCAAGCCGTAAACTTTGCATACTTATTCCTTATTGGTAAAGAATGATCTCTTTTGTTTTTGTTTCATCGCCTTCAAGTTTTAATTCTAAATTAACCATTGCGAAACTTGGTATACCTATTCCTTATACCCGAGGAACGGTGCCATGACCACTTTGTTAATCCGAAGTAACCATTTTGAAATATGGCATGCTCATTCCTTATATTCGAGGAACGGTACCACGACCACTTTGTTGTTAGTATTTTGTTAAACTTTTTGGGATTTTGTTTATGTATACCCGACACACGGGCAATTCCTCGCCATTATTTCTGTGTATTGCCTACATGCCACAAATTTGAATTGATCATGATCCATTAGGAATGTACCTAATTATATTCGTCAATGCTCAACGTCAGGGGCAGTGTCACACCAAAGTTTTTGTTAATATGTCTATTGATTTTGGAACATGTCCCAATACCCAGGCTGTCGTCACGATATGATCATCTTAACACTTGGCATCATTCATTCCGAAGACAGGTTGGTACCTACTATTGATGTCGGTGCATGTCTAGCACCCATCACGATTTATATATTACAGTCATTTCAACCATTTCTTATCCCATAATCAAAATTTGCAGCGTTAGCTTTGAATATCACGGTATACTGTGTTTTCGACTAAATCGCGAATGAGAAATGGAGTTAAACGTCAACATATTTCGAGAATAACTTATGGGCCAATTTAGTGAGAGGAAACCGGATGTCCCGCAGAAATCCGAGCTAAAAAGGTAATTCCACCTAGTTTTATGATACAAACTGTTTATTAATTGTCACAACGTATGCACTGCCATAAGACAAGATATCTATTGTGCTTCAGATTCCGTCTATGAAGGTACATTTAATCGTCTTGTACATGGAGTTGCAATATTCCATCTCGTACGAACATAGGAGTAGGGCTCGATGACAGTTAGGGGGCAGAACCCTAAATGCCCGAAAAATTTTCGAGTTTAAAGACAGCAACGACCTTGTAAGGAAGTTTTTGAATATTTGATGGCTTCAAACACGTTTTCCTACTATTGCAGCCGGTGAACAAAGCAACTTCAAAGTGGTCCAATATAGCCTTATTAAGGTGTCTGACTCGAATTCTAATCAATCGTTTACAGTCCTCGAAGATTTTGAAAATTGTACTGCAGCAAACACGTTTTCCTGCTATTTCAGCCGGTGAATAAAGCAACTTCAAAGTGGTCTAATATAGCCTCAACCTCCCGGAGAAAAATTTGAAAGTTTAACTCAATTATTGAAATTTTTTAATGATACATTCTCTTAATATACAATAAATAGAGTTGCCCTAATTTGGACACGGGTAATACATTATTTTAGGCTCAATTATCTTTTCTTTCAGAATAATACGAAAGTACCAAAGTGAATGGCTAAGTAAAGGGAATGTGTACTACTGGAAAAAAGTAATTTTAGACACACTAATCCTTGAAAACTTATAGTTGCCACCCTTGTAAAATGCTCATAATTTACAAAAAGGTCTTCTGTATAGTATAGTCACACATCCGTATTTTAGAAATTGTACATTATTACAACAATCCTATGTATTGAATACAATTCGGTAACTATACATTTCCACATCAGCAAGTTCATGAAAGAAATAAGAATTAAATATGATATACTGTTTACCTTAATCATAATTTTCTACTAAGTACGAATTTATTCCTATATTACTCATGAATATTCGTGATCTCTTTCTATTGATCCAAATAAGGTTGTTGAATTTAAAAAGTATTTCATCAATATGATATTTAGCAAGAAAGGCATTCAAGTTGATTTGTGCTTTTAGTATCATGATTGCTACTTTTAGCTGCAAGCTTCCATTCACTTCATGTCTATATAGCCATCTTTTAATCTGATATCCTAATGTGATAATATTACAAAAGGGTAGCTTTATGACTGTAAACCGACTTAACAGTAGAAAAAAGATATTGTGTTTCAAGATCTACAAATTGCCTTTGCCCGTTCTTTGTTGGTGAATTGCGGCTATCGAAGCCCGTAAACGATTGACTGGCGAAAATTGAAACATTTGTCGGTAGTTTTACGGTTTTATTGCAGATGAGGATCCTCGTTGACTGAATGACGGCTTGTTTATGGCGGTAGGTTGGCCTTTTGGTTATCAACTGTCGTCTCTTTACCTTCAAATGTTCTATTGGTTGAATCTCATTGCTTCCAAAATGGCGGCGCTAGCGTAACAAGCACTCGGCCTAACTGTGTAAGCTTTCCGGCTTAATTCGTCACTTTATTCTCAAACGAGTTGTAAAATCTCGACTACGTGTACATATTGTAATAAATAAATGAGAATTGCGTGAAGTTACTACAGTTCGTTGTATTGTAAAACATGGATTTTGTCTCGCGTTAAGTTCTCACTTATACTATTATGTTCGTGTGTAGTAATTGCTTTCTTTACCTTTGTGAGTTAAACTGTCTCTGTAGAATAACTGGCAGCCATATGTCATCAAACAGTTGGCTATATTTAACTCGATTCGTGTAAATTTCAATCATTTCCTCGAATTAGTAATTTCTTGACGTCTTCAAATTGATAAGGACGGGAGGCATATAGACCTACCAGATTTTCAGGTACATGCATGCATCAGATCTTTCCAGTAGATTAACCTTTCTATGGAACTTTTAAGTTCTCCAGTGGTATTTCTTATGCATACAAATTGAATTGGGGGAGATCCATATACTACCCTATTTGGATGCTGTTTTTGAAAATACCATGTTACTGGAAAGATATAATTAAAATTAGATGTTAATTTCGTTCAGTTTGGTCACTCAACAAGATCTCATGACACGTTTAAGAAAAACACGTTCTGAACATATGACAATAGAAGAATACTACCTTTTACCATGATTAGACAGCTAATCAAATATCTGGATAAACCAAACATTTAAAAACTTTTCGCTGAATTGTCTGTGCCAAGGTATTTTTTATTTGTATATTATTGAAATGAAGTCGACCAATGATCTACACATTACTGAACCTGCCCTATCAGTACAAACTGTCTTAAGACCGAAATAAAATATAAATGGTTTAATTTGTTTTAATTTTTTTGTTCTGTGTTGTTGCTGGTTTTTCTTTTTTTTAGGTAACGTTTATCTGGGGAGGATCATGCACAAGAAAAACCCTAATACAATGCCTTTAACTTTTAATTGATATCACCCCCGGTGGAAGTGGGCGTTTAATTCCAGAAACAAACGAACGGCGCTGTGAACCGTATTATAGACACTTCGCTTTTCCACATGACAAAGGGAGAAGATGACCCACCCTCTCTTCTCACGAGAACGGTTTTATAAGTGTGATTTAAATTGGCTTTTTAATATACAAGGACTTTTTATTTTGTGTGTTAACCAATGTTAAGGAGACTCTAGACATAAACGGACACCTGAATTGTATGTTTTTCCCAACTTTTAACCCATAAAGTGTAAATAATTTAATTAAATCAACCTGTCCATAATATCATATTATTATAATGTATTGGACGTTAAATCTTTCATAAACAACAACAATGAATGAGACTATGCAGCTAGTATTTTAACACCATGATTTGTCTACCCTCGTGGTATATTTTTCGTGATATTCCAGGGTACTAATATATTGGATTATGTTTTACGGTCCCAAAAGTCGAGTACGTGACCATTTTGTTTTTTTGTTCACTTGGGGATTCAAACTTGTTCCATAACCAAACAACAAAATGACCCCCGACTTAAAAATGAAAGGGGCGTAGATACTTACATATTTCTTCAAATATTTGCACCTTGATCGTTGATACTGTTACGAACGTATTGTTCTGTGTAGCAGGTAAGTTAATGTCATATTATAAAGATTTGATATTTTGGGAAGAAATACCAATATGCTACTATAAAAAGACACAGCAATCTTGTTGTTTACACATTAGACAAAAAGTAAAAACGGTGATGTACTGGAATTAATTAATGTAAACCTGGATGTTCAATAATGTTGATACTTATGTTTTATTTCTTAACATCATTTAATAGAAAAAAATACAACCATTTATTATAGCTATTAGTTCAATTTGCTTAATGAAAGAATCTCTACACACGTTTTGCTCTTTATAGAAATCACGAGACTGTGACTAACACAAGTATCTGATAACTGCGCCTTTTATCATGCATTTCCATGTTATACTTCTAATAGAGCACTTGTAGGTTGACTTAGCAGCAAACTAAAAATGATAACGTTAGCCTTGTCTTTACATACCTTGAACAACTGGCGGTAATTATGTGAGTAGCGATTGTCAGCTTCTTGAATCTAAGTCTAAGCTGTAGTCCTATGCATTTTTGCGCGGCTATAAAAGCGATATATGCATGTCAAGTGACATCGGTAAATTTGAATCGGGGAGCGTGCAGGAATAATTTATTATTGTTATTCAGTGCTTATCGGAACATTCTGCGCGTTCTATTGGGGGGTTATTTATATTTAAATAAGAACAATAAGTGTGTCTTCACTTTTCAAGAACCAACTTTTCTTTTCATATCATTTGCCACCATCAATGGATATATCTCTTCTTCCCTGTTCATATTATACCGTGAACTATTCCAGTCATCGTTTTAATTAGCTCTAATATCGAATTTTATTTCTGGATCCTTTGAAAATCAAGCGCCAGGAACATCTTCGTTTAAACTTAAATGCGTGTATTTTGTACACAGTGAACAGTCCATAATATGTTGATTACACTATTTTGGTCTGATTACACTATTTTGCCTATATCGTTTCTTAAGACTTCGAATTTTGTCTTATGGTTTTGATTGTTCGTACTTGGTTTTATTTTATTTTTATGCCATTACCACATCTGAAATTCGAAAACCCATTATTTATATTGTGCCGGGATATATTTGTCAATCGTATTATGTTTGTCAATAAGTTGGAGGGTGTCATCCCTTTGATTGGCTATAGAACTGATGTTTGCGGACGACACAGCACTGATAGCCCATAGACATGAGGGCATCCAACAGATAACATCACTATTTGCTGAAGCGGCGACAGCCTTTGGGCTGCGCATAAACATGCGCAAAACAGAGGTGCTGTACCAGCCATGCAAACTGGATAGCCAAACTCCCAGCGATGTTAAGCTGGCAGACTCGACACTAGCAAATGTCTTGAGATTCACACACCTTGGTAGCACAGTGACGACTGATGCCAAGTTAGACGTCGAACCGCAGACTCGCATGGCAAAGGCCTCACCATGCTTTGGTCGACTCAAGGATGTTTCCACCAAAGTAAAATGCCAGGTCTACAGAGCCGTAGTACTATCAACACAAACTATATGGCGCCGAAACCTGGACCATTTATAAGGCCCAGGTCCACAAGCTCACCACGTTCATGATGAACATCAGGTGGTGGCACTACAGAAGAAATGTAGACATTCTCAAACAAGCAGGCCTCCCGTCCATGTACTACGATATGTTGATCCAGAAGAACCTGCGTTGGGCAGGACATGTTGCTAGGATGGAAAACACCCGCCTCCCTAAACAAATGCTCTTCTCACAACTGCCGTCTGAGGACAGAAATAGAGGTCGCCCAAAGCTTAGATTCAAAGATATTGTGAAACGCCATTTGAAAGAAAAGGGTATCGATGCGGGAGGCTGGTACACGTTGGCCCAAAACCGCAGCTCATGGAGAAAGATGATCAATACTTCCGGCAGTCCGTCTTAATTGGATACGATGGACTGCTTAGTGAGTGAGTGAGGATTCTGCCCAAGCAAGCGAAAATCAGAGAGGAACACCGTGACGTTGAACATCCCACAGCATTCATTTCACAGTTGCAGAAAACCATAAACCCACGACGTTGGACTTCTCATTGTCACGAGCAGCTGTATTTTGAATGCGTTGAAGACATTCCATTTGATACTATTGTATGCCGACAAGTATTATGTCATTTAGACACCTCAAAGGTCTCGAAGTGCCATATAAGCGCGGAATGAATCGATGGCAAACGGTATTGTCAAATATATATCCCTAATACGAATATTAGTGTAAAATTGGTTCAATGCAGTTCATTATTTACAACGATATGTTAATTTGAAATCTATGTAATAAGCCCGCCGCCATTTTGTGATCCGCGAACATTTATTGGCGGCCCTATTTAAAATACAATTGAATCAAAGCTAGGGCATTATCTGGCGTTGGTATTTTGATTTGTTAATTATCTGGTCAATAATCAATCTGGGTACATAGCGTGGAATGGGTCATTAAAGAAATTTGATATTATAGCGGTAAATGTAAATGACGCGTCGATACTTTAAGTTAAGTTGGTGGTTTAAAATGACGGCGACCGGTTAGCTTGCTTAACTTTGTCATCTGGACATAAAGTTTCCGCAAAAAACTCCTCAGTACCTGTCGTTGAATCAAAATTGTCGTCTTCAGCTTTAAATTTCAGTACTGTGAAACAAGTTGAGCTTATAATTTGTATGAATGCTTCACTCTCCTGGCTAAAATATGGTCGTATGAACTTCCTTTTTTACAGCTGGTCTTTACATATTACGATTAAAGAGAAGTTCATGTGAATTACTGTTTATACCTTTGTAGATGCTGTTTCATTAACAATTTTACGACTCAAAAGATTTCAATCCATAAAAAAACAAATAGACAGTTCACTTTTAAAAGGAGTACATGTAGGTCTAACCTTAACCCGGGAATTAAAACAGAGATTAGAATTATAGATTCTAACATAAAGATCATTGCAACTCTTACTGGTAAATGTCATAACTAAAGTCGTTTTTGCCTCCACGATGGTGGTTATCTTAGCTGGTGTTTTGATTATCGCGTGCATTGTGACATAAAGCTGTCAATATCGCACATTTTGCTATCAGAAAACAACTAACCCTGTAAACTCGATATCTCTCTAGACAAAGGTCGACACTCATTATATAGATATAGGCAATTCCCTCTCCACAATTAACATAGCATTTACAATAACATCTAGCGTATCACTTAAACGGTTAGTTCGCCCTCCAGTCATTGCTATCTTCCGTTATACCAAATTCAATCTTACTAGGCAGATAACTTGAGAACATGTGGTTATTTTTATTCATTAAGTAACAATCTAGACCGGTTATTTGGAGCAATCTTGTGTCTATTACAGAAACGAGCGATCTAATAATTGAAGAGGTTCGGATCTTAAAGCTTGTTATTTTTAATTATCGTGTAATTTGTTTCACTGATATGCAAACTTTGACAGCTTATCCTTTTGTCTAGATAATTAAAATTAGTTTTATAAAAAAAAAGTAATGGTCGTCCTAAAAACTGTAAACAAAACAACGCGCAAAGGTTGAGGTACATTGTACCAACCTCTTTTAAATGCGATAATAAATCTATGTGTATTTTAACATTCTAATCTCCGGGGGAAAGTAACAAAGTATATGTATATTGTACTATCCATACTCGTGGGTGAACGTACTACAAGTTCAGACGATAGATAATTAAATTAATTAATGGAAATAGGACGGCATAATGCGGTCTTTGACTGAAAGCTTGACATAGGATTGGCATAAACATGTCCTGATAAGTGCAACACAATTTTGTAAATAAACAAAAGGGGGTTTCAGAAATTTTAAAAAGAATAGGCCTACACAACCGGTCGTCACTAAAAAAAAAATCAATTCTATTACATCAAAAAAGTTACTTGATGAAGACCTTTTGTACCTCTGCATCTTAACCGCACTGACATATCGACCAAATCTTGTCTTTCGGGATGACGATGGCAGATATAACGATTTCTATCATTGGTCAATGATGATAAATTAGCATCGTAAAAGAAAATGAACATTTTATTTACGAGCTCTGTCGAAAGTAAAGAAAAAAAACGTGAAAATTCTCTTCGAGTGTCTTATTTATATTTCAATTTAAGAGGAACGTATAAAATGCATACAGAATTCTAGTTGGAAATCTTTTTCCTGCGGGACGAATTTTTTTATTCATTTTTTGATTTCCTGTAGAGCTGATTACAAATTTTTCGTGTAGTTTCTTTAGAGTGTCTTCTATTCTTTGGGTTTATTTGTCGGCTTGTTGGCTGGGTATTTCAAGATATGAAGATTGGAGCATATATTGATCAAGAAAATTGTTAGTCACAAGTAATCCCAATATGGCGATAACTCATGATTACAAACGAGACCCAAGATCAGAAATAAAAACCTTTTCTCGCCACCAAGAGTATGTTTGAGACGAGCGTGACGCAAAACAATCTTTTCTTGTTTGGCACGTGAGGCATGGAGGCTGATGAGCACGGTGGATGCATGTTGGGGTCAATACTGACACTTTTCTTTTTAACTCGGTGATATACTGATATGACGCGTTTCTCATATTGTTATTGGTTATAGATAAACGAGGGATTTTGTCAAGAGAAAGTTATATTAAACATTTTATTTTCTCTTATAAAAGGCAATTTTATTACCCGGTATATCTTGTGTAAATGCCTCATCTGTTTACGGTCATTACTGAAAGTTTTCTGTATATTAGCCCACTTTAGCATGGTGATCAAATTGAGAACATTAAATGTATTACTTGAACGTGATTATGCCATTTTGAGACAGTTATTTAATAAAAGCCCTCGGAAAACCCTTAGTGTTGGTGATTTGAAGTCCGAGCACTTACCGCAGTAAACCTTTGATGGAAAACCGGGATGTTAGTGGGCGTTCCTTTTCTCGTTGGTTTTCTCTGGGTTCCCCGCACTACAGTTGGGAGGATAATCAAGAAAGTATTAAACTGAAATGTAATAAATTGATAGAGCGTCAGAAGTCTTGCATTATCAATGTGAAGCTCAGAGACGCTATAACATTTTGTCAATTATACAGCAATAAACAATTATTCAATACTATGTTAAATCAGGTTGATAATATATATAAAGCTTGCTACCCTGTTCAACCAGATGCCCCTGTACCAAGATTACAACTGTTTAACCTTGTTAATATCTTGGTTTTGGTATATTTGGTACGCCCCGGTATATTTTCAAATACATATGGATTCCGGCCATGCAAGCATACAGTAGTAGCGTTTTGTCATAAGAAGCAACTAAACAACAAACGATTACAATATGAGTCATTATCTAGACCATATAGATCATTTATAATTTCAAGAAATTATTGTAAATTATGCCTGACAGTATATAATAAAGACAAAGTATAGATATTTAAGTGAGGAATAAAACAGTTTAAAGCGAGAATTTCAAACGTTCTAAGAAAGTCAAAACATAATCATTTCTATGACTTTTGCTCAATAGGTTATCAACTCACTATTATACGATCATGGGCATTATTTCCCAACCCTAAAAATCATTGCCACAGGAAAAATTAACACAATTACCTCCCTTGTTTTCATATTGACTTGATGGAATAGCCGTCTTCAAACGTTGGAATTTGAAGTTGAAAATGATATAATTTTCCCATTTCTCAGCTTGCAGTAGTGAATTATAGGATTATTCTTTAACAAGATGTAGACCAGATGTAGACGCTCACTCAACATATCCCTTAAGAGACCACACAGCTACAAACGTAAAGACGAGAAGGATTTATGGTACCTACCAGCAGTCAAGGCAAAGACCATGGTTAATGGATCCTCTTACCTGGTTAGGATTGAATCCTTTCTCGGGGACTGAGAGATCCATAGCTATTCTGGAGCCAAGATCAGCCATATCAAACAGATTCTACATAACTACATGGGACCCACACCAGAAGAGTTAGTGATACATGTCGGGCTCAACAGCAGGGAGGAAAGTGGACCAAGGATACACGAGCAGATGATAGATCTACTCAATGTGACCAGAGTAGCTTTAACAACAACCAAGCTCTTCACCACACACATCCCCACTTCTTCCCGACTCCGACAAGAACATCTGATCGCCTACCAAAACCTCACCAGCTACAACCAATTTATCTCCACTACACCTTCACCAAACGCTACTACACTACAAAACTTCAATTGCAAAATTGAACTGAAAGGTAACGACGCCATTCACTGGAGTCCGGACACGGCCAGAGAGTCCATCAACTGCTGGATGGGAAATTTAAACTAGGTTTAAGAAAAAGGAACGAGAAGCCGTCTTTAGGGCATACAGTTGTCAATCTGAGTGACAGACTTCTCGGCCCCCTAGAAATGAACATTCTTGACAGAGGCCTTAAATTCATCCCGACCCCCTACAATAACATCCATAGACCCCATCACCCAGGCAACCGATCGCTTCCAAAGGACCCTTTCGCTAACTTGTTTTTTTAGGAACAAACCCAGCATAGGTAAAAAATTATTCACAGAAAAATCCACATGGAAACTACCTAAAAGATCTTTATCACCAACCATCTTAAAAACTTTCGACGAAATGAGCACAGAAATAACATACCTTCAACCACAATCGCAGAAACCAAATCTCAATCGAGCAACAAAAACAGCATTAAACACCCTCAAAAAAGACAAAAATATAGTAATAAAGAAAAGCGACAAAGGCTCGTGTTGTGTCATAATGAATCGCGCAGTCTATATCTCTGAGGCAGAAAAACAATTAAATAATCCCAAACATTACACTAAATTTGACCAACCCATCTTAAAGGACACTGCAACCTTAATAAACAACATCTTACATGGATTAAAAGACAAGGAACACATAACAGCAAAACAATACAGTTAAAAGTACTTGGCTTGCTTTTGTATCCTATTATTTATGCTTTTTATTTTGTATAATATTCTCGAAAAAAATACTGTTTAAACCAAGAGTACCTGAGCACACCATTTTAATATCATGTACACGAACATCGATATTCCACAGGAGTTGAAGCAGTTAGGAAAGCATTTCATGGTAACACAAACATCCAGACCGGACTAAAAAATCCTCAAATTACTTTACATTTGTCTGAGGAGGAATGATTTCGCATTCAACGATTAAGTATACCTCCAGTCTTCCGAAACTGCCATTGGAAAACGATTTGCCCCGAGTTATGCAAATCTCTTCATGGCGGAGTGGGAAAGGGAAGTTCTGCCACTCTGCCCATTAAAACCAGATTCTATAGACGATTTCTAGATGACGTTTTCATAGTCTGGACGTACACGTTAGACGGCATTTGAGCGTTTTTCAACATTTTGAACAATCATCATCCATCTGCCAAGTTAACCGCAAATGTAAGCCATAACAGCATAGATTTCCCTGACACTACCGTCGTTAAAAGTAGAAACACAACAATCTCAGGCCAATTGGAAACTAAAGTATTTTTCAAAGAAACCAAAACACACCAATTATTGTGCAAAAGCTCCTTTCACCCAAAACATACGTTTTCTGGCATCATAAAATCTCAGATTCTTCGTTTTCATAAGACTGACTTTGAGTCAGGATGTACATTGGTATTTAGCAAACTAAGGGAAAGAGGATATTCCAAACGATATCACCGACCAAAAAACAACACTCTAGCTGAACTTTCTGCCAAAGAAACAAATAATATGCAACTTGTGGCCACCCAAGATGCATAACCTGCAAAATCATAAATATATCCCACCACTTCCATAAAAAAAAAATCTGGCACAAAATTCCCAATATTAGACCCACTTTCATGCAGTAGTTTAAACTTTATCCATCTAATTTCATGCAGACAATGTGACATGCAATACCTAGATGAGACCCCAAATTATCACCGGTAAGACATGTTCACTCAAAAAGACAAACCGGTCTCAAATCACTTTAACCAACAAAATCAATTTCTGATCTCAAAGTCACGCCGATAGAACAAGCTAAGAGCGATTTTTAAACTAAAGAAGAAATTAAAAGATTTAGGCTAACACGAGAAAAATACTGGATTAAAAAAATTGAAAAGAATAGCCCCCCCCCCCCCCACCAGGTTTGAATATTCATACGGCTAACACAATAGCCCCTTTTGTAATTCCATTTAGAGCAACAGCAGTATGCGCATCCAAAATCATCAGAAAACACTATACTTATCTCCAAGAAAAGCACCCAAAAATCTTCACACAGAAACTTATAATTGCATATTCTAAAAATAAAAATATGAACGACATCCTAGTGAATTAGATTAAACAAGACCAGTCTCCATCCTAACCCAGAATCCAAATTGAAAAGAATAGCCCCCCCCCCCCCCCAGGTTTGAATATTCATACGGCTAACACAATAGCCCCTTTTGTAATTCCATTTAGAGCAACAGCAGTATGCGCATCCAAAATCATCAGAAAACACTATACTTATCTCCAAGAAAATCACCCAAAAATCTTCACACAGAAACTTATAATTGCATATTCTAAAAATAAAAATATGAACGACATCCTAGTGAATTAGATTAAACAAGACCAGTCTCCATCCTAACCAAGAATTTAATTTAGTAGAAAACACACTAATGTGGCTCTCCCCCGAGAGCCCAAATTTATTCTTTTTTTCTTCAGAAACAAAAATACCAGAATACCAGAAGCACTACCTATGAAAGACTATGATCGCCACTATCACCAGAAAACAGTTAAATTACCTTTGTATATAAACCTAATGTATTGTATGTATTTTAAATGAAGCTAGGAAATATCACGAGCTAACTTTTCAACACCCTAGGCCAGTGTTTTTGTAGAGATTTAACCCCTCCTCAAATTCTTAAACCTAACCCATATTTTATGTGGAGACTTCCATGTACCCCAACGTTATGCAACCTTGGTGGATCCAGGGGTTGAACAACATGGTATAAGTTATTTAAACTCCCATCGCTGTATACCACTAGTGCATAGTCCCAAATCAGCCCACCATACCCCACCGTCTCCGTTCACGCCACTTTACGGACTCTATCAATGGGAAAAAAAGTTCCACCACTCATCAGGTCGTTCATTGCAATCAAGGCGTCAAGTAAATCACCGATTCCAGTCATCTAATCAACAACAACACCATAGTGAATTCTCTTCGAATAATGAAATTCCCATTGTTAGCATTCCTGTGCCCTAAGCACTTTTTGCGGTTGTTCATAAAATGCATCTATCAATTGTTGATCTACAGGTTTGATTTCTGAGAAGCATTGGCGAACTGTCAGAAATAAAGGAAACCTCCATAGAGACACTGATAAAGGGAGGTAATAACAGTTTGGGGATAATCAGGAAATAACCCACAATTGCTAGCAATGTCAGGACAGCATTAAATCCTGGTAGTTCGACAAAGTGTATCACATCCCCAGTAGGTCGCATTCACCGAAAGCTATGACTTGCAGCATACCCAGTAGGTCACATTTGGAGGTTCTTTTATGTCTACCTCGCGATTAAAAGCCTCGTTGAAAAACAGAATGCTATCAATTTCAGAAAACGTAACTATCGCAATCATCTTTCTGTGAAAATATCTCCCTCTGAAATGGCGTATATTAAAATTTGTCTTAAGTTTCAGATACAGGAATATCATACACGATGAGTGAGATACAATTTTCTAAAGAACTTGGCTTTCATGGTCAATTGTCGAATTGTTGTGTTTTCGTGAAGGCGTTTAACCCTTTCACTCTTTCAGTCTGTGGGCTTGTTCTTCCGTTATCCGAAGTAATAGAATTCCGGGAACCGCAATTTGACCACACGTCGTTGACCTAAATCATCTCTGAAAATTTGGATACCACTTATTTGCTCACACTAAAACATATATTGTGTCATTACCTCATTAAAGATACATTCCCGCGTACAAACTGGGTGATTTAATGGTATATATGGACTAAAAACATATTCACATTAATTAATTTGTCATAATTTTGCTTCAAATCCTACTAAAACATTGTTGCCAAGGAATGCCCTGCTATAAAACGACCAAACGAGGTCATGTTTGTGTCACATGACTAAGCTCTCTCGAAAGTCGGGGGAGAATGCATTGCATATATATATAAGTCGATGTTGCTTTTAATCGCTTACCATTATTATAAATGTCGAATTATCCACTGCCGTCGTCTTTTTTCGTGATTTTTATCTCAGAAAGTGTTGTACGTCTAACTTTTCGTATAGGATATTAACCTATCCGAAGTTGTTATGTCATATAACCCGCGGGCGGAGCCCAAGGGTTTTATGACATATCAACTGAGGGAGATTGGTTTATATCTGACATATACAACGCCCACCCTTAAATTAAATAGACTCTTCCATTAAAGGCCAACGACGATTGGCTACCTACTCGGTAGTTTCCGTCAAATAACGATCATTACCGAATTAATCACGTGCAATTACGTGGTTGTTTATGTTTACACAGCGCAATTTTGAAGAATTGAATAGTAAAAGCACAAACAAAATTGATAGGAATACGAAGTTAGACGAATAATCAACCCCTTTAGCCAACAAAATTGACGATTGAATTGACGTGGATGCAACTATCGATGAGGATCTATTCAAACCTAAAGAAAATTTGGATCAAAAGGCGTTCTTTTCCGAAAATTCTGACAGTCAGTGAACAATGATTGAAGGTTTTCACTAAGTTTAGAGAAAAATTTGACCGACTGTTTTAAGTGCATGGACTGTACCCAAAAATACTTTATAATGGAAATCTTGGGCGATAAATACTTTCAAATCTAGGAGTGTGTGGACGGAAAGAAGATTCTAAAAGATATCTTAGACATGGTCGAGTATGGATAACCGATTTAATTATGCCGATAAGTACGCCGTCTATTTCGGTCTTGAATGTGTCAAATTGTACCATAATAATTTTTATTGTCAAAAGAATAAAAATCTATTTCTGCGTTTTTTGTATTATTTCGATCATCAGCGGTTGATAGGAGTCGAATACATCGACCTGGGATGACGTCATTAGCGGTTGATATGAAATATCAACCTTTCACGACGTCATCAGCGGTTGATATGAACAGAATATCAACCTATGATGACGTCATGACAGGTTGTTATGAGATACAACTGCTATGCCCATCAAAGAGAAAACTACCGCCAGTTGTATATAAGGTTTATCAACCTGTACATCAAGCGCTCAATCTTCGCGTGCAACCTTTGACATTGCGCGTGCAGATATTCCTAATCGTCAGACTGTCGATTAAGGGAACCCTTACATTTTTGTCCTGTATACGCTCCATGAGGTTTTTTCAGGGATTTCAGTATTTTTCTAATAAGATTGGATATTTCTACTTTCCATGCATAACAAAATTGTCATATTTTTATTGGAAATAACCACCCGATAAATACTTATCTGGGAACCTATCTTTAAAGCTTTTCTTGATAGATATAGAGCCAAAACCCCGTCAATCTCACACAGCGGATTAATTAGGGTTGTTGCTATGGCTGTTCAGTGGAAGTGTGACCGATTCTGTTTTGTATGGTTAGTTAAATATGTTATACAGGTGCAACACCAGATATTTACAAACAGTACAATAATGACAGTTCATGACATCTTTCCTTTTTTTTTAGAGATAAGCTCCTATAATTTGCCGAGGCCTTATCTGTATTTCACCTGAATATCCGACTCACGTGGCTAAGTGGGTAAGGTTCAAGCTCGCTAGCCTGGAGGTCGGTTGTTTGATCCCTGCATTGGGCGAGAAAATTCATTCTTTCAGTGATGCAGGGCCTGACAAGAACAGCTACCTAGTCCTGCAGATGGGACGGAAAAAAAGGTCCCGTGTACACATTGGCATGTACTTAAAGATCCCTTGGTAGTCGGAATTCGATATAAGAGTAGGCCGTAACGCTGCTGACCTGGCAAACATTTCCCTCATAGCTCATTGTATGGCGTATGTAAGGTGCAGAAGAGTAGGACGTTAAACCCCATTTCATTTTATTTAGTACCCTCCTCAACCCATCAACACCAAACAAAGGGGCGTAATTTGCATATTCAACATGTAGTTTGATAAAGGGCTGAGACAGCAAATTATTTCGACATGGTCTCATTTAGACTCGTTAACCTAGTAATGCATATTATGATATCATGAATAAACACAGAATATCTGAAATTAAAATAATTGGTTGCCATTCTCCCTGTAGAGTGAATGAGTGGGAACGTGTTAATAAAAATAGGCAGGAATCATGGCTATTTAACTTATACATTGCTATATACAGTGATACATTTCCTAGGTTTCGGACTGCTTCTTTGACAAAATTTTGTCATTTAATTTCAACCAAATACAGCTGATAACAATAAATTCCATATAAATAGTTCAAGCAGGTATAAACAGGTGCTGGGGGTTGGGATGGCCTATTGGTCTAGAGTGCCGCGCTTCGACCTCTAGCTGGCCGGTCACCTCTGGCTTGCGGCTGTGGTTTCGAGCCCTAAGGTGAGCGTATGTGACATGGAGATAGGGGCGCCTTCTCAACGCGCAAGCGAATTATTGAAATAAAAATTGGAAACCATACGTCAGTACCAAAATGACCTAGTTTGTGTCGAGTGGACGTTAAACTTCATTTCTTCTTCTATTCTTCTAGGGGATCACGGTGGCTAAGTGGATAAGGCGCTGGTTCGCTAGCCTGGAGGTTGAGTGTTCGATCCCTGCATTGGCCGAGAAAGTTCATCTCGATTTTCCGGCGTGATTTCCCCTTGTCAGTGATGCAGAATGAGAGCCTGACAAGGACAGCTGCCTAGTCGTTCGGATGGGACGAAAAACCGAGGTCCCGTGTACAAATTGGAGTGCACGTAAAAGATCCCTTGGCAGTTGGAATTCGATTTAAGAGTAGGCCGTAGCGCCGCTGCCCGGGCAAAATTTCCCTCATTGCACACTGTGGCGTATGCCCGTCTTCAATTAGCCCAGGTACGGTGCTTAAGCGTAGGACGTTAAACCCCATTTCATTCATTTCATTCATTCTATTCTTCTATAAACAGGTTCTAAATATGCGTAAAATAATCAAATTGCCGATTATCGGAACAAGGATAAATATACTTGTTACCTCCCTTTATTCATTAAAAATCGTCGTTAATAAAATCCACATCTGAGACTGATTTATAGCAGTATAGATCTTTGATTATCAATCCGCAATTTTTGATAGCGTATAGACCTCTTAAAGTCGTTTTATAATTGTATATTTCCTTATATTTAAACTCGTATATATATAGTTGCGTGTTAGAAGCCATATTCTGAAATGTTGGTGAGATTATAATCTATCATTTAAAGGGCCAATCCCGATAACTTTTTGGGGAATAAAACTGCTTAATTTTGTGTTAAAATCATTTAAAACCCATTATCTAAGGCCGATCAACTAACCCGATTTTTGTGATACGCTTGTAAATAACTTAAACCTGACAGTCTGCATCTGGAAATGGATACCTTTGTATCATACAGTATCTGGATAAAACCAGACTATTTTCTATAAAAATAATATGTAGGTAAAATTTACCTTTTGTTATCAAGTACAGTACATGGGTCATTCACTGTATAGACCTCTCAAGAAACTTTAATCGATTATAAGGTCACCAAATGAAAAAAATGACCATCAATCTTAAAAGGGTTACGTGTCCGGATAAGCAATTTTGGCGTTCACGTTCAAATGACTCAATATTTTGAGTTGAAATTTTGAGACAAGGTATATACACCATTCCCCTATATTTTGGCGTTTTATTTTCATACATTCTCAGACTTTTATTTTTGAGCCTCTGTATAATACGGGACTGCCCCTTTAATAGGTCATTAAAAGAAATTGACAACTATTAACTATACTTTACCACTAGATAAAACCGATTTGTTTTAAAGATACTGGTTTTAATGATTTAATATCGTATTTACTTAACATTGTATAACATGTTAATATCTTTAGAATCTCCTATATCGTGGACTTGAGATATTCCGATGGTTCTTGGGACAATATTCTTTTGGTATTTTATTATAATGAAAAATATTTCTGTTACTTTCCCATGGGTTCTGATTATTACAAATTATTTATACATCGCCATCCAGGCCCGGTGGATTAGGGGGCCCCAGGTTTTTGCGGCCCCTGGACCATCGCCTATTACATTAGGAACCTAGGATGGAAGCTCCCCCCCCCCCCCAAGTCAAGAATTGCTTTCGCCGGCCATGTTAATCCCTTTAAAGTATGAGGCAAAGTGACTGCGCTGTTTTGTTCTGGTAAATAATAGTCAAGGAGAAGTTACTTGACGGTTTTAATTTTTATATATACTTCTCAAAAGACGTTTAGAGTCAAACCTTTTTCCTACCACGGTAATTGTCTATATATATACATAAAAAAATTTAAAAATACGTCCAGGTAAAAAATTCTCCACTTTACTTCATTCCGACATACATTTAAGTCATATATGCTAGCTATCTGCCCTCTATAGGCGTCTTCAGATATTAATAATGTATATAAAATATTCAAATACGATACATATATATATATATATATACATTCTAAGAATAATAGATTTCCATGACAATGGATTATAAATAATATTAAGTCACATACAACAAAAGGTTAAACGTATATAATACATAACATGATATTAATCTACATAGTCTTCCTGGTAAAGTCAATACAAGAATACTTAGATCAATCAATGTTCATAGACCAATTAAGTAATCTGACTATAATAATTTACATATTCTTCCTGGTGTAATTTGACAATAGAACCATACAGAAGCGAAGAGATTAATTAGATGTCAATAGATCAATTATGTAATTTGGTTGTATAAAATTGTTGGCGGAAATCATGTCAAATATAGACCACGATATCCTGACAACAAAACCTCTGTGCAAAACGATTTTGACAGTCTTCTTAGTAACCATAAACTGAAGTTCAAAACAAGGGCTCCACAAAACTGCTTGCAATGCCCAAACGCAGTAGGGTACGACTTTTTGGAGTTGATTATGTCCTTGCAGGTGCACTATGCATTTTCCATGAACAGTTTTGGCATAAGGACGTTAGTCCATTTGAATGACATGCCGGTATTTACGGTGCGACATTGGTCTTGGCCTACCAGACCATGGGCGATTCTGAATTGATTTGGTTGCCTGGAAAGGCTGCTATAGTCTCTCAATCACACTCTAGCTACAACCGATTCTCTGTGCCACATTCCTCTGTGTAAAATCCTGTTGAAGCCAGGCAATAGCTCTTCCTTTGTCAAGTTCACTCAGTTGACGTCTGACCATGTTGAAAATTCAACTGAGAGCAGCACGGTTTTGTCGTCAGGACCAATTTTGATACGATTTCCGACAATAATTTTAAATATATATCTGATATGTGCCTAGTCAATAACCTGGTAGAAAGAAAGGTTTGACCCTTGACTTCTTTTGAGTAGTATACTTAATCTGTCATCTTGGCCTTGCCGCTGTCTGCTACAGTTATTGTATTGCTGTATGATCGAGGCTAAACACCACACCAACAGGTTCAACGCGCCCCGCTTTGAAGCCAATTAATGTCACGGATATCCATTTGCATTTTGTGGACTAGGAACTTGTCCCCCAAGGGCTAGCCATCTCGCTGTCGTTTTTCGCCATGTAACTTGACATGCTTTTTCCTTGGACAATAACTTATCGATTGCCGTACTTTTCGTCAATTCCAAGACGGCAGCGATGCCGTATGGTGGCTGATTGTTATCATGTCGTGGTGTCACCCTTCAGGGATAACGTAATAGTATAATCGTTCGGATGGTTTCGAAAAAATGAGGCCCTATTTACATATTGGCGTGCACGATTAATAGGGCAGAATGAAATGAAGACTGGCTTACACCATACAGTGGGATATTCCATCTACCAAGGGATCCTTCATGCGCTCGCTATTCTATAAACGGGATCTGGAATTTTCGTCAGGCCTTCCAGCTTCACCGACAAGGCAAACCACGTCGTGACATTAATGTCGTAATGTCTGGTGAATATGTCGGATTAAAATGTCATGATGTCTGGTTGATGTGGTGTCGGGTAAAAATGTGGTGATGTCGGGTTGACGGGTTGTCGCCTTACGAAGGGCGACACCACGACATCACGACATGATACCACCAGCCACCATATTGATGTCATGCCCGGTTCCTGATCCATAATACCCCCGTTCCTGTTGGGACAATAATTTACTGCCAATGACGCGATCCACTCTAAAATAAGTCAAGCTGATTATTTCACATTACATTAAGAATTGAAAGCAAATATTATAGGTGACGTTGGCTTATCTTGGTGATATCTTATATATTTTATACAGGGGATGCTGAGTGATGACTAATTTTAATTCCACCGTATCTTTATAATACTGACCAATATTTGAACATTCTTGAACCGATATTCCCTTTAGAGACCCAACGTTCACAACACTTTAAAAGTGGCAACCAGCGACTTTATGTGTCGGTTTTTGCCACGACTCGAATCGATAATACATATAATTGGGTCAGTAACATTGATGGCCCGAGGAGGGTCTTTTTTGTATGAAATAAACTGAATCGTATAAGAACAATGCACATATTACAGAGTTTTTTGTATATAAAAAAAGATAATTTTATTACAGTTATGTCTTTGTAGGCCTATATACAAACAATATTTGTGGTGAAGAAATTATGTACATATATAAAATAATGTGTTTATAACAATGATGGTATATGAACAATATATAAACTATTTTACAAACAATGACAATAATAGATAACAACATTTTGATATTTTCAAAGGCTACAATACAATCATACAACGAGTGTAAATGTATGCCCTGTAAGAAAAGATTAAGAAACTTATGACATTGTTCAATTTGAGTTTGAATCAAAGAATCGTTACTTTAAAAAAAATACAGCCATCCACAACTTATCGACAAATGTTAAACTTTAAAAAATACTAATGTGTTTGTCTTAAGATTTTTGTCATTAAAATGAACATACTAATATGATTGTTTGAACATACTCTTCAAAAAAAGAAACGGAAAGCTCATTTTTCATCATTTATTTATTTGAACGAGGGAGTTATTTCCATAAATGTTACTTGTTTTTAATGTCATTATGTAAGAATAAAAGAAATTCATTATTGGTTTTAAATGTAGGGTAACTAATGGTGACTGGTCATCCTTTTTGCCGAGTTTGTTTTCGCTTTATTGCATCAAGACAATTTAACAACTTCGCGAGCTTTTCGCATGTAACCTAAATCGAAGACCTTTTAAATCCCGGGGTTCTCGGTTTCCAAATCAGTTGCAAATGTACACATTCAACCAACCAAGTGATGCCACATTTGCACGAAGACCAACACAACAACGTTATTGGTCGATTACATGCAGGTGAATCTCAGACAGATGTAACCAGACTGCTGAATGTTTCCCTGGGTTCCATTTCTCGCCTTTGGGATAGGTACCGACAGCGAAGTTCAACACGTGACCGCACAAGCTCAGGCCAAACAAGAGTGACCCACCTGTCCTCGATCGTAACTTCCGGAAACGTCATTGGCGGAAACAATTCTCAACAACGACCTCTACTGCAACAGCATTTGCCAGACGACGTAGAATCTCAGATTAAGCAGTCGGTAAGCGCCTACGTGAAACCGAATTACGAGCCAGACGTCCCCGACAGAGCTGTTGTTTTGAAATACACTGACACCGTGAAATTCAACTTCAGTGGGTTCAGAGACTGTGGTATGGCCACAGTAACACTGCAGAGCAGTTTGGTTCAGCGACGTGTCGCGGTTCCTGTTGTGACAAGGCGATGGTAGAGCGAGGGTATACCGCCGACGAAATGGCACGTTGCGTTTCTTTTTTGGGAGAGTATATATATAGACCGTCATCCCGCGACAAAAACAGCTAAAACAATCTCCAAGATATTGAATTGATCTGATTTTTTTATTTAGATAAATCGAAAGCCAGATTGTTTGCTATTAGTATCATTTTTTACTTCCTTGGTCGACAGTGGAACACGTTAGGAGAGAGTTCATATAGGTTGTGTCTGGTCCTCAATCCCTTTCAATATCTGAATAAAATATTGTTTAAAAAAACGAAAATAAACACTAAATCGAACATGACTTCGTCTATGGAATTGACCCTGTTAAAAGAAATGAAATGGGGCGTAACTCCTTATTTTCTGCATCAATTTCAATAAAGACAGATTGTCATCCCGAAGGGCAGATCATCGTCTTCAAATTACGTAGGCATGCATACACACTGAGCTTTTTAATGTTGCAAATCAAAATGATGAGCGGGGGGGGGGGGGGTAACACGATTGTTTTACAATTTTTGTTACGTAGCTGAGCAGTGGTGTACACCGCGCAACCCCTAAACCCCGTCTTGATCCTATAGATATTATCGTGTCTGCTTTATAAAATTAGATCCCAAACCCCTGGGCGTATGTTTAGACACCGACACACGCCACAATCTCACAAAACAAAGTCACCCAAGAGGTAATCCAACCAAAAGGACAATCTTTTTCTGAACCCAAATGGAATGGTTTGTGTTATTTATTAAGTACAGTATAATGCAAACTCTCATTTTTAAAAATACTTTTAAGAGTATTTTTAATACTCATTCAAGTAAGCAATTGGGTTGATTTGGAGAGATATGTACTTTGTAATCCCAAGCAAATACGATAAGTGGATTACAGTAGTATACCCATGGTATCATGTTCTATCAATATATCTTACAAGTAATCAGGGTCGCATCTAAGTAATAATATAAAGGATAGATTTTACGTGTAAAGGTTAATTACACATAGAAAAACTCTTTCTATCAAAGTACGTCTTGTCTGGAAATCTAAATAGGTTCATCAAAACCTTGCACACAGATCTATTATACGGTTATAGAACAGTGTTGCTGTCATTGTGTGGAAATTTTAACAGGTAGACAGTATTCAAATTACAAAAGCACACATACAAGATTACCGGGTTGATACAGCCTCGAACTATATTTCTAGGTCAGATTCGTTTCCATTGGATCTGTAAAATAGTAGATTCTAAGACAGATCGAATGTTCTTGTTACAAATGTATACTACAGAAACCCTGAGACCATTTAAGGATGCAGCTAGCCTTATTCATTAGCCGGATATTATAATCCAGACCCTTTCTAGATAGTATCCAAAGAAATGGTCATATCCTGACTAACATTAGTTTAAGTTTGGCCGCTGGTCGAATAAAACATTTTCTGCGATATCATGCGAGGTCGATTGTGACGTAAACCTTTATTAGTATTAGTTAACATCTTAAAATGTTTTACAACTGGTTTCCATTTTTCTGTACAGTTACTTGGAATGCACTGTGTATAAATGATAAAAACTAACTATTCAATTTTAAAATGTAGGTAAAAACGGTGCAAAAGACAACATGAACATTGGTGTAACATTTGACATAAGCTATAATGGTGGAAATTTTGTTTATCAAATATGTCTATTTAATACAATATTCGATGTTTTAGTATATTTATATTAAAATTTAACCCAGGCTTTGTGGTGCTTCATTATTTAATGTGTGTATCATTATAAAAATGCTATACGATCAAAATTAAACAGATGATTTATAAAAAAGCTGTTCTATTCAAGGGGAAGTAATATAAATTTGTTTATATCAGAGAGAGGGGGGGAGAATGGGGTTGAACGTCCACTCAACACAACTAGATCATTTCGGGACTAACTTATGGTTTAGTTTTCTTTCAATAATTCGCTTGCGCGTAGGGGTCTTTAGCAGTGGGAGGAAACAGGAGTGCCCGGAGGAAACCCACGACGCTGAGAAGGCGCCCCTATCTCCATGCGACATACGCTCACACCAGGGCTCGAAACCACAGCCGCAAGCCAGAAGTGGCCGGCTAGCTAGACCACTAGGCCATCCCAACTCCCTGTTTATTTCAGAACCTATAGCAACGTTCAGCTCAAATACATATTAAACAATAAAAAAGACTAAATACTTAGTTAGAATGTCTAGAGATTATAATGGTGACGTCAAATAATCCAACGAGGAATGTACCCCCCTCAACGCCCTAATTCTTTTCTTTGACCTAAAGCACCATTCCATCCGTTCCTTGTTTGTTTCACTGTCACGAATAAAACAAATTTAGGATTATCACATGTACGGGTGAATTAATAAAGTGCAAACATCATAAACTTTGGAATGCTTCTTAAAAATATTACATATAATGGTGATAAGAATGGGAAAATTATCGGTGATTATTTGTACAAATGTATGTATGAATATAATATACAGTAAAACATATTATTTTACAAATGTATCGTAAAGGTTGACATTTTTAAAATATTACAGTACAATGTATAAAGTGTATGATTAAAAACAGAAAAGAAAGCTTCTCGTACTCGCTGCTGCCTTTTCCGTTTATATTGCATTGACAAATAAATTAATGTTAAAACATTTGATAATTACACACGCACTCATAATATGTCACCTGTAAATTGATATAGTAATAAAACATCTAAAACTAAAGTCACTAGTAACACACATAATGTTAGTTTAAGTTTTACTGTGGTCCCAGTCATTTCGTCTACTGTCGACGTACCTGAAATACATAAAAAGGGAGAATATTTGAGAAGTACCTCAATAAATGGTCTTCAATCGTCATTACGAGATTAACTCAAGGTCAAATGCAGCTATAATTACAAACTATGCTTGCATAGTGACCAACTGTGATTTCTTGCCCCAAACAAAATCAATGTCAAATTCAAATGCCTCAGTGCGGAACTGAATCATAACAACGCCAAAACTATGAATAGTATAGATAACTCAGCATGTCTTTTAAAGAACTCAGCACTCAGCATGTCTACGATATACTTTTTAGTGAACAGGGGCGGTATTTATAAACATTCTAAGAGTTGAAATCAACTCTTAACTGTCAAAAATTACTCCTGACTTTGTAGATTTCCCTTAGACCTATTTATAAAACATTTTACTTCAAGAATTACTCCTAACTATGACACATATTTAGGAGTCCTCCTGTAGCACTTCTAACTTGTTAAAAGTACTCTTATCTTGGTTAACATGGCCGTCCGTGTACGCCGCCTAAGAGAATTTAAAACAAGCAGAGATTTCTTAGTGGAGTACAACAATGACGAGTTGATAAGGAGATATCGAATGGACATGGGTGGGATTCTTTTTGAGACAGATTTAGTTTGGTAAGTACCCAAGTCTTACATTTAGTTAAAAGTAACTCTGAGACCCTTTATAAATATTTCTAGAGCGTAACTTTTAACTAAATGTTGTTTTAGGAAGTCTTAGAGTAAAAGTTAAGAAAACTCTAAGAATTTTTATAAATACGGCCCCAGATCCACAACTCAATTGAATAAAACCAAAGCTAAATTAAGTGGCACTTTCGGTTTACCTGTAAAATTTCTGTGCGGAGATCACATATAACAGATGCCAAAAACTAATGTTTTACATGTTGCATATGAACAACGGAACAATCTATTCCACAAGATATTGAATTGAGCGAAATCTCATAGGGGGTATTGCTTTAAGGTTTTTTGAAAATCATAACTGAGTTCCATTTATTTCCTTTCCCGAGAGAATGCCATTGGGTAGTACATTAAAAATCTTTTTGTGTAATTTGCCAATAATCACCGATACAGTAAAAATCCGGGACAAAACTATTGTCCTTTTCTGATCTTTATCGACTAATCTAATATATAAAAGAGACTGGTGTACGATTCTCTATATGGTCGTAAGATAACTAATTAACTATAAATAATATAAGTATGCATTTCACATACAAAATGTATCCGTAGTTGTTGAGGAATGTATAAAGCATAATGCCGCAATTCAGCCAAGTTTTCGGATGTTCAGTAAATCAAAGTAATCAAAACAAACAAAACAAATTAATATTTGTTTTTCCATGAATTATTATTAATAATACACATTTTGACATGAAGAAATTAAACTACAAATTTTGTGAGGAATTATGTCGACCCTAAATTATTTGTTTGCCACTATCCTCAAAATTAGTTTTCAATGCAGGTTTCATTTCTAAAGATTGAAAACAGACCTGACGTCAAAGTTGAGGGCTGAGATTAATTTGATTTTCTGTTTAAATAATTGACTGTTCAAATGTTTTTATTGTTATTTTAAACATTTATGATTATCAAATATTTAATTTTCATAGAAAGTCGTCGGCATCATAGCAATTTTCATTTCAAAGTTCCATCAATGTAACATCTGGGTCACACCAATTGTGGCCACTTATTAAATTATTGTGCTCCTTTTTTTATAACAGAAGACCTAGTTTTATTAGATAAGCAGCGTTTAGTCGCGTTTTCATATTTTCATCTGACCAATTTTACACCGTGCCCTTTTGGGACCGAACTGAGAACTGTAGATAATTTATTGGTACCGTTACTCTTCTGAACTTACGTTCAAGAGATGCCCCTAGACCTTCATATGCAAAGAAACAGGCATCACTGGTAGAGCTTCGACGTTTATTGGATTGGATTAATATGTTGCGCTGCCTCATTTCTATCAGTTATGGGTCAAGTTCGGTTTTGTTTCCTTGGAAAAGTTATACAGACGCCGTCTACATTACTATACTTTTATAACCGTTTTAGTATCGTGGAAGTCAAACTCGGTGATGTCTCAATACTATCTGTATCTTTTGACATATAATTTTCAAAAGAGACAGATTTTCATCCCACAACATTACTAATAAATGAAATCGATAAGTTAACCCAAATTAGAGGTCTAGTCATTTTAAAATAAGAATTCAAAATACGTAAAGCTAGTATAATTCACTGCCGTAATCGGATTCATAAACATTGGAAAATACCCCCGTAGGGAAAAATCGTACAGATGATTAACAGTTAAGATGATTGAGGTAGACCTAGTCCACGACTGGACATAAATTCTGTAGACGTGGATTATTGGATTTGAACACCTCCTGAGACGACATGGTAATAATGTCAATAATTTGACTATTACGTGTTGACCAATATCAATGAAGGAAGAGTTAAAGTCTTGTTTTATACAGGAGACGAATGTAATATTTGTATTGTCTTATACTCTAAACATCATCGATATTAGTATAACCCTTTAAATCCAGCCATTTTGATTACTATATCGACTATATCCACAGATTTAACCCACGTGTGAGGAGACTACAGTCCGTTAGACATTTTAGTGCATGTTAAATTCAATACGCTCTTTGAATAACCAGTTGTGTTACGCCATATGTGATCCGTTTTGACCCCCGTTAAAAGATCATTACGTACCGAACAGGCAGGGTAAGCTTACTCTTCCGGACAGCCGTTACCACTGTTTGTCGTGTATTTTGTACACGGTTAACAGTATTTTGCCTATACCGTTTTTAAGGACTTTCAATTTTGTCTAATGGTTTGGATTGTCCTACTTGATTTTATTTAATTTTATTAGTACCTTCGTACATGTACTTTGTTTTATTTTATTTTATTAGTCCCCCATTCGTGCGTTCTGGCTTTTAACATCAGCATAAGGTAAGGTTCCTCTCCACTCCCCATTTACCAAATATAACAAAACGTACTTACCACGTTTTACATTCGGAGACCCCGCTGAAATAAAAGAAAGAACTAAGTTAACCATTGCATTCAAGAGAACCAAAGATGTAACATTTCCGCCATTCTGTTAGAAGGACCCATTTCGATTTTAGTTATATTTACAGGTTAGGGAACGTCTTTGCTTCGATGTTAGCAGATACAAACCAATGTATTGCAAAGCTCCATCAACGCATATAAGATGATTGGGTGAAATCAGAAGTCTTGGTGGATTTCAATAATGTTTTGGCATGTATGATTCAGTCTGTGCAAAATTACATCCCTTCCTTTCCATCACACACTGGTCACGTTATAGAGATGATAAATTCCAGCAAAGCTGTGTCGGGGCACTACGAGACAATAATAAGACACTACATCAATTCCATTCCGAACATCTCTAGCCACGCCACTGTGTATTCAAATTGTATATCAATTGGTGTTTGTCGACAGATAACGTATTAGACAACCGACTTTATCCATCAGTAATATTTGGACTTTTTTGTACTATAGTAATTTTGTTTTCTTATATTCACTGCAAATATGTGTCAAAATAGAAATATTTATTTTCAACTTGACAAATAACACGAACTGATCTAATTTAAGTTAGGGCAAAATTATTAGCACAACAGAGCTTTTACATAGTGAAATCATGAGCATAATGAACCGATGGCCTGATTTACAGATAGTCGATTTTTTAAAATAACATAATTGATGTCATAGCAGGTTTTCCCCGTTAAGTGGAAATATAACAGAAAAAATCCTCGTAGAATTAAAATGTTTATTTATTTCCTTTTATTTCCAATGTTTTGATGCTGTTTACAGTGAAGTACAAGTCTTTCAAATGTCTGTGTTTAATTGACCTTAGCCAATGCAGATTTAATTTGTTTTGGGTAATATGTGCTTGGGACGAATAGTTTTAAAAAATCATAATTATGAAAGTTGCACTTCAAAGAGAATTTATTTTATTTTGAGTTCTGAACCATTTGTAAAGTATTTGACTAGTATACGTTGTTTGTTCTATATTCTATGACTAGCATATCACGCAATGTAATAATAAGTGCGCGCGGTTAGCTTTCCAACATCTGACTAGCGCCATGTGTTGTTAGCTCGCCGACCTCTGACTAGCATAGCATGCATGCCCCGTTAGCTCTTCAACCCCTGACTAGCCTAACATTTCCTGTTACCTCTCCAACCTCTGTCTAGCAGGCCATACGATGCTAGCTGTCTAACTTTATGACTATATATAATATAAAGCAATTTTAGCTATCTAACCCTTTACTAGCATCCAGATGATATTAGCTCCCCAAACCATCGTAAAACCATTGTCTAGCACCACATGCGCTTTTAGCTATTTAACCCTCGACTAGCATTGCATAGGCCTTGTGCTCGCTAACCTCCCTGGTCAGCATATCACGCGCTGACAAATCCAGCATATTTAATAGCTGCTTGCTCTCTAATCTCTGACGTCTTCTTCTGAGGGGGTTTAACGTCCACTTCCACCTAGGGTGATATCGTAGACAAAAATCTCTGACCGGTCACCGGACATATTAGGTGTGTCAGTTTGGCTTGCATTTGTTGTGAACGCTGCAATTTTCTGGTTTAAATTGTGAACGAAATTCTATTGGTAGATATATAGATAATAACATTTCACAGGGTGCAAATGATAATTGAGCTTACTACAAATACGACATCGTCTACTAAAGACATTGAAGAAGGGCTACATATAATTGTCTTTACCTTAACCATAATAACCTTTAGCAGTGTCCGAAGTACAAATAATTTTATAATAATAATAAAATGTTTATTCAGTAATAAGGTCATAGACCTAAAGTAAAATTTAACAAACACTTTAAATAGGTGGGCGACAGCAAGTGTAGATAAATTAATGATAACATTATAACAGTTCATTTCTTTACATTTCCAATTTTCGATGTGATAATGCGACATCGATATACTGGGATACAGATTTTAATAATCCGATGTCAATTGACGTGCAGATTTTGATTAGTGCCGCTGAACACAGAGATTGTTATATAAAGTATCTGGAATGTATAGCTCAAGTTTGGAAATATGAACATAAAGGGGATCAATATCTGATTTGCACAAAAGACAAACTGGGTCAATATTAGGATTCCTTCTACCTAGAATTGAGGTCAATGGTAACAAATTTAACCTAAGTCGAGTGCTATTTCGTGTAAAGTGTATATCAAGACTATACCCATAATCCAGATATTGTTCTTGACAAATGTTTATCTTAAACAGCTTATAACCATTTAATGATTTACTAGAATCTAGCTTAGAAGACCATTCTTAGGTATTGGTATCGGAAAGTCCTTGTTTAATATCACAAATGAATAAATTTATATCATCTATAACTTGCGACTCCCATACAAAGGCGGATCCTAGTGAAGATACTAGTATTCTTACTTTTGATACCCAAGATATCCTACAAGCACTGTCTATGCTCCTAAGCATTAAATGAACTTGCTTTAGGTACCTAGTTGTCGTCATTCTTACGACCTTGCACCAATATTTTATACTGTTTGTCATATACGTGACAGATAGATTTTGAAGTCCACATTCTCCAAGGACACCCGAATTTAAAGAATTTTTGTACACCCCCAGAAGAAATTTACAGAAATTGGTTTGGACACTTTCAATATCGGGTCTGTATTCGAATCCCCATGGTATTTCAGATCCGCGCAATAATATCGGTCATATTATATAGTCAAATATCTTTCTTATAAGTTGTTTTCAAATATGGGCGACCTACATTTATGATCAATTTTATATGAATATAAGCAATACTACAAAAATTTCATTAACCAGTAAGTTTTAAAATCGCGTTTAAAGAGACAATTTTGGTATATTATGTGGAAAGTACATGTAGAGATATCCAATCTTACTTGATAGAAAAATACTGAATTCCCCGAAAACACTCATGGAACATAATACAGGACAAAAATGTAAGGGTTCCCCTAATCAACAGCCCAACGATTAGGAATTTCTACACCCGTGATGTCAGAAAGAGAGAGAAAAGGGGTTTAACTTCCACTCGACACAAACTAGGTCATTTCGGGACTAACATATGGTTTAATTTCATTTCAAAAATTCGCTTGCGCGTAGGGTTCTTTAGCAGTGGGAGGGAGTCAGACAGAATCTATGAGGTTGGCCAGGCGACCCTACTCCGTGCCACGTACAACCGGGAATTCGAAACCACACCAGTTGACTCAATGACAGGCTTTACTAACCATTCGGTCACCCAACCCCCCGCGTGATGTCAAAGGTCACATGCGAACATTGAGCGCTTGATAGTTGATAAACTAAATGAAGAGTTAGACATACACTTTGTGAGATAAAAATGACAGAATTTAATTAGGATTCGATATTTGTAATACTGAAAAACATGAAATTATTGCGAAAATTGCGAGCAATAATTTTATGTTCGCAATAATCTTATGAAAATTCGTTAAAATGTCGGCCGTATTGAATTATCCCCCATCCATTACCCTTCACAAGAAAAAGTCCCAATTAGTATCAATATCGCCCTTTTGAAAGTAATAAAAATGTTACAAGCCATGTGTTTTATAGTCCTGCGTCATCTTGGAGTTTAGTCACGTGACATAAACATGACCTGGTTTGATCGATTTTTTTAAGCAGGACATTCCTTGGAAATTACAATGTTTGAGAAGGATTCGAAGCAAAATTATGAAAAATTAATAAGTTTGAATATGTTTTTAGTCCATATATAAGATTAAATCACTGAGTTTCATATTATCTATTTGTGAGCTATTATAACATAATGTATCTTTGATACTGTATTACCAACATTTGCACATCGTTTTTGTGATACACTAACACAGTCGTAATATAAACCAAGTATGAATATCGAAACTATATTCCATATCAAATTAATGCTGCCATCTATATTACATACTATCAATACTGTATAACCTACATAATAATGCTGCCATCTATATTACATACTATCAATACTGTATAACCTACATATTAATGCTGCTATCTATATTACATACTATCAATACTGTATAACCTACATATTAAGGCTGCCATCTATATTACGTACTATCAATACTGTATAACCTACATATTAAGGCTGCCATCTATATTACGTACTATCAATACTGTATAACCTACATATTAAGGCTGCCATCTATATTACATACTATCAATACTGTATAACCTACATATTAATGCTGCCATCTATATTACATACTATCAATACTGTATAACCTACATATTAATGCTGCCACCTATATTACATACCATCAATACTGTCTAACCTACATATTAATGCTTCCACCTATATTACATACTATCAATACTGTATAACCTACATATTAATGCTTTCACCTATATTACATACTATCAATACTGTATAACCTACATATTAATGCTTCCACCTATATTAGATACTATCAATACTGTATAACCTACATATTAATGCTGGTATCTATTATACATACTATTAATACTGTATAACCTACATATTAAAGATGCATTACCGGGTACAAACTTTGTGATTTGACGATATATTTGGACTAAACACATATTTAAAGTAACCAATCTATCACAAATTTGCTTCAATTCCCTTTCAAACTCTGTTTTCGCCGGGGATACCTATAGCTGTAAGTAAGTTGTTGTTAAACACAATGTATGCCAACTTAACTTCATTGTGGGAGGGTCCATATTTCAAAATGTATCTATCATTACTTACTTTACATTTACCATATTATTGAGGCCTAAATAAATTCTTCATTATTTCTGTCAACTTCTTTTTACACACCTTTTAATTGCAGAGTATTTTGTACTCTGACAACCCGCAATGTTCCCAAAACCACCTACTCATTTGAGCAAGATAAAACAACTGCTCCCTGACCTAAGCTAGCAGACAATAAGCCAGCAAATCCAGTCGGGTTGACAGTTAGTGATTCCCTTACAATATTGCCCAGTTCTTGCCCCATGGGCGATTTTTCGCGTAATCTAGTATTTTTCTAGTAAGATTGGGTGCCTATACGTTTCATAAATACCAAATTTGCCATACTTTTATTGGAAATAACCAGCCGATAAATACTTTGCTGGGAACCCATCTTTAATGCTGGTATCTATTATATAACCTACAATAAAATTAATAATCTACATAATATTGACATTTGTCTTGTATGATACATAATCAGGCCGTGACATTTTACCTCCAACTTCCAGTCAGTCCAGAGTACAACGATTGTAAAAAAGAGTATGTTTTCAGAGGCGTAGCTAGAGTTTGTGACACCCACACCCTTACTGCCTCATAAAAACACAACACTGACATTTAGACTGAAGTATAAAGAATACACTTGCCCTTTTCTAACCTATATCAAATGATAGATGATTATGTTTCCGTAACATAGTTTTGTGCCATTGTATCGAATGACAAAGTCAAAGTCACCTCCGATCGATCATAACTTATAAAAATAGATGATATTTAATTAATTAAATATTTTAGATTGCCAAAGCACCTTGAGTGTCATCAACATGCAACGAAAGGGGTACGCCTTTAAATTTGTAATTCCCCGTCCCCAATAAACCAAAACATCAATAAACTTAATTCTACGGTTTATACTTCCGGGTTATCCATGTTTTACCTACAGGCATTGAATAATGTTTGAAGAAGCAATATCGAAGCTAAGGACTGATAGGCCATTCAATCCCCAAATAAAATCCTCCGAGATCCAACTTATTACTCAATCTGCTGTAACTTGTGCTGAACACCTGGTATCACATCTCACAACTAACAACTATTTGTTCTACTATTGGATTTGGTTTCCTCGGTATCGGTTTTATTTATATTTTAATTCCACAAGAAATTCGGTTAATTCTTCGAAAAAGAGGAGTAATATTATCTTCGAATACTCACCGTTTAATATATGAACTTTGACACTGGTTGTATCCAAATTACTACTTCTGCATACATAAGTCCCTGCATCAGTCATTTGACTGTGTTTTAACACTAAGACACTAACTAATGTTTTGGTTGCTGTAAATTTATATTTTTCCAAAGTTATTTTTTGATGAGCGTCCGGTGATATTTTAATACCATCTTTGAACCAGTCCAAATTGTCTGGCGGGTTGTCGATACCCGATGAGTTGCATACTAAATGAATCGAGTCACCTTTTTCTACGAACTGGGTACCGGATACAAATATAGCTGAAAAGAAAAAAAATTGAAAGCATTGAAAGCAAAGATAAATCATGGTCTCTGATATCTGACAAACACATCTGACAAACACAGTTGATTGATTCATTTACAGTAAAGATTTGAAAAATTTACATGAGCTCGAGGGCCTCTTTCTTGAGAAACGATTTTTAATGCTGGTTAAATGAAATATTGTACTGATTCCACGGTGAATGGGACAAACAAAATATACTGGTAATTTAACATACACAATGTTAAATTAACATGCATATTACTGCAGCCGATATCTAGTTAATAATATATGGAGAGATTACAATTGTATTCTTTGATAAATACTTTTAATATAACCCACGTAACCTAGTTGTAGTGCATAATGTGTATAACTGGGAGAAGGCTAGATCGAAGACGGTCCTTACCATTTTATGACGTCATAATATGTGGATTGTGGGGTAGGATAAGGGTTAGGGTTAGGGCTATGACCTGCAGATTTCGTCAGAGTCTGGAGATGTAGACAGGGCTAGCCCTAAACTTGGGCTAAGCCTAACCCTTTCCCTAACCCATAATCCACATTTGACGTCATAAAATGCTAAGGACCGTCTTCGAACTAGCGTTCTCCGTATAACTGACGACAGGGATACTGTTTAACCTAAATATAAAATATTGACTGCACTGCACTGTATTTTATGATACGTGGGCTGGCTGACGACAAGGATACTGTTTAACCTACATATTAAATGCACTGTATTTTATGATACGTGGGCTGGCTGAAAAGTTCGAAGCCTGTCTGTCAAAGACCTGTACAAATTCGATGGTTTTCATTATTTTCTACATAGTTCCTTTCGAGGTGAAAACACTTTTGCCAACGATTTTGAATGGCCTGGATGCCGGCCAGGAAGAAATTTTCTTTAGCCCCCCCCCCCCCAAAAAAAAAAGTCGTTCACAGCTGACATGGCGTCATTATTATGAGGAAAATGGCGACCGGCTAGTTACTTTTTTTATTTTTGAAAACAGATCTCAAGACCAAATATGGCCCAAAAATGAGCAGGATCTAAACCAAAACGGCTCAAATTGTCACGGGACAATCTGGCACGTTTCTGATCCGCAGTCAAGAGCTTTTGCTTTCATCCTGAACACACCACCCCACCATCCAACTTGTATGTCTCTCGCTTTCTTTCCTTTCGATTGTCATGGATTTATTATGATGCAAATTGTTGGTCTTACAAGTTTTGAATAGTCGCATAATGGTTAAATGACTGCATGCCAATATACAATCAAAATTAGCGGAAAATTTTAGCAGTCTGGTCGAAAGATCAAGCAAAAGAGTAGGAACGTAAAAGAATCGATAAACTCTAAATACCAGTGGAATTGCAGAATAAAGCAACACGACGGCTATGGGGTTTCAATACATAACTTTTGCACCATATGTTTATGTGCCTTACTGTTGGTTCACAACTACTTAAGAAAGCGGAAAAAACACCAAGTTTAGTGTTTCTTCGGTGATAATCGCGTTTCTTCACCTTAGAGTCACGAATTTTACATTAGTCTCTTGCACAAGTCAGAAGATCAGCTTCCAGGAGCCTGGAGATATATCCATTTCAATCGCACTGTTCCACAATATAATAGTTTGATTAATGTCCTCAACAGATCGCTAGTCGATTTTTTAATAAATATAGAGACAGACAGCGCTTTTCAGTTAGCGACTTAAGTCTTTTCCATTGAGAGCCAATAAATCTTTAACATTGCCGTCAATTCATAACCCATACCGCTAAAGATTTTGTTCATATAATATATCTTAATTTTCGGTCAATTTCTAAACCATTTCATTGCAGCAGTTCTTGGTGATTATCTGAACACTGGTTTCTGTGGACTTGATCAATTAAGATGGTATATAACATGCCCTGCGTCTATGTAATTAAACTAGACCACGATGTGTATGTCTACAAGAAGCGTTTTAGATCAATCTCATAATATAGAGGAACCGAAGTGTGTTTTCTTGAATTGGGTTTTAACTGAATGCGTAAGACAGCAAGCAATTTATCTATGTGCTTAAACCTTGGAAAGGCAATTATTCACGGCCCATCCTAGATATTTATTGAGATTCTAATAGTTAAAACAATCTCCGAAATTCTGAAGCGAATTCATTATGGTTATACTAGCACCATTTCGATCTTCGTGCAGAGCTTCACATGACTTCAGGGCTAAGGTTATCAGGGTTGCATTTGATTACCCAAGCTTACTTTCATACTTTTCCGCACATTTTGGGGTTTGCCTTAGACTATACTAAAGATGTACCCATAAACCAATATTAAAGTGATGTGTCAGAATGATAGAATCCTAAGAGAATTTGGAAAATGGCCAACAGTTCTTTAATAACCGAAGACAATAAGACAGACAGTAAAGATTGTCATATTTCAGATTGAAGACGATTTGTTTTCTAGGTAAATATTCTCATATTATAAAGTCTCTGAGGTCAAGATTCATTCAGATAACCGAAAGAAGGCAATCAAAACTTGGTGCTCAAATGACCATTGATTAGAATACCAGACTGTATCAACAGAAATAAGGGAATGATAAATGTAACCTCTCTTTATTTTTATATCTGTAAAAATATTTCCTAATATATTGTGTTTTAAAAACAGTGGTTTAATTCCACCATGCACATTTGTGGTTTGAAAATTATATTCTATAAAGATTTTGGGGCAATCTATTTAGTGCCATGGTAGTCAAATGTCTGAGAGAGACAACACTAACATACTGACTGTATATTCAAATTTTATAAATACTTACATGGAGCTGCCGGCATGGGTTTACCTGAAAATCAGACAGAAAAAGATAAATTGTACATAAGAACTATATATATATCTCCTGTCAAATCAGTGACGCCATTATGTCTAATATCTATACTAAATTGATATAGAAATACTTACGATGCCACTTATAGTTTCTTTTATCTAAACGCAAGAACCGGGTGCTAGACATGTCAATTAATTGAGACACAAAAATGTTCAATTATATTACAGAGTGTGTTCATATTAAATTTGTCAGTTCTCAGTCAAATTAATGTGCAAAAAGAACAAAAATATAGATTAAATAGTGAATATACTCAAACTGCAGACTATAAAATATAGCAATAGTCTTCAAATCATAGATGAGATTCCATCAAAGTTGACTTGTTATGTATTGTGATACATATTTATCAAAATCACAACAGTACTTCAAAAATAATCACACAAAGAAAATGTTCCATATTAATGCTATACAAGTTTTGCCAGTATGGCAAGTCTTATTGGCGAGTCTCGGGGGATAATACAAAAAAACGAAATGGATCAGGTATCTTCATTCAGAACTCTCATAGCTTACTTTAATTTATTTGTGATGTTTTTTTTTTTAATCGGATGGCATCATATTTGAGTTCAGGGCATTCCCCGGTGAGTAATTACCCCACTAGCTATTGCACATCGTCTCTATAGAGATACCGCTTCAATAATCTAATTCGTAATGTTTCAAGTTTTAAAACAACATAATACAATATTCAACCAAGTGCAGCGTAATATATAAATGGTGCGTAAATATTTTAAATATATATAAGGTGGGCGCAAGCATATCAAGGGACAAATTATTCCCAAGGTAAAGGTAACACAGATTTCCCGCAAAACATGATAGAATGACCCAATTCTATGACAAATACTAGATTGGCTGTATCACAATGGGGAAGTCCAAGTAGCGAAACTCTTCTTGGGGTTCAACTAAGTCCGTGTTTCATTGCCGAGAAAGTTCATCTTGATTTTCCGGCGTGATTTCCCCTTGTCAGTGATGCAGAAGGAGGGCCTGACAAGGACAGCTGCCTAGTCGTTCGGATGGGACGAAAAACCGAGGTCCCGTGTACAAATTGGAGTGCACGTAAAAGATCCCTTGGCAGTTGGAATTCGATATAAGAGTAGGCCGTAGCGCCGCTGCCCGGGCAAAATTTCCCTCATTGCACACTGTGGCGTATGCCCGTCTTCAATTAGCCCAGGTACGGTGCTTAAGCGTAGGACGTTAAACCCCATTTCATTCATTCATTGCCGAGATGTGTTTTATTTACTATAATTGCCTATGCCAGACCCCAATTTGATTTCATTTAGGGGACATATCAATGAAGAATGCATTCACACTGCTATAAAATTAATTTGTGATTGTTAGATTTCTGAAGATTTTTGAATCCAAATCAACATAAATGAATTTATGAATCACTCAGGTGGGGTGGGTTCTTCGGATACAAAATTGCGGTCACTCACGTGTCATTCATCTATTAAATGACATATTCCTGAACATGTTTGTGTGCGACAATGAAACACATGGGTCAAATAATTACGCATCTGGTTACGGATTTACACATCTGAATGGAATCTGGCTTTGGCTTAGTGGACTTAAATCTTGTGGAATCAGCGCAACTGACCCCTTAGTTTAATCTGGTAGGGATTGGGAGTTTGGCAACAAGTAACTTGTTTGAAACATGGCATACCAAATTCTTCCCAATTTGAGAAATGTTTTGGATCTTCTGGTGATGTTTTGCGAGAAACTTGCCTTGAGAAATAATAAAAAGTTGAAATAACAAATAAAATATTCTTTCATAAGGCATGGTATGATAGATAGGGTTTAGGTAAAAGATTTACGTTTTTGTTACAACGCTGATACAGAATGTACAGAGCATTCAATATATTATAGGTTACCTTTATATCCAGTTATATTATATCCTTTTGTACCTTGCAAATATAATATTATTGACATTTTATAAAATTGACGCCAAAAGGGTGTATTGCGATATGAAATTTAAACATAGAAAAAAAAGGAATGGAAAAGTTAATACAAAAAATTATGTCATCTAATATGCTCCTCTTGTTGACTATTATTATATTTTCAAAGTAATTGGGCTTTATTGTTGGGATTGGATACGTTTGTGGTAATTGGCTGATCAAAAATCAAATACTAAATGTATTACTGGTAGGCGGGAAAAAGCAGTAATTGGAAAAGTTTAATACCATTAGACTATAAAATAGTATGCCTGGCTTCGTTGTACTCCTCGCAATTTATAATGGCGATGTATAACCTTCTGCCAAATAACAACAAGCATGAGTAATGTATGGTTATCGAATGGGAATTTTATCTCAAGAGAGCATGATCTAAATGAAGTTAGAATCGTAATCCCTCGAATATTCTCCAAATCAATTTAAGTTTGATTTTTATTAAACCTCCAGCTATAGTGTCTGACTCGAGCCATAATCGGGTGCAATATAGTAGAATTCCCATATCAGCCAAGAGTGAAACCAGAATTCAATAGCGAATTTGCGCTAGCTTGTTCTTTAACAGAGCATATGGGAAGCATCGCATCAGTATCCGTTTCATTGCCATATTAAAGTTTTTGTGCCATAAACGTCAAGAGAGGCGGGAAGACCATAGACTGAAGATATTACGACCTCCGAGATTGAATCAGTGCCTTCTGTAATAAGTGTAATGAGGCGTGATATGTCTGAGAATTATGTCTTCGATGTTTAAAGATAACATGATAAAAACTCATTTTAAAGACATTATTATACATACTATTGACTCTTAATAAAATAAGCTTGGTTAGTTTTTTCCGGGCGCTGACTTGACATTCATAAACACCACCATCTTTTGGCTGGACATCTTTTATGAGGAGGTTAAATTCCTTGCGCTCTGGTAATTTTTGTAAAGCTATCCTAGGGTCGGATATAAACTGTAACTCGCCTATTGTTATAGGATTAGGGTCGGATGTTCTTCTCCATATAACCTAAAATTGTGAAAAAGCTGAAAGATTAATTCCATTGAGATTCTAACACAAAAAGTCTTGTCTGTTTTTCCGCCTTAGTAACAATCGGAAAGCATAAAAAATCTAAACAATCTTGCGAGCTATACAACTTGGCTCAGTTCAAATTATTCGCCAGTCTGCGTTTAATACAGTTCAAACGCCATTGGCTTGTTTCAAAGATTTTTCGAATTATAACATCACCAGTTTTATAATGATCGAATCATCCGGAATCTGTTTGGTTTAATTAATTTTCATAAATGTTGCATCCGTTTTTAACTGACTGCAACCTTACGTGGAATGAGCTAAATTTTGTAGATTTTTTGCCCTTTTAATTAAATAATAGCAATATATTGTATCTTTGAATAATTATTGGTTTTACATATTATGTACTTTTGCATTTTATTCAAAGACGCGTGGATCCTATACAGGGTGTAGTAGTTTGGTGGTCTAGTGGTCTAACGTGTGCACTTTACATGTAGATCACGTGGTCTGTCATTAAGTTAACTGCGTTGGTTTCGATCCCCGCTAGTACGTGACTAAAAGTAGAATCGCCTGTTCAACTTCATGAGATTTTCCAGTACCCACGGTTTTTCCCAACAGCTAAGCACCCCTACGCGCAAGCGAATTATCGAAAAAGAATTAAACCTTATGTTAGTCCCGATTTGACGTCTCTCTCTCTACATGGTGATCTCGCTTCTCATCAAAGGGGAATTATAGCCACGATCAATATTCGAAGCATCGAATCGTTAAACTGACATAAAACTTTATAATGAAGGTTGGTGACTATATGTAATGGTTGCGGCCACATCTTTATGTGAGACACTACAAAAACATGTTTAAGCTAATTAAAGAAATGACATCCTCTTTTTGTAATTACCAGACAAACTGTCTGGTGGTTGTTATTCTCTGAAAGGTTGTTGTGTCTGATGACCTATGTAAGACAGACGCATCTGCCCAGCGGACATGCTAGATTTTCTTGATGCTCTTTTCGGTACCAATGTCCACTAGGCCTATTATTGTAAAGACTGGACTATGGCCTGGCGAAATAACGGACCTCAATCAAGCTATAATATGCATGCTAACTTTTGATATTGTTAGAGGCCCCAAGGCTCCTTAATCAGGACGACGAGTCGGCGACCAGCCGCATACTTCTGTTCAAGATTAATATTATTTTACGCATAAGTTTAGAAATTAAGGGTAAAGTAAATTAAGTGCACTTATTTAAACTGGCAGTTATGGCTATAGCTCTTGCTCATTTGCTATTTTTTTTATATCTCATCCTCTCCGGGCTTACAGTTTCATTTCGATATCGTTACCGACGTATATGGACTGTGTATCATAATATGTTGTACAAATTTGATAAAGCATTGTTCCATATTACAACTAACCTATAAACGGTAGAGTAAATTTGATTTGTGAAATGTGCAAACGGGATTATTTCAACTCTCCGTATCGCACATTCTTTATAGCTATTAAATTAAGATGTTATTTCCCGATTACTCACTGTCTTCGTTCCAATATTTTCTATAGCACAACGGAGTACTGCTGTATCTCCTCTATGGAATGTCACATTATTTGGTCGATTTAAAAAATAAGGCATACTGGAGGACTGGTGCTCTTCTCTAACGTAAGCTGAAATGAGAAAAATATATACAATAGAAGTAGTTATACAATGAATATAACAGTAAATACAGCTGTGTATATTATCATGATATCTATTAGTATATATACCATTTACCCATCTTATAATATAACGCAGAAAATTGGTCTGAAATACCGAAAATTAGGGTGAAGAATCAGATGAGGCAATTAGTACCAATTGCAGGTATCAGGTCTGGCAAAAAATATATTATGTACATATATACCCTGCCTGGCACACGTCACCGATCACAACGTTCCGCCGTGGCGCAAACAACTATCCAGCAAGTTAAACGTAGGTAATATTTCACAAGCCATTCAATAGGTAAACGCTGGACATATTCTGTCATATTGTGTCAATAATTTTTTTGTTTTGTTGTTAGTATGCTGATGCAGACTTTTAAGGTGTAGTGTCGAAAATTATATTTTTAAAAATTTAGTAAATAAAACACAGATTCGTACACAATTGATATCATGGTTCCACAAGGAAACAGGCCCCTTTATTTGTCTAGTACCGCAGGAGTTTAAAAGCCAAAATTGGATGGTCATCACAACGTTTACATTTCTCATAAAGGAATAGAGACAACTGGACATGTTTACTTTAGGTGATAACCTCAACATTGTCACGAGATTAATTGTTTCTTAGATTATCTCGTCTCCTTTTAGAACTTTAGAACTGTAACCTAACGCCAAAACTATTTAAGACATCAATGAACTAATCGATACAAATGCTGTAAAGCAGATCATAGATCGAATGTAGGGAGACAGTAAAACTATGTTACAAGACTTGGCAAAGATTTTGTTTGCAATCCCAATACCGCATGTTAAACTCTTATTGACAATCAAGAAATAAGAGAAAACTACAAACACTTAAATACTAGTATTTCTTTTTTCAGGGTTGTCCTGGAAATATGTTAAATTTTACTGACCACATTTCGTTGTAATGCATAGAATAATGGTTAAAATGTCATTTAAACGATTTTGAATAACTGTACTTTAGAAGTTGTATTGTCTGTGCCACCACCGGCTTATTGAACAGTGTTCCTTCATTTGCGATAGGCAGTGACACCCTTCTACGTATATAGTGTGCAGTACTGTATAAATTTTGAATTAGAAGAGATTTCTTTAAAGCATTTTAGAAATCCTTAAAAAGTGCTTTTGTAGATAAAAAACGAGAATCACTGTAAAAGAATTTAGAATTAGCTAATCAAAACCTAAACTGGTTAACAGAACAGATGGCATCTGTCTACTCGTAGAAAATCGAATTTTAGAAGAATGTAATGTAAAACGATACCAATCTTCCTCAAACAGATAACCCAAACTGCCTGGATGGCTATAAAAATGGTGCTAAAGAGGGGGAGAGAGAGAGGGGGGGAGAGAACTGGGGTGTAGCATCCACTCGACACAAACTAGGTCATATCGGGACTAAAATATGGTTTTTTAATATTTTTTTTAACAATACGCTTGTGCGTAGGGGTCTTTAGTAGTGGGGAAAAACCAGAGGACCCGGAGAAAACCCACGAGGTTTGACAGGATACTCCACTCCTTGATACGTACAACCGGGGATTTGTAACCACGCCAGCGTACGTAACTAACGTGACAAAATTTATGGTGAATGGCCATTTTGCTCAGTACTCCCAGCCAAAATTTGGCTATTTTTTAAAATTGCGTTAAAGTTTTAAATTTTCATTCAGAACTGAAATAAATTAACTATTAGTCAATCCCCTCGCTTAAAATTTTAGCAGAATTCATTGTGTATTATGTGGAATTGACCCTACCGAAGCACAAAAAAGTGCCAATAGTGCGGCCCCCGCGTGTGTCAAAATTTTAATGTCCGTTTAAACTTGCTAATTCTGTTAAAATCCCATTTTCTTCCGGGGATTATTATTCAATCTCGAGTTGTGTCCGTGTTATTGCACATACAACCCTAATACGACGCAGGTTTTCTGTTCGTCGAAGTCATTGTACTTTCGTTTGTTTGTTTACAAACTGACTTCTGTGCGGTGACCTCGCGACCTGTGACGGCATGTGAATATCATGGCTGTTCATTGTGTCAGAGTCACTTCTCTGCAGGTAGGGTGAGTCTGTCGTTTAGATTGCCACGCCAGTTGACTCAATGACAGGCTTTATGATATAGCACGCACGTGCTAACCATTGGGCCATCCAACCCCCATGGTGCTACAGAGGGAAATCAACAAGAAAGTACGATTGGGCGTGACGTATATATATCCGTAGATGTCGTGTTTTCCCCGATCATTTACCGGGAAAGTTGCTCCTTGTTTTGATTGTCTCACATTTTAGCAGATTACATTAACAATTATTTCTCATTCATTCAAACAAACAAAGGGTGGATTTCCGGACATATTTAATGCGTATGCTACCTTGCTTATGTACAATTTATATCGTGAATCAAAAACAAAGGGTACTGGATTTACCCATATTTGTAGAAAGAGAAAACGAAAGTAGCTTGATTCACCTTTCCGCCCCCCAACTCATACATAATTTTTATCATTCTCCACGCAAGTCTCGCTATCCAGCATTCGACTCTGCCGTCGCCTCGCTTACTATAATGTTTGACCCGGAGGTCATCGATCACGTGATTTACTACTTGGTCAAAAATAGCGCCTGTCAGCGAAATGTTCTTGGCGTTATAAACATTTTCTAATTTTATGTTTTTTTAGTGAATTCGAAATGTTTATCCCGCAAAGTGATTTTTCTATCCTATTTCAAACATATATTAAAGAATTCTTTGATTCGGATTAACTACACATTTCTAAATTAATTCTTGAGCCTACCGATCGCGTAGTACTGATAAACAAACCCACGTGTATTAAATAGTATTATATTCTAAAATTAGCACGGCGACATGCGCATTTCGTAATATCTGTATATACATTGTTACTTTGCAATTGTGACCCCATTTCTATTACGGTATGGTAATAGTATTAAATATATTATCATTTATTTGTTTTAAATCGTATTGTTTATCATTGTCCATCTTCACCAAGAATCTTGGTGGCGTAGTCAATAGAGCCGACAGCAGAGATTAGTGTGGACTGCAAGGGAAGACAACTCTGTTTGGGAGATTGAATTTTTATACGCCCACATTTTCATGTTGACGTATACCGTCGACGCCCCTGTCCGTATGTACGTCCGTCAAAACCACAATTTATGTACACTCTACAGGTCATAATTCTTATCCGATTTTGACGAAACCTGAAATATAGATTTATTTCCAAATGATCTCGGTTCCTATTTTATATTTTTGCATATCGGACCGTAATTTTCTGGATTATGGCCCTTGATTGTTCGAAAAATCACGTGTTTAGCTTTTGGACCGTTTAAATATATCACTGTTACACCCTAATGACTGTTGAGTTCGAAAATCGGACAGAAACTGCCTGGCAAAATGCCCCTCCTTGTACGCAAATAGTATAAGATAGTAAGCTGGCACTGCCAGGCAGGATTCGCCCACATTTTCGAGAGATGGATATTTTTCCTACAACCAAAGGCCATACACCATTTTTTAACAGTATTTGCGTTGAAATGGCGGCCATTTTGTAGACTCAACCTTCCTTACGGTGTAACGATGATATAATCAAACGATATTTTAAATCGGAAAAATAATTGTGACCTCCAGAGGGACCACAAGCTAAACAAAGTCGATTTTGCGTATAATTAGGGACCATAATTCAGGAAGTTACGATCTGTAATGCGCTTATATCGCAAGAAATCAAAGATCTTTTGGTTATAACTATGCATTTCAAGTTTCATCAAAATCGAATTAAAATTGGGACCTATACAGGGTCCACAACCTTGATATACCATTTTCTAACAGTATGGCAATTTTGGTCCGATTTTTCAGATATTCGAACTTAACCTTCATTAGGGTGTAACGGTGATATAATCAAACGGTTTTTCAAATCAGATAATAATTGTGACCTCCAGAGGGACCACAAGCTCAAATGGGTGATTTTTCGGACAATCAGTGGCAATAATTCAGAAACTGGCGTTCCGATAGGCGCAAATATCGAAAAAAAACTAGATTCTTGGGTTATAAACATGCATTTCAAGTTTCATCAAAATCGGTTCAAAATTGTGACCTCTATAGGGTCCACAAGCTAAAAACCTGATTTTTCGTACAATCAGGGGCCATACTCCATGAAGTTTCGATCCAATACATGCCAATATCGAAAGCAGTCGAGATATTTTGAGGATAAAGCTATATTTCAAGTTTCGTCATTATCAGGTAAGAATTGTGACCTGTAGAGAGTCCACAAACAATTGTGGACGGACAGACGGACAGGGGCGGCGACATAATACGTCCACATGAAAATGTGGGCGTATAAAAAGGATGTTATACTAAGGTTGTGGACTCTCTAGAAGTCACAATTTTTATCCTATTTTGATAAAACTTAAAATGGATCTTTATATCCCAAATATATCAGTCCATTTCTATACTCGGGCATTTCAGACCATAACTTCCTGGATTATGGCCCCGAATTGTGATTAAATTCGCTTATTGTTAGCCTGTACTCTATCCATCTGTTGCAAAATGTGGGCGTATCTTGCCTGGCAATCGCTGGTTCTCCTTGGATTTAGTCCATTATATATTTCCGAGGATGCAAAAATGAATTGGTATTTTGAAAAAGAAATATGTCGATTTGTTCTCCGATCGGTATAGTTTAGCTTAATAAGAGAAAATAATTCACTAATTAATTTATATAACGGATTTAATTATAACTCAAACACGCGTGGAATCCTTAACATTGGGTGGAAAATGTTGGCTTTGTACATAGGGCGTTACACTTATACCGTGATCATGTTCGTAACAAAACTAACAATACAAAACACAGCAATGTTGTTATTCTTGATAAACATAACAACTTTCACGTTGTTACGCTGGTAAACATTTATATATTTCTTATAGTAATACTCATCAATTGAAATTGGTAAAACAACTGGCCGTGATAATGAGATTACTTGAAAGTATCATTCTGTAAGTCTGCCGATAATTGACTCCTTTTTTTGTTCTTTTAAGTATCAGTTACCGTATTCCGTGCTTCAGCTAAGCATTGTGATGAAATTGATTACTATAATATCATTCTTATACCACTTAATTATTTCCTTGAAAATGCCCTAAAAACAAATTGCTGGCAAGAAGCGAAGAAAATTTCTAATTACACGTTTCCTTGCCCTAGGGACTCCGACTAATATGTCTAGCTTCGGAAATGGTTGGCTGTTAAAGGGCTTCTTTTGATTCCACTAATAAGTCCATACTTTAAACCAGCAGTAGCAATTAAATCTCAGTCGAACAGTTAAATATCTCGACAAAAGTTGACTCTTGGAATGTATACAAACTAAGAAAACAATTAACTTAATGAATATAATTTCCCACTAAAAACTGATTTACATGATGATGACGTATATACATGTATATGCAAGAAGATAACCTTGAAAACAACCGACGCATAGGTTGTTGCAACGTATTAATAGTTGCAGTGAATGTATAAGAAATTGTTATATTTCACATTGGGGAATAGGGATCTGTATCACAGATTGGAAAATAATTATACATAGTATCCAGATACTTGTGACAGAAAGCAAAACACGACTGCACGATAAGAATTAGTCTACAGATTGATTCCTCATCAACTAGTCTTGGTCTTTAAATCTCTGGTGCACTGTTAAAAAGATATGATTATAATTGAATCAGGATATCATCTATTTTAGGTCAATCCGGTACAAAATCCAATATCAATAAAATGGTAATGAAATGCCGTCTTCATCAATAAGTAAAATTAATCCATGTCATATTTACAACGTTCTCATCAAATCTGAGACTAAATTTTGAAAGAGATTGCCAAGTAGGCCTACTTGCGCATACCTGCTTGTATAGCAGTTCTGTATACCAAATCCCAAAAGACTCATAATTCCTTATAATTTCTTAGATTGTATAGCAGTCATGACTAGCTCCCAATTTACAACTACATACCACAGTATAGGCTATACATGCTCTTTATGTGCAATTGATGTTCCCATTCTATCAAAAACGAAAACGATCATTTGAGATCCGACAATTTACCTTCATTTTCAATTTATAGCTAGAGTGATTGGTCTTATCTTAATGAGATAATAAAATAAATTAAGATGGATTTCTATTTCCAAATGACAAACATAAATCACCAAGTCTTGCAGGAATTTAACATCCTGGAAATGAAAGTGCTAAGTTTGGTTTCCACAATAGATACTGGAGATTTTAGTGGCATCGATTACATTATATTACGATCGGGCCTGTAGAGAGGCAATTTACGATCCAAACTGATTGGCTTATTACTAACCATGGCGACCCCAGAATTGAAAAATCCAATTAATGTGACATTTTGATTTTCATGGCCAAATGTTGATAATATTCGCTACAGCTCAGCAATCCCCAGTGTTGTCTCTGATTAAGATTACTAATACTATTGAGTAATACACGCCAATTAACATTGTACTAATACAATTCCAACCTCGTCTGACTGACCATCAAATTTACTTCTTATAAATAATGGTTAGAGAAAGCAGAGCAACTCTTAACAAAATCCTCGGTGACTTGTCATTTGACCTAACCAGTAGTATAACTATTTAGGACGGTATGGTGTACTCGTGAGTCTTTGCCTCCTCACTTTAATCAGTCAGACACTTACTTGTGCGATAAAATTTTGCCACAAATGAAGAAAAACAAATATCCCAGATTTCTTTAGATTTCTTTTTTGTGACAATTATAGTCTTTAGACGTGACTCTTATGAAGAGGTGGTCATTTTTGCATTACTCTGATGGAATTTTACAGAAGACATTAAGTTAAAGCTTTTAAAAACACAAAAAAGTTCAACGTTGCTCGTTTTTATCATTATTTCCCCTTGCCACTGGTATTCTAGAACGATTTCGTTAAAATAAATTCAGCTCAAGTCAAGAAGATTATACATGTCAATGATTTAAAGTGAAGATTCGCGTTAATCGGGATATCCACCATGTAATTCAGATTCAGTCGAGCAAAAATCTATTATAATGTAATAATTAAAGATTGAATCGATGTAAGCGAGGTCATATGACAGTTTTTAAGAACCAGAAGTAAATACGAAACGACTGCTACATGTCTCCGTCTGGTCAGTAGAAATAATCCTATATTCTATATTAAATAAAATTTCATAACCCCGGAGAGGCCTATACTTCTAGCTAGTATATTAACAGTCTATGGGCACAATACATGTTTTTCATTAGCACAGGTACGCAACATAACTTTGCTTTTTATTCATATCTTATATTAAACCATATTTCTAATATAAAACGTTTTCGCGGTGTTTTCGTCTTTTGTCAATTCATCATCACAATCCTTATTTTTTAAACCTCATGATTGTCAGAATCATTTATCAAGCACGTTATCATCAGCAACATACTTTTCATATTCAGTTTTATCGCAAAAATGGTCCATATTGCAAAACTAGAACTCAAAGGTAACCGTTTTCACAACAATGAAATTGAGTTTTTTGGATATCACAAAAGTTTAACACCGAGGTAACCATTTTTGCAAAAACAGTTATAACAGAAAGCGGAGAGACGGATACAATTTGCAAAGTTATCGTAAACAGAGAAAAATCATCAACCACCCTTGCAGTACTTCATCTCGCAACAAGTTATCGACCAAGTACAATGCACAATCGTCAACAGACACTTGCTAATTTTCAGTCTTGAAATTGATTTTATGAAAAAAGTCATCTTATATGACCTTTTCGACTGCATGTATAAACTTTATATTAGTCTACTTTGAAAAGAGCATGAAAAGTGATAGTGTCGTCATTAAAATTACCGAAAGGAACATGGCAGTTTTAGTAATGAAGTTATAGTCAACACGTAGACGGAGCAACATAAAAACCTACCAACTTTCCACTCCTTAGGTAGTACATGTAATAGAAAAATTGCACGTTATAATCATACTAACTGCATTTGGAAAGGACAAGACACAAAATAGTCAAAAGACTGTTCCTTTAATTTGTTTGAAAAATAAATCTAAAAAAATATGGATTAATTTTATATTTTTGAAATAAAATAAGATGTATGTCATTGTGGGATTTTTACAAATCAACAGTATTATGGGAATTTCGCAACATTATAAGAACATAATTTTCTTTTTACTTCGACCTATTGTCGCTAAAAATTTGATTTATGTAAGTCTGGATATTGTGATACTAAATAATAAATAAACCTTCGCCCAGTTGCAAGTCCTTAGACAATAGTAGAAATAGACGGTTCCCAGTTTTATATACTACTGGCAGCTTATCATTTGTCTAGATCCACGTTTTATCAGTAATATAAATCATTTTGTTGTTAGAATACCAATCAAATACGTTAGGTCAGTACATGAGTGACCAATAAGAAAGTTAACTGGATTGTAAAAGTGAACAAATTTTAACAGACAGTTTTTCATGAAGCCTAATCTGGTGTTATTCAGGTGGAATACGAAAGGACAACAACACAAGTAAGAAATGCTAATATTAACCCTTATTACACTTGATATACCATGTCTTACAGAATTAACACATTTATATGGAGGGAGAGAAAGAGAGAGAGATGGGATTTAACGTCCACTAGACACAAACTAGGTCATTTTGGGACTAACGTATGGTTTTCAATTTTTATTTCAATAATTCGCTTGCGCGTAGGGGTCTTTACCAGTGGGAGGAAACCGGAGTGCCCGTAGGAAACCCATGAGGTTGATAAGGCGCCCCTATCTCCATGTCACATACGCTAACACTAGGGCTCGAAATCACAGCCACGAGCCAGAGGTGACCGGCCAGCTAGAGGTCGAAGCGCGGCACTCTAGACAACTAGGCCACCCCACCACCCCCAACCCATTTATATGGAACCACAATTTCCACAATCACTGATTTTGAATTGTAGTTTTTTATAAACAAGCACGACATTACGATAAGTATTCTCTTATATTTTTTAAATGCAGGACATGTTCAACATAAGTATCGGGTAGGGCAGTTAAGTGTGTACGTCAGCTTTACTGTCTCACCCGATACTGAGGCTGAACAGAATCATTTTTAAAAACGATAAGAGAATACTCATCGAAACGCCGTGCTTGTGTTTAATAAACCAGTGATTGTTGTCCCATATAACTCGCCAAATGGCACCAAAGGATTATACCATGTCTTAGTCTTTCTCAGGCTGGATTCCCAAGGTCCCAAGATATAGCTGTTTTCTAATGGTGATTAATGAGGATTGAGTTACAACTGATCTGTTAAAATTCAGACAAAACCGCTAAAATGGGTAAATCTGCATGGATATTGGTTGAGAAAATGTCCTGGATGTCCTGGCTGCAGGCAGGCGAGTGGATAGAACGAAACAATTGATTGTCCCAGCTTCCAGAAGGCCTGTCTATTTAAGTTTGCTAAAATGTAATGTGAAACTATTCGTCCGATACCGAATCCGAAATCTGTTGTTCCAGATCATAACGGAATTCAGAATCCATGCCAAACATTTAATTCCCTCTTTGTACAGTAGCAAAGCCACCAGCTGTTAATGTAAACCTAGTAAAATAGATGAATAAAACCCCCAAATTGATGAGACTGAACAAAACATGATAACATTATTTTTATTTGATAAAATAATTATCAAAGCGTAATGTAGTTATTATTGCATTTGTTCCCCAATTGATTCACTGATTATTTGGCCGTGGCTTAAAAGATGTTTAAATTGTGGCTTCTAAATTAGAATTGGCAGATATTCTTTAAATGTTGAATTAAGATGTATATTAGAGCTGGCACCGTTCATAGATTTTCTATATGTGAATGTCACAATTGCTTACTGGTACTATTCATACGACAGCATTGGTGAGTAGTAATTCAATAAAGCCTTCATTTAAGAGAAGCTGGTTTAGTTTGCGAAGTCGGGCCACTAATACAAGTTAAACATTTGGAATCTAAACTAGATACTGTCTCCCCTTATTCTGTTTACCTCTTTCCGCCGTCAAATCATCGCTGTATTATTTCTAGGATATTTCCTTCTCAGTTTAGTTCCTTACTTGATGTTTTTGCTAGCCTTCTCATTGTCTCAGACAGATAACCACAAATTAATGCCAATTCTACAAACACTATACCTTTCATAAATATTCATTGCTTGAAATTAAGTCGACTGGTTTGGTTTTAGTGAATGATTATAATTAATACAATTATCCCAGCTTCAACTCATAACGGCGGCTGGTTGTCAATCTAGAAACCGTTGGTAGCCTTCTTTAACAATTTCATATCCTATCATCAGCTGCTATTCTCGGGATATTTACGATAAAACGGAGTTGTTTGGGAATTAAAAAAACGTTAAAAACACTAAGTGATGCGATGAAAGATGGAAAAGATTGTTAATGGCTTGAATTCGATATAATTGAGAGTGTTAATTTTGTAATTTGTCTCCTTAATAGCCTAATTTCTGTGGCGTGTTATCGAGAGAAAAGATGACCAACAGATAGCATGTTCTTATCAAATGACGCTTTTTTAATATTCTCCACGGAGAGTGATGAAAGTCTGGAAATTGGTTGTCTTTGAAGTTACATTCTGTAAATTCTTTGAGGTACTAAATCGTGGCATAATAGAATAAGTGTGGTGTATTTTAATGAACATTATTTTGTTTCATACTAATTATACAAAGAATAGATGAACTACTTCAGAGAAAATTGGTTTATAAAAAAAATGTTTGCAATGTGACTTTATATAAATTTTATCTTGGACAAAGATAGTATCCGCTTGGGATTACTAACATTTATTAATGTGAATGTGGAGTCTCTTTGAAAATACCGGACCTATGTATATCTGGTTCAAATAACGTACTATGGAATTATAGTATGGGTAACCCGCTTATAAGATAAGATAAAGATAAGTTTCGCTTGTACCGAAACATCTATTAAGGACAGCATACAATATAATTTTGTACATAACCTGAACATAACATGAATATAACATTGGAAACATTACTGTGTTTATATCTAGTTCAGATACCCTCGCTATAAATTCCAGGACTGCATAACGCCGAAGACTTGCATTTAAATAAACATTTGCTATCCAGTGATGGTTAAACGCACATCGCTGATTGTATGCTTAAGATTGCTAACAGTTTCCAAATAAGCTCCATTGTCTGTAAATTGCCGCAACCAAACATGGATTTCAATATTGACCTGCATTTTTTGTCGTGGTACATAATTTTCCAATCTGGTATTCTACATCTCGTCCATACTCCCGAGCCACTACGATACAAAAATCAAACATCATTATACCCCACCTTTCTCCCATAAAACATCACTAGTGTTTTTGACAATGCCATTTTCAAAAAGATGTCGCCTTGTACGTTAATATATGAAGGGCATCATGGCTTAAGGTTTTAGCGTAAAGTTTTAATAAATCGGCCTTATTAGTATTGAACATTTATATCTAAGTACATTGTATAACCTCAACGGTACTACCTTCTGTCATGTGATGTAAAACACTTCTCATGCAATATTGGAAATACTACTCGCGACTGTAATCTTTATAAATTGAATACACCTAGGAAATATACAAGGCCACCCACTCCCGATTTAAGTCTCAAAGCTTACCAAGATTCCTTCTTCCCTGCCGGAATCAGTCTGTGGAACAAACTGCCAACCCATATTGTGGATGCCGATGCCTGATAGCCTGGATATCGGAACGTTCCAGCCCTAGACAGCCATTTCTGTTTTTATCCTGTTTTTAAAAATGTGAACTCGCCACAACACGATTTCAATCTTTTAACCATGTGCGAATATGTTCAAAACAGAAACCGGCACATTATTGGAAGAAGAAGAAAAATGTCCCAAACTTAAAGAACCCACTTCAGCTTCGTACATCACTATCGTTACACACCGAACAAGTGCGCAAAAGGATGATGGCTTTTGTAGTGAGATGTCGCCAAAAAGGGGATGAGCAGCTTTTTTACAGAAGATAAAGGGTAGTTTGGTATACCAAGACCGGTATGGTTATGTTTACGAACGGGTAAGATTGTCAGGAGACGTTCGATACAATGACAAGTACAAAGTAATCTAGGGTGGAATTGAACATAAATTCATGTGGTACGTTATCAGTTAATTACTACTACGAAAAGGTCATATAAAAAAAGTGAGCACGGAAAGATTGTAATTCTAATAAACTATACACACAAAGTACAGATAAATAGAATAGTGTGACATCATATATTTAAGACTGTGGGTGTATTCAATTACAAAATAACCAGTGATATTAATACAAACCGGTAAAGAGTATAATACAGACCCCTTCACCTTTTGTAACACATTATATTATTTGTCTGCCGGGAATAGCTATTAACCTGGAATAATCCAAATTATATGCCATATTTTAAAACGTATTTTTATTAAATGCCAGACCGTGTATACATTCTATTTAGACTGTGGTTGCCGTGTGGTAATCACGGGGGTATTAAGATACACAAGAAACAAATAACGTAGGTAATAAATCTCAAGGGATCTATAAAACAAAAGGCAAGATCGAGACATTTTAGTGGGAAAGCTAAATGGACAAACTCAGACAAGAAGACATAATAGCCCAATGTAAAGTGGCCAAGAAACACTTTAGAGGCTTTTCATGTTCGATGCACAGATGTCGTGGAGGACAAGAAATGAATTGTTTAGACTTTCTGATGTACAAAAAAAAAACAGAAGTACGCGTGTCCACATTGGTGTTCAGTGCCGGACGACGCAATTTAAAAATTTAATCAATCAATAAAATTCAAGCCATCCGTGGGTCTACAGAGTTTATTTTTTTCTTGTTGTGTAAATAAAGATCTAATTTAATATTTCTATAACATCTGAAGCCTAAAAAATAGACTTACAGTAATCAGATTTAGCTCTTGCATATAAAGTTTAAGGTCATGAGAAAAAAAATCGAAACAAATTCTAATGATTTCTGATAATTACTTAGTGGGTTGTTACTCGTAATCAGATGTTTTTGTGTTGTAATTGTTTTTATTACTGAAAAAGGAAAGAAAAAAAAATATGGCACTGCCCTTGTTGGCTGCTCGGACGACTTGGCTGTTATGGGGGTATGTTTCGTTGCCCGATAACCTATATTATATGCACATGTCATCATGGCACACGTGCACTACTCAAATTCACACCGTGGTCCCTTTCGATGCCAGGGCTTTGCGTAGTTGTGATGCCTTCCTTAGATAATCGGGCAGAGTATTGTTTACTTCTTATTGTCTTCGTGATAAAAAAAATACCCGATGACACTAATGATCAGGCGAAGTAAAGGCGAAGATGCCACGATTTGACAAGATGCCCTGACGATGTCCTTATGAAGGGCAAAATGGGCACACGAATTCAACACAAACAAAATTAACCTTCGCAAGGTTTTTCAACATTATTTGCCAGCGCCCACAAAGTTGCTGTTGGAGCCTAAGAAACGCCACAGGCGATTACAAAATGGCTACGATCAGAGCCGAATTTGAACCTTTACTTTAACGTGTGTCCATCTGGTGTCAATTCCAGGACCGTGTTACGCCCGCATTATTACACGTATGATTAGGTCTACACATGAACAAATGGTGTAACCTAATAAATGTAAAATCGATTCTAAAACTTGTTAATCTGCAATAAAGTCTCAAAAAAAGATTAAACAGAATACTGTTCTTTCATCCTGTACTTAAAACACGATTTTAAATTAGAATTTTGTCTACGAGATTCAATAATTACTCGGCATAAACGATTTATTTGAAGACAAACACGCTTTCGTGAGAAGCAACCATTCTCTATTTCTACCCAAGAAGGAAAAAGCTACAAGTGGTTTGTATTTTGACAACAAACTAGACAAGTGCATCCATTAATCCAATATAAGTCACTGTTGGTTAAATATTCTCCAGTCACGGAACAAATTATAATCGTTTTTAAAGCCGTCTTATATTATTATATCTTATTGTGGTTATTTTAAAACCATGTTTCAATAATACCGAGCAACCCATCCACAGTTTAAGTTAGACATAAAGATTTGGGTTCTATTTGCAGGACGATGTGGTGTGCCTTATTCTTTGTTTTCTTCATCTTCACATTTTGCGCCGCGGTCGCTCAGTGAGTAAACGCTGTCTCGCCAACCTAAGGGTTCTTATCTTAGTTAAATCCTGGTGAGGAGAGGAGGGCTTGGTAAGGAACATTGTGTGGTCGTTCGGGTGTGTAAAAAATGTACACATGGGAAACAAAAGTAGGCAAAACTTACCCATAGCACACTGCATGGCTATGCCCACATGAAGCAGAAACCCTTTTTCATTTTGTCTTATTTATTTGTGACCAATTAAAATGAAGACACCGACACTTTCTCAAAATATCGAAGGTTAAAATGGCGACAATTAGCTAAGCTTTATATCGCCCACATTTAGTTTTCAGTAATGTTAATTGATAAAATTGAGTAAATGACAATTACCTTATTTAGTCTATAAAATTCAAGTGTTCTTTTATGAAATAAATGCCTGTAGCATGATGGCACAAATTTACAACATGATTGTTCCAAATGAAAGAAAATACATCACTTTCTACAAGAACGTTATTCAAAAATAACCGCCGATAATTAGTTTAATGGCCATCGGCAGCCGACATCGAAGAAAATTGCACTAGGTATCCCGATGGGACTTAATTCATTATATAAGACTGCAAGAACGTCTGATAAAAGGAAATTAACAAGACAATGTATTGCCTATGTCGTGTTAAATCGAGGGGGTGGCGCGTGGGTGGGTGCGGTGACAAATGTAGACTGAAATGTTATTTACTTGTAGTAAGTATCGTGGTTAATAGATACTTTACATTACAACTCTACCACATCAGCTTACATGTGAATTTGTGATTCGTTAATTAATGTGAATTGTTGCCTCATTAATGTGAAAAAGTGCTTCGGTAATTTGAATTAGTGCTTCTATTTTCCAAAGTAACTGCATTGTGCGATTAATCGCGTCTACAAGGGTAGCAAATTAGGCCTGAGGCCTTTTTCCAATTTGGCCCTTGGCACAGATCGTGCGAATTATTTCGATCATTACTGCAGGAAGAAACCGAAGAACTCGGGGGAAACCTGCCTGATCGGACGGAAGACCGAATATCCCTCTCACTTACAACGATAAATTTCTTGCCCTGAGCTGGGATTGAACCCTCGTTGCATTGGTGATAAGCCGCCTCTCTATCGCCACGGCTATCCGACCATAAGATGTTAGCAGCACCACGGTTTCTGGATGACATAGGCATAACCTAAATGTCTAGAAATCTTTTAATAATGGGCTATGGTACTGCTTAAATATGTATATGTTGCAGTTATCTTCCACAATTAGAATGTTACTGGTTGACTTAAATGACCAATAAATTATGTCTCTTCAGGCTTTAAAATACAAATAAAATTCCGTTTCATTCCGAAACACATGCAAGGTAATTTAGATTAAAGGTTTTCAACTCGGTATTGAATGAAAGCTTACTGAATAGATGCAAATACATTTTTAAGATTTAGATAGAGTTGAACATTCTTGATATAACAGATAATGTAAAATGCAAATATTAAAAATTTCAATCAAATTACTTCATCCTGATCGTCGATATCGCTGTTTGTAGTTTTGACAAGATGCGCGCATAGTGGTAACCAGGGCACTGGTAAATTCGAGACTTAGCCTCGCTTTCCCAGTTTTAAATTAAGTTTTTCAATTGTGCACCGTTCTAATTTAGTTACTACCTCGGATATCCTATGCCACCGAGAGTTGATTATGTCTTGTTTTGTTAGTCCAGGCCTAAAGAAAGAACTGCAATATGTAGATTTAGCTCTTGCATATTGATTTAATAATTGTTTATTTCTTACAATGTCTTTTTTCTGTCTTGTCCGCAGGTATATCATGTATATTTTTGTTTTGTGTTTAGTGCAGTCCTCCTGCACTTACTAATAGTGTATGTTTAAACAAAACAGTAGTAACAAGAAGCTGTTTATTCCGAGAATTGATGTATTTTAAAATGTAATCCCTTATTTGAATGACACACAAATAAAATGTCTAATTGCACAAATGAACCACATCCGAATGTCGATGTTCATCACGAATACTATGGTTTCCATTCCTTGCTTGATAAAGACGAGAGAACCCTCGTCGAAACGTCGCTGAAATAAACTCTTTAAGTAACTTGTATTCCATATAATTGTGTCATGTGTTACGAATAATGGAATTAGGTCATTCATAGCAAACCGAATAAGTGCATCATACATAGATAGGGTCTTCAGTTACTAAAATTCTATTAAAACTAATTACCCAAATTGGGTCTTTAAGGTAATATTCTATACCTCTAGTTCCAACACTGGACTATCCCTCGCAGCATCATTACACCACCTTTTCCCTGGAATAATTCTCAATCCATTAAAAATCCGATTAAGCGAACCGAACTGAATTCGTTATGATATCCTTTGAGTCCACCTGACTGGAATGCTATAAGTATCGTTGTTTATAATGTAATTGCAAATATTGCCATTAATTGTGTTAATGTAGAAATTTTGATCAAGTGCTTCGACTCTACAAATATCATTTATGTATAATGGGATGAATGTGTCATATCAATAAAAGTAAATGGACATTTTATTAACTATGAAAAGATAAGCACTTCCACATAACACTTCCCACCCATCGGTAATGTAGATATTTTGACTATAAACAGTAAATCTTTTTAAGTAGGAGGTCCGCATCTTTCCATATGAATAGATTGGGTGATTTCTGTACTCGACCAGACGATATTGCAATTTGAAATTCTCATAGCCTCTCCAAAACTGTATTATATCAATTGTATCATTTATATCAACAATTTTGTAACGTCCGTCCGTTCGTTTGTTCGCGGGGCTTAACGTCCGCGTGGTCAGAGGATGTTATTGAAAGAAGAGCAAGTCGCACGTGAGAGGCGCTTAGCATAGTTAAAGGTAGGGGAACGATTGTGAAAGTTTTACCCCCTCCATTTCTTATTTTTATTAAATGCACAACCATGCCTTTTAGGATACAGTGTCCATTGGTACTTCTAGGGACCATTGAATGTTATAATATTACCAACACAGCTATATAATACCAAATAAACGACATGATTGAACTTTAAGTAAAGAAAGTGACCTCGTAATGGAAGCTATGAACAAAACCCTGTCACCAATTAATATGCTTCCAGCCAATACAAAAAATAACTTGGCCGTTACCTTAACATTTATGTTGACGTTTAAAAGAAACTGAATCCGAGGCTTGATGGGAAGATGACTGCAAGCCAAACACATCAGAGCCGTGTATCATCTAATACCAGCACGCATCAACGATTTTTATTATAGGAACTCGACAAGTTAGGATTGTTTTCCAGCTTTTTAACAAAATTAAGTTTGACAACCCCATGTAATATTTTGATCGATATAAGAGTAAACATGGACCCTGTAAAATATAATTATGTTCCGATAAAATGTGGGTACTTTCGACATGATTTATCGATGTTCTGTTTCAAACGGTCAATATCTCTCTGTTTTTATTTATGATCTTTAATCTGTTCAGTTAGGGATAATAATGATATGTTAGATTATAACGTTTTTAATCATAAACTCATCAATTTGTTGGGATTAAACGTTGTATAATATGCAAATAGTCAGGAAATAAAATTATGCGACTAATGTCAAAAACGTTGTAAAATATGCAAATAGTCAGGAAATAAAATTATACGATTAATGTCAAAAACGTCCTCTGAAAACAGTTTGTGTTTTTCATTACGAGAAGATCAAAACGTAGTTCCGGTTTCTTTTTATTTTTAAAAATAAATGGGGTGGATTTCAAAAAATTTTTTTTTATATACATGTATGTTTAGTGAAGTATCGATACATCGTGATATTATATAACGAGATCTGCCCATTATATTCTTTTTCCTGGTTTCAAATCTTATATGTGCCCACACTCAACTCTCCATTGATTGGATTCAAACAATAGTTTAACTTTAAAATGGAAAATCGAGACTTTATTTATTTTGGAATGGAACATGTACCTGATCATCGAGACTTTGTTCGCTAATTCGAAAGGAATTTGACTGGAATTTACAACATATACTGTATTTAAACGAGATCTCTTTTTCCATACAGCTTACTTGCTTTTAATGTCTGGGGATAAAAAAAAATCATTATTGGTTTTAAATATTCGGTCACTGAATGTGACCTGACATACTTTTTGTCGATATGTGTTACACATGAATTTACAAATTCGCAAGAATTTCGCATGAAACCCAAATCTATATACCAAGGCCTTTAAACTCCCGGGCTCTCGGTTTTAAAATCAGTTGTACATGTAAATACTGAACGAGCCAAGTGTTGCCACATCTGAACGGAGACCAAAGATTACGATCAGGCGAATCCCAGACAGATGTAGTCAGGCTGCTGAATGTTTGCCAGAGTACCATTTCTCGCATTTGGGATAGGTACCGACAGCGAAGTTCAACACGTGACCGCCAATAAGAGTAACCCCACCTGTCCTGAATCGTCACATCCGGTTATGTCATTTGCGGAAACAGTTCACAACAGCGATCTCTACTGTAGAAGAAATTCCTAGAGCACAATACTAGATCTTTGTTTATCTGAGAAATATCTGTTCCTAGGGTTAGGGTTCTGGTTAGGTTTTTAAATTACATATCAAACGTACACATTGAAGCTGTAACAACGATGGATTGTGGCTAAGACTATTCTGAAGGGTTAGGGTTAGAATTGGGGGTATAAACACGGTAAGATATTTCTCAGATAAACAAAGATATCGGGCATTCCTGGACGGCTTAGGATATCAAACCAGATAATCCATAAACGCCCACGTGAAACCGAATTACGCGCCAGATGTCGTCCCGTTAGAGCTGTTGTTTTGAAATATGTCTACACCGTCTAATCCGACTTTAATGGGTTCAGACACACAGGCTATGGCCACAGCAACGCTGGAGAACAGTTTAGTTCAGCGACGAGTCGCGGCACAAGTTGAAATGCGGTGATGTAGAGCGAGCGTATACCGACGATGAGTGCTACTAATTTGCCATTATCTAAATCTTACATAATGCATATTTAAAGTGTTTTCCTTAAGCCCGTTCTATTTTCATATCGCCCGGGATTCGAATTTCGTTCACGTAATCCCGATATATACTATTGATCACGTACAAACTACTAAAAAGTCTTCCATGTGTAACTTATGAAAACGTTTTAACAACTAATTGTTCATTATTTACATCTGTAAGTATTTTGGCGGTTAAGTAAAATAAAACCCAGGGGGATAGCACTTAAAATATTAAGTCATATCTAAATCAATGATATAAACACATATAAGCCACCATATTTAGTTAAGTTAGTTCCCATAAGATGTCGCTGAGGTCGACAACTTTTAATTTCAGCGCCCAGTCTGACAGGTTTATCCAGGCACAAGGGGATTGCTACTCAATGAGCTCTTCTCTAGCTCCATCTTACAAAGACTGTATTGCATTGAAAAGCATTACGGAGGTTCAGATAACCCAGAATAAAGAGTTAAAAAAGTCCCACACAGACAAAACGAGTTTTATTCACTGATATTTCTCCTATAATAATAAGACTAACTCTTCTCAAATATGACATAAAAATTATAAGGCAGGAATTCTGGTAGCATATTGTGGTTGTAATTGCAGACTAAATGTGGTACAAAAATACAATTGACATAGTCTGTGTTACTTTCATATTATGTGCATGTATGTGTTGTTGCTCACTGTTTAACAAACAATCTCCACAAGAACTGTAAAGTTGTTTGCGGCATCCACCAAAAATAACTTCCTGGTGGACTAGAGACTTACATACACGTTGTTTTCAATTCCTTTAAACATTTACAATTTGTCTACATCATATGGATCTAATAGACTTTTTCAAGGAAGTCAGAAGATTGATCTAATGGGGAAAATGCGTCTTAATTCTGCACATCAGAGTAACAAAGAATAATAAAAGGCCAATTAAAGGCCCGTTTACATTACCAAATATAACACATAATATGTGCATTTTTGCATATATGTATTAATTACTCACGTATGCAAAAGTATATTTGCTAAGCGTTCACATGTTATATAAGCATTCACAGTAATATCTTGAATACAGTGTTTAGATGCCTATTCCAGTATATTTGCATATATGCAAAAGTATTTAGGGTTAGTATTTATGCAGATTGTGTTATATAAACGCTCAGCAATATTTGCATGTGTATATATCTGATAATGAGATATACACACATATGCAAATATTGCTGAGCGTTTATATGACACAATCTGCACAAATACTTACCATAAATACTTTTGCAATTAGCATAAATACTTTTGCATATATGCAAATATACGTTTGCACCTGGTCAAGACTAGGTGCAAATTTGCACCTGCAGTATTTTTACACGTGTATGCAAATGCGTTTACATGGCGAAATTTGCATACATGAGTAATTTTGCATATATGCAAAAGATTTGCACGTGTGCAAATTTCGTCATGTAAACGGGGCTATAGATGCCTTTTAATACGAAAGTCACACTCACAGATTCGTGACAAATAACCATTGCTTTTATGTGTTTTCATATATTGCTTATATATGATAAAAAGAATTCATATGCCGTGTTGAAACAGAGTGATGAAATTCCCTCTTGGATAAAGGAATGTTTTTCTCTATACTATTCAAGAACAATCTTGATGGAAAGTGTAGGAGAATTACATCACAAATAACAACGAAATACAAATCCATTAGACAACAAAACCAACGGATAAGACACGCCACATCTACAAATTATAGGAAATAAATAATAAAAGTACTATCAAATCAATGGAAGGGGTTTTGATGAAACTCATCGAGAAAGATACACTTCTCAATGGTGTAATTATTATTACTTCATTAGCTTAATATCTTTGCGATACTTATCATGGCTATAAACCAAAGCTAGGCAACAAAACTTTCGCCCGCAGAAACATCATCTGTGCCACGATAAAAATCTATGTAAAGAAATATTCGTACCAACATTAAACATCATCTGTGCCACGATAAAAATCTATGTAAAGAAATATTCGTACCAACATTAATGTGTTATCCTTTCGACCGATGCACCCCTCCACCCCTTTATTAAAATTACTAAACAATTGTTAATAAGGTTAAAAAGGGGGGTTTAGCAAATTTTCATTTTCAGAGTTTAATCAAATTGTAAACAGACGGATGGAAGGACATTGAATAAACAAAGTACGACCATATTTAACATCTCGAAAATGTAGACTTGCTCTCATACATTCTGTTCGCTGTCCCATATGCCGTTTCGTTTCCCGTCGGATCTATTCATTTGGTTTGGTATTTGTTGTTTATTTCTTGCGATGTCTATGTCTATGCAGTTTGTTGCGTCGGTAGGAATCGTTTGTGGGAATATTTTGTCGGTTTCATTTAGAGTGAAGTGCGGTCCCCCGGCACTTACTATTAAACCCTGAATGCAACCACATGGTTCAATCTGCAATAGTTAATGAGCACAACTTCATATCTAAAGAAATTACCTTCTCATAGTATAAAATATTCAAATTTTATTACATCTTGAGGAACCTACAATTAGTGTCGAATAAGATCATTTTGTGTCAGCAAATCAGACCATGCATGCCTAATGAAAGTCAAACAATTATGATAGAATCTTTATGATATAGAATAGTAGACAAAACAAGCACTGTATCATTTCATCAATGACTCATCAAAAGCCTGTCATGTCTATTGTGTTGCGCTATCGGCTGATTTCTGTATCAATGTGCTTCAATTAATAGTCAACACTTAAGTAAAATACCATTCTATGTATTAACCGAAGACCAATATCATATTGGTGGAAAAGTAACATTTCGGGATGTCAAATAACTGACCGTAGCCGTAGAAATCTTTCTGGTCGGGATAATAGTCAACATAATATTGTACCAGAGATGTGTTTGGTGTGTTTGGTCATACCCGGACATTTCACTTCGGGAGCAAACAAATAGTCTGAGAGGTTATTAAGAAGCAAATATTGACTTTAGAGGGCATCTTTGCAATGTCCGTCTAGCTAGCCGTCCTTCCAGTTTATTTCGTCCTCCAATATATCACTATTACAGATAGCTTGCCACCAGTCGTTAAGTCGCTGGTTCAAACAACAGATTAGACAAAGATCGTAAATCTAGTTTAACGCTACATTTAATCACGAAACCTACCAAAACTGATTTCAGAGAACTGATGAGAAAAGCATTGTGTCATAAAGGCACGTATTTGGATTTTTGTATTTTATTTACTGGCATACAATAATATCTTTGCCCCAGCTTGGCCGTCTTTATAAAACGATCAACTTTCATCTATTACAAAATTACTGCAATCTTATAATACACTCCAAAGGAACTTCTTTATGTTGCTTTTTACATTATAACAATGGGAATCAAATAAATAGGATAATATGTAAATAATATGACATAGACACCGTGTCAACAGTTTGTGGCGTTAATGGACAAAAAGATGCTAACTGAACAATAGCCTTTTCAATAATTTGTGGCGTTAATGGACAAAAAGATGCTAACTTAACAATAGCTTTTTCAATAATTTGTGGCGTTAATAGACAAAAAGATGCTAGCTTAACAATAGCCTTTTCAAATAATAAGTAAAAATAAATGATCAAGATGGTGTGTTTTATGATGTCACGTATGCAACGTTTGCAAGGGAATAACATCAGTTTTTCTTCGACATTTAGACATATTGATTTTTGTCTTATTTTTAATAAAAAGTGAATATATGACACCTAAAGCAATCCTGGAATATCTAATATCCTGTATCTCATAACAGTTCTTATACTACAAAGCGGTTATGTCTTCCCAATAGAATCATTGTCATTCAAGGCTCGACAACCATCACAATATGTCAAGATGCGGTTTGACAAATAATATGAAAACTGATCTTTTGGTTGGCATAAACTTGTAAAGATTAATAACTTAAAACAGATTACCTCTCTTGAAATAATGACCGCCGTCACTCGAGGTTAAAATCATGTTTGACAATGACCGACAACTTATTGCAAAACAAATTAGTTGTTACTCACTGTCTTCCGAGTTGGAAAATTGATATACCTAACTCGCTAAAAACCAATTCAAAAATAAATCATTGATGAACCCCCCATGCTTGGCGGTTATCGCAATCCCACTATACTATTCAAGTTAGGAGCCAAACAGCCGACAATCCCCGGGGATAACCAGTCAAATATTGAACAGACGATCCAAAGGTTAGCCGTCATTTAATCAACCAATTTAGTACAGAGTGATCTTAGAAGACGGTCATCGGTGAATAAATATCATGAATGAATATTCCTTTTTTTATAGTACGGCAGTCTACTCTTCGTAAATTCTTTGAATAAAGATGTTGAATAGTTTGAGTGTCGATGGCCTTCAGTATACATACGATTTGTCGCAACTGTTCATTTTGGAATGACCAACTATAAAGAAGGTTTCTAGTTCAACGCTTCTAAATTTACATCTTTCTTTTAAGATTGTGGAGGGCATATAAATGACAGACCTTCAGTGTACAGTTTTCCAGGACGTGGACATTACACTAACTCTTACATGTCGATTCGACATTATTGGCAGTCTGTACCGAGATTTTGGTCACATAACTTGTTAGCTTGAATCAGTTTCAAGACGCTATGGCACATACAACGTAATTGCTTCTATAGACGTTTCTAGAGATTACATATTTCTCGGAAATAACACTGTAAGAAGTGTTAGTATTTTTAACACTATGCTTACTTGATATGTAAGTAATTTTTCGTTTATAGTTTCAGATAAACGCCTCTCCAAATGAAAGGTTAATTCGAAGTTCAAGCATTTTAAATCTCTTTATGTATGTTTAACATGTCATATGATTAATTATTGTCATTATGTCACGTGGCTAATTATTGTCATAAATTATTGCTATTGCTATTTTTTGTCAATATTTTAGATGAAACATAGTTCTTCGACGTGCACGCAATCTTCGAAAACAATTCATGTAATGGTGTTTCGTGTGACAGAAAAAGTGAACTTATAACAAAGCGAGAACAAAATCAAACGAAGTAGTATAAGGTGAAATGAAATGGGGGCTTAGGCTAACGAGCTACTGCTCCAACCGGACTATTGAAGAGGGTCATGCCAAACGCGGTGTTGTATGAGGGAAATTGTGCACGGACAGCGGCGTTACACTTCAATCTTTTATCTTTTTTCGCTATCCAGGGTTCTTTTACGTTCACGCCAATGTGTACACGGACACTCCTTTCTTCGTCACATCTACTAGATTCAGTTTCCATCTATAATCTTTATAGAATAGAGAACTGTAATTGTGTTCTATTAAATATCGGACGCTACTACAAATAATCCTTGATTTATTAATTAACTTGTGATTAGAGACGTTGCCTATGTAATTCACACCCCAGTGCATAAACCGAGCTGAATAAGTTATCTGTCTTGGGGGAATCTCCTAATTAGGCCTATCATGTAAATGTGAAAACACTGACAATTCAATAGGAATAGCTCATTAATCACGCAAATAGAAACATTTTCAAAATAAACTGTAATATAGAATACTGCATCTTAAATATAAAATAAAACTCAAATTATACCTCCGATGGTGAAACAGACAATGCTACTGAACTTCGCAACTTTTGCCTACATTAGGCCCACCAGCAGTTATCAGCCCATTGGTTTAAACACAAAAAAAGGTTAAATATGCGAGCCGCCTAAAAGGGTATCTTGTGTCCTACAAGGAGAAAGCTCACCGTACATGTAACATAAACAAAATTAATTTTTGCCCTTTTAAGCCTCGATTGTTAGTCTTTTTATTGAGTGTTGTCCATTTTAAAGTTAACTTATTATATGGTGCGGTTGTCTTATCCATTCAATATCTCGGTCATCCGATGGTCCACATAGTTATAAAGTGTGAGCTTGTCATTTGAATAAATGTCTAAACAATGATTTATATCACGTTTGAAATCAGAGAAAAGACCTGCAATAGGCAGAATTAGCTGTTAATGCATCTTTATCAAACTCACATTTATTAACGGTCTGATTCTTGTTGCGAAGTCGAACCATCCCCTACTCGTGCAGATTATTGTTTGTCCTGCCTCACTCAATTCTAATCCTATAAATTGGCAAATTATAATGACTTTGATTTTATCAAAGTCCTGGGTAATCCCCTACGAATTCATGTCAAACTTGACGTTGTCAACACCATAATTGATTCCCCGCTGCTCAAATGATTTACTTTTACATAAGTTTATAGTTGGGGCTACAATATTTCAAGAATTAGGCCTTATAGACATCGAACAATATTAATTGAAAACCGGAGATATTTCAAATCGTGTTGTTAGTCTATGTGGAAATAAGTAGCATAAAGTGGTTCTGTAGTGAAGAATTTTCAAGAGATAACGGAGGCGATACACAAAAAACAAATTCAACTGAAGTGCATTTACAGTGCTGATATATATCTTGCAATTATTTGGTCGTTAAGAACCAGTTTCAGACAGGTAACTCGTGACTACAGCACGTGACGTGACCCTTCCATAAACAACTCTCAGGTGAAGAAAACTGAAAGTGGTTGTCTGCAACTGAAAGAGCACGTCAGGACCAGAAAACCAACTTTTAGTTGAGGGTAAGATAACTTTTATGGAAGCCAGGGGCGGATACCTTTTTTGAATTGTGTTTCATAAAATTGCAATATTCCATAAAGATACGACAATTTTACTTATTAATTTAAACAATCTTGACTATCGATACCGTACGTGATATTGTTTGACACAAAAAAGGTTTAAAAAAAGATCCAGGGACTGGTAATTTGGAACATAAACGTCTGGTCTTGACGTCTTGTTCAACTTACCTGCTAATTTTCATTAAAAAAAAGTATGTACTAGATTAGTTCGTTCAGGAACTGTTTCTGGGCGACGATGTCCACTGACAGTTACTGTCTGGCCTTTATAGCTGCAATATGAAAATACGGTAAAATACCGCTCTTCCCCCACTGTTTTTTCAGGTTGTTTTAGAACACTTGAACTTCTAATTTTTACCGTGATTCTTTTTTTCAACCAAAAGAAATCATTTATCACTTTATTTTAAACAAATTTTTAATTGTTCAACACAATTTTCAAGTAGGCTAGATATTTGCGATGTTTGCGCATGTTTGGATCTCGTAATGGCGGTCAGATCAAATTATTTTGTGTATGTTTTTAAACGCAGAATTCTACTTGAAAATAGCGTTGGCATCATCATTATTAATGTGTTTTGGCTGTGGCAAGAAATGAATCCTTTGGCAAATAAATAAGAATAACGGTGAAAAAGAGTGGGAAGGGATTCCAAAATAGCCTTGAAACAGAGGTGGGGACGAGCGGCTATATAGGGCCCGATAGGAACTGTCAGTGGACATCGTCCGCTTAGTAAATGGTTCCACTACTGATGTCTTCCGCCCACTTCAGACGACAGTAGTGGTTTGTCGTACAGAGTTGCTTGGCGCAAGTTTTTTAGTCAAATGACTACAAAAAAGTTTCTGGCCTATAGCTCCCTTAATTTACACATTAACTGACCCAAAACAGTACTGCACATAGCTTAACATATAATTATTCAATTCCAATTGAAATAAAGGTGAAGCCTTACCGCATAATTATATGATTTGATGAAACCCAACTGCTACGAGGAAATTTATCTCGCGAAGTGTCATGGAGACTCATGGCTGCTTGTGTAATTACGTCATACAAAATACATCGTTATGCATATGTAGAACGCATTACCACAAAAAAAAAAACTGTTCAGTAACTATTTTTGTGGTCCGGTCTTCACTATTTGTCATAGATTTACTAAACTATAAAGGTATTTGTTGACAATTGCGTTTGAGCCTATTTGACCTTGCGTAAAGGGTCTTAGACTGTACCAGTTTTAACGTTCAACACAGTTTAACGTTAAAAGTATTTTAACTAATCGTCCGCTCAGAGACAGTTCCTCCTAAAGGAACAAGTACTAGACAAAATAAAATCAGCACCTCTGATTTGATTGGAATTAATAGCTGAAACAAGAAACTGCTTGTGGTGGTTGTTCTCCACTGGTACTCTTCCCTGATGAATGATATGGTGGCCAAGTGGGTAGGGTGCAGACTCCCTGCATTGGCCGAGAAAGTTCATCTCAATTTTCCGGTGTGGTTTCCCCCTTGTCAGTGATGCAGATGGAGGGCCTTACAAGGACAGCTGCCTAGTCATTGGATGGGACAAAAAAACAAGGTCCTGTGTACACATTGACGTGTATGTAAAAGGTCCCTTGGCAGTTGGAATTCAGTTGCTGCCAGGGCAAAATTTCCCTCATAGCACACTGCCTCGTGTATGCCTGTCTTCAATTAGCCCAGGTTAGTTGCAGAAGCGTAGGGACGTTAAACCCCATTTTATTCATTCATTGCCTGATGAATTTATTATACAATACTGTTACTTCTTCCAAAGAACTGTAGTTATACAGTCCCTGGCATCTTTAATATGAATTCTTGAACAAATATACCAGAAAAATACTGGAAAACACCATGCAATACTGAATACTAGAAAACACCGGAAAAACACTGGTGTTTTCAGGTATTCAGTTTAATATGGTGTTTTCTGGTTGTTTTCAGGTATATACATGTAGTATAGCCCTCTGGAAGAATTGGATGTTTTCCAGTATTTAGTGTTTTTCCGGTGTTTTCTAGTATTCAGTATAATATGGTGTTTTGGAAGTTTTCCAGTGGTTTTCCAGTATATAGTATTAGACAAAGGATTAGATAAAGAGCTGGACGATTTTGCTGTAGTTGTTCAAAAATAGATACTGGTAAATGAATGTTGAAGATTTTATTCAAATACTGTATTTTGAGCGAAGTTATGTGTGTTGGAAGACATAGCTTAGATTATTATTTCATCAACAGTACTGGTCAAACAAACTTTTTAAAAATTAAGTGGGTGTTCCAATCCTATCAAATCTCTGTCATCTAATGGTTTAGAGACTTACTTTTGAGCTTGTCATGTTAATAAATGTCTAAATATTAATTATAACATTTGAATCTAAAATAAAGACCTGCAAGAGATAAAGTGAAATGGGGTTTAATGTCCACTCGACACAAACTAGGTCATTTAGCTACTAACATATGGTTTAATTTTATTTCAATAATTCGCTTGCACGTAGAGGTCTTAACTAAGCAGTTGGAGGAAATCGGAGGACCCGGAGAAAACCCCAAAGTTTTGACAGGCGACCCTACTCTTTGTCACATTCAACCGAGGAATCGAAACCACGTCAGTTGACTCAATGACCGGCTTTATGATACAGCGCGCACGTGCTAACCATTCGGACGTCCCCTGATTGTACGTGACAAGGAGTACGACTCTTGTTCAACCTAGGGTGATCCAGTTTACTGCCTCTGCTATAGACCCCTATGTACCAGCGAATTATTGGAATAAGATTTAACCATGTTTTAGTCCCAACATGACCTTGTTTGTGTCAAGTGGCAATTAAACCCTCATACTATCGATTTTTAAGATCTGATTACAAAGTCATTGAGATCATCAGAGTGAATGCCAGAACTTCAAACCTACATATGTTCTTCACAGCTAACAGTTAACACATGAGCATACTGTATTTAGTGCAATATTAGCTAAATGGGGCTTGAGAATTAGATGATTATCCACTGAACATCAGACATGCAGAAATATCGTCCCATTCTTTATCAGTTAGCAAACAGCAGATTTGAAATTATGACAATACTTGGAATACTATATTCATTTTATCTCCCAGAGAAAGAAATTCTAATAATCTAATGAAACAATCATTGATTTAATATGTACATACGTTGTGGCATCCTTTTGAATGGATGGTCTACCAAAAGAAACAGGGGAATGCATGAATTGTTCAGCTACACTCCTACCACAAACAACGTAAAACAAACGGATAGGATTTCCAACTCATTTCCATGTTTGTCTATAACTAAGCCTTTGTTTAAGCCATTGTCTGGGATTATAGACGCAACCAATGGTTCCAATCTTGACTTTTGCTATCTTCTAATCTTGAGAACATTAAAATGAAGGTCTTTACATAGGTTTAAGTCTATATGTATTTGATTATATCTTATGTATTTTTTTAGGACAATGTATCTAGACGATGTATATTGAATTTAGATTCTGAGAAAATCAAACAAAATGGAACAAGTCCATTTTTTCTGTTCAACAGAAATCTGCCATTTTTATTTGTTTTCTAATGTAACATATCAGTAGTAGACGCTAGAAGGAGATTTTTATACAATTATGACTGTGTGCCACACTTTATCAGATGGAAATTGAATGACTTTGTATGTACACAATAAAATGAAGCCATCCCTCGCCAGACTTGTGAAACAAGATGGCGCAGACGACTAAAGTATGGTTCACATTCACCATGTCATGTACTTGCATACAAGGAATATAGTGAAAAGTTTGGTGGTGTTTTCCCTCAGTATTGATTGCAACGCTGCAAAATAACTAACCAATTCCTATTGGTGTTAGAAACTCAATCTAATATAATGTTACATTTCTATTGTTACTATTTTATGCCTCAACAAACTTACCAACCATTAACTCAAATAAATTCTTATTGCAAACATTAACCCTTCTCAACCAAGCCCATATTTTCTCCTTCATAGCTTTAAGCCTTCAAATATATTTGAACACTGTCAAGTTGATTTAAAGATATATTTGTGCTCACTATACAAACTTTACTTGACCGTATTCAGTTAAGGTGTTATTTTTTGCTCTGTCTGGAACATTTTACTCAACCATGTTTATTGTCTCTTCTGTTTACTTGATGCAATCCATTCGCTCATCAAATTAAGGAAAGCAATGCAAGAGTTAAGAATTTGACATTTAGATGGAATTCAATTTTATTGGAATTATTCTCTTCTGTTAATTTGACTTGTGCGGTATATGTGTGAGGACTTTAGTACAGCAAGAATTTAAAATTGCAATTTTCGTAATTCTGATAACTTGAGCTTTAAAAAGTCTAAATTCTATTTGAGTGACACATAACTATTTTTATGCCTGTTAACTTGATCATTTGGAAGCGGGAGGAAATACCCTAGTTCACATCTTTATCATTAATGCAATACCCAGAAGTTATTTTAATAAGAAACTAAACTTAAGATTTTGTCAGACCGCAGTTGCAACACATGTTAAAGAATTAGGTATTTCAGACCCCCAAATCCATGCCTTTGAAGAGTATATACGGAAATGCAATGATGATAAGGACTGATAGGTGTTATGCACAAGACATGATAAAGATGCTTTTTTCTGTTTGAATATGTTTTGAAAATCGCTGACAAGGTTTTTCCTGTGTGCCAAGCATGCCTGAGGCTGATAATCTGTCATTGTTTGATGGTTGAAACCGTACGTAATTTACAAAATCGACTTTCTGATTGTTTTATGGGTATATTTCTTTCTGTGGGTCAGCCGACGCAGTGTTTTGATCTTGATTTTACAGGGTACTAATCTATCCATGGTTTAGCAAGATGCCAAAGCTAATAGTGTATCAAATATCCAAAACTATTTTTTATAAGTGCTCAGAAATCAAGTCTAATAAGGGAGTCAATTTTCAAAATTTCTTTGGGGAGGGCCCCTGCATAAGCTCACATCTGCATTGTTTGCACAGCTCGCGCCCAGGGTGCTCATGGCTCGGGCTTTGTCCGATATTGCAGTGCACGACCAAATACTTAGACGAGGGTCTGGTAGTCAAAGATCTTAATTGTATGCTTTGTGTGGGTTGATTTTATCATTATATTATGTCTGCTTATTAGGCCAATATAATTTAAATTGTGGTTGAATTATTAAAAGGTACCAGCTTGGGCTGGTTGTCTAGTGAATTTGATACACATTCTCTGTTTGATACACATTCTCTGTTTGTTTATGTTGTATTGATCTGGATAATTATAGAATATGTCTCTTTGGGCCGATATAATTCAAATTCGGGCTTATCACTTGATTATTAGGATATACACTTTACTCTACAGTATTGATTCTAACACTAGTCTTAATTTTTATCGTTTGTTTGTGAATATATCGACTCCATATATATTACTGTCACTTTTAATAATTTTAAGTATTGGATTGACCCTTTTCTTTATTTCAATTGTATTGTATCCTGCATGGTTTTTAGTTTATTACATGCTCATTTTTATGCGCCAACATTTTCATGGTCTTTTTGTGAAATATTTCCAATTTGAAGACACTTTTGCTGAACACTTATTGATTAATGATCGAGACAAATATGCAAGAAGAGTGGTAGAAATTGAAAACTTTTAGTTTTTTTAGGCATTGAAGCAGCTGATATTGTTGCTCGCATGGCTCGCACTACGGTGCACTCAGGACCAAACCTTAGACGAGGCTCTGGTCTTGATGGAGTTCTATGATGAACATTGTCTGCTTGCAGTAAGCAGAGATAAGCAATCTGATTAGTTGATGCTTTGAGACACAATAACTTTGGTTATAATGAAGTGAGAGCGATGAAACACTGAATATAGATTCATTATATCATTACCTTGATTATGTGTGCGATGGTGAGAAGTTTCTGCTTAGGCTAAGGAGCGATTAACAATTTGATTGGTCAAGCATTTGTAACATAACAACTCTGCTTTTAGAGGTAGAATGTTTAAACTTGATGTTAATTAGGTGAATGTCTTGACCGAGTTAAATGATTAATATTTCGAGCTAAAGCTAAGCATAGCTAATCAATTTTATTGGTCGATGCTTTTGGAACAATCATGATGATTGTATGTGCGATAATTAATGTGTCATCTATTTATTTTGGGATTTCGACGGGAAACATCAGCATCACTACATGTATGTTGGCTTGTTTTAACCATTTTAATGTTTTCTGAAATTTTATCCTGAATTTATTCCTTTCTCTTGATATATTTTTAACATTCAAACTTATGATGTCAATAGGTAGACAATTCCCATCAAAAAACACCATTCAGCAGACCACTGCCATCAAGACCTGTCACATCTTTCTGTTGCTTCTGTCTTGTATTTACTAGGGAGAGAGAGAGAGAAATGGGGGTTTAACGTCCACTTTACACAAACTGGGTCATTTCGGGAATATCATATGGTTTAATTTATTTCAATTATTCGCTTGCTCGTAGGGGTCTTTAGCAGTGGGAGGAAACCGGAAGACCGAAAGAAAACCTACAAGGCTGGACAGGCGACCCTACTCCTTGCCACGTACAACCAGGGATTCGAAACCACGCCAGTTGACTCAATGACAGACTTTATGATACAGTGTGCGCACCCTAACCATTCAGCCATCCAACCCCACTGCATTTACTAAGGACTTGTGCACTAACTTTGTATTTATGGTACAATTACATTTAATCTTGATTCTATCTGATATAGAATGATGAAACTTAGTGTACAGTTCAATTGCTTGATACTTTTGAAAAAAATAAATGTGCGATTAATTAATGTGTCATCTATTTATTTTGGGATATCAATGAGGAACATCAGCCTCACTGTTAGCTTGTTTTAACCATTTAAATGCTTTCTGAAATATTGTCCTGAATTTATTCCTTTCTCTTGATATATTTTTAACATTCAAACTTATGATGTCAATTGGTAGACAATTCCCATCAAAAAACACAATTCAGCAGACCACTGCTATCAAGACCGGTCACATCTTTCTGTTGCTATTGTCTTGTGTATACTAGGACTTGTGCACTAAACTTTGTATTTATGATACAATTACATTTTTTCACACACTTCTTATGTTTTGATCCGTTGCGATTACCGTTTAATTTTAATTTTATTTATCTCATTTCTCAAAATTGAATAGTTATTGACAGTTTTCTTCAATGTGGTTGCTTCAATTTCAATATTGTGTTTGTTGTGGCATGAAAAAAAAGCATAAATAGCTTGGGTTTTAAGGGTGTTGCCTGTTCTAATTAATAAAGATGCAGATCAATATTTTCTGATGTATAATGATGTCATTTCTGCTGTATTTTAATTGGTGCTACAAATATACAATAGCATCTTCAGATTTGATAAATTTAACTTCTATTTGTATGGTTTATTAGAGAGTTATAGCCCCTATCAGTGTGTTGACCTTGGTTTAATCGTTTAATCAATCACCGTCAATTGCATCCAGATCTAATAATGATAATAAGGGGTCCTAATGTTAATTGTATACTAAATTGTTTGAGCTCACTGATACCGATATGTCCTTGTGTAGTTGATATACCGTAATTACAGTTAGTTTGCCTCACTTTGAAAACCAATTTTCGAACACAATAGTATGTAAGAGTCTGCTGTAGTTCTATATGAAAATCGGGGATCACGGTGGCTAAGTGGATAAGGCGCTGGTTCGCTAGCCTGGAGGTCGAGTGTTCGATCCCTGCATTTGCCGAGAAAGTTCATCTCGATTTTCCGACGTGATTTCCCCTTGTCAGTGATACAGAAGGAGGGCCTGACAAGGACAGCTGCCTAGTCGTTCGGATGGGACAAAAAACCGAAGTCCCGTGTACACATTGGAGTGCACGTAAAAGATCCCCTGGCAGTTGAAATTCGATATAAGAGTAGGCCGTAGCGCCGCTGCCCGGGCAAAATTTCCCCTCATAGCACACTGTATGGCGTATGCCCGTCTTCAATTAGCTCAGGTTAAGTGCATAACAGTAGGACGTTAAACCCCATTTCATTCATTCTATATGAAAAAGAAACCCAATCTGTTTATCTCATCGTGAACCTTGTACATTTGTAAGGCCCCATGGTCTCATTAATCAAATGGATATCAAGGGCTCAATGAAAGGTTATGTTTTACCAAATAACGCCGATTTCTGAAACATTTGCCCAAATAAGCTATAACTATTTTAAATTTGATACCACTGAGGGTAGTTGTTCAGTTGGGGGCTCACAACTAGAATGTCATTGGTTTGAAGAATCTTTGGATTTATCAAGGCTGGTCCCCATTTTGCAGCGGTAGCTTCAGAGCAGGGACAAGGCAAGTGTTGCTTATAGCTGTTGGGATGTGATGGAAAAACTGTAGGTCCGGGTTTGTAATGATGGTTACCGACAGAAATACCACTATCTGGATAAATTTCTATTCCTTTAGCATTGCATGCACACATTGCCATAAACGAAAAAATAACCGTATGTTAATCTCAAGATAAGTGAAATATTTTGTTGAATAGATGTTAGATTATAATATTACAGTTCATATCCTATTTAGCTTCTGCTTTCTGGGTTCTTTCATTCATTTTAAATCAGTTTGTTTGTACGGTATTGTTTTAATGTGACAAAAAGTGCACATGTGAACAATATTTAGCCAACTCTATACCAGATATTTAACAGTTAGTAAAATGCATTTGCTGCGAACCATAAAAAAATAATCCTTTATCTAAACTTTTTATTGTCCACATTCAATTTCACCATGATGGAATGAAAAGCAGTTTTACAAGTATTTGTAATTAATTATAATATTACTAGAGTTATTTGTCAAAATAAATTGAAATTATTCACATTACCATGAAAGTAAACATTTTTATAGAAACCTGAAATTAGTAACGCATGAATGATCACTTCCACAGATAGATAAATATGTGTTTGTCTAGGGGAATTGATTTTTGTTCATGTGATATATTGAAATCATTTGTTTAATGCAAGTATTACACATGGGCTTACAAATAGGAGAGATTTTATTTTCTTCAGTTTAATAAGCCTTTTCCTTAGTTCATTTAGACATAAAAATGGGTTCCTATGATGTCTGAGTTGCTGTTACAAGTACTTGATTAATTCTGTTCAACCGGTTGTAGATCAACATGTTGTCTCACTGTCTTGCTCAAATTTGTCATAACTTGGAAATATTATGCCTCAAACATTTTTGATTGATGAGAATGTGACATTTCTAATACTTTGTATAGTAACTCAATTGTAAGAAATTATATCTTAAGATGAAAAAGCCTATGCTTTGAAGTGGAGAAATAAATCCCTGGGAGATATAGGGGATGATTAGGAAGAGCTGTATAAAAAAAATCTGCATGATACATTGTGAGATAAATGTCATTAAAAACTTTTAGTTACAAGTGGATGAAATGTTACAGCGACTAATATAATATCTCTGTATATGATATGGATTTATTTGTCACTGCTCAACCAATTGGATTGACAACAATTTAACAGGTTCTTGTCCTAGTTGGTACACCTTGCTCTGTCTTGGTGAAAATATAAATAGGTTAGTCTTAGACTGATCTAATCAAAGCTGAAATAAATGTAATCAAAAGCACATGTCTTTGTCTACCTGGGTTTTATTTTGATTTATAAACCAAGTTTGTTGAAAAATTTGTATCGGAACCCTGGGGATATTTGTAGATGTCCAAATTACTAAGATGATATTTCCTCCTCTGACAGCTAACCTATTGATCTGACCATAGTGCTCCCAATAGTTTTTCGTATGCTTATCTCCTTAATTCTTTTGTGGTGATGTTATGGTTTTTGTTTTATAAATCAGTTCCTATTATTTTCTTTTTGATAGAAGGATTGTTAGTCTTGTGGATTTAAAGAAGGTCCATCTTGTAAAAGAAATTATTCAGATACAATAAATCCAAGTTTTAATGAAATAAAGAAAGGCCAACTCCATACAATTCCAGCTTCCAAGGGTTCTTTTAAGTGTACACCAATGTGTACTTGGGACCTCAGTTTTCTTTCATCCAAACGACTAGATGCTGTTCCGTGCCATAGTCTGGAGGCTATGGTCTACCAGGCCTCTTGTCTTGCACACGGCCATGATATCTTCTTCATCCTCATTGCAGTTAAATTGAAAAAGTCATCATATATATGTAATAAGGTAACAAAAGTAGCCTATGTTGTATTTGGGACCTAAATTTAAATCACAGTTAAAATTATGTGTGCTCACTCAAAATTAAAAAAGTTATCTTTGTAAAGATATATTTTTCTGAAAGATAATTTGATATTCTGTCTGCTCACTTGATGTAATATATGTGAAACCTACCTTGTTAGAAATGTCTGAGACAAAGCTAAAACACTTTTCAATTCTATCTTATATTCTGGTCAGATGTGATTTACTTGGCATGCCATATACCGGCACATGTATTTCTTTGATTTTAAATGAGATTGTCTGAGCTCGAGCTAATCTTTTAGTGTATAAAAAGAGTACCTAGTTGTATTATATTGAAATGAAATATTCTTCACACCTAAGGATGTGGCATTGTGACATATTTCCAATTTGCTGAAGACATTCTTGCTGATCACTTATTGACTAATGATCGAAACAAATATGTAAGAAGAGTGGTAGAAATTGAAAACTTGTAGATTTTCAGGCATTGAAGCAGCTGATAATTTTTATGAGTTGCTTATGGGTCCATGAAGTTTAAATCGTTACTTAAAATAAAGAAATTTCTGGCATGATATCTGCCACTGTACTTGACTTCAATATCAATATAATTGATAATAAATTTAATGTTGGAAAAATAGTTTTGAAAGATGTAAAATACCCTTGACTTCATACTAACATACCAGATGTTACTCTATGTAATGTATTTAAAGGCACTCTTATGTATAAATTAATTATATTTAGACACTCTGATTTTTAACAATATGTAACGAAGATGAAGAGCTATTGTTTTTCCAGAATAAAATCTTTAAATGCATTGCAAAATGTGGATAATAATAAAAGATATATCAAAAATTCTTTTTTATAAGATTGCAAGATTTACATTTCTTACAAGTCTATATATATAGCTTATCGAGGCCTCACACCAAACATTGTCTCCACCACATATTATTACCCTTAACATACTCCAGGGATCATACTTTGTCCAATTATGTTTTTGCACTTGTGAATTTTTATTCCCAAATTGTTATTGTCCCCGCCTTCGGTCCGCCTGTCCGTCACACTTTTTGGGACACAATAACTCTCTTTCTAATTGAGCTAGAATGTTCAAACTTGTAGGTGTAGGTGTTGATTAGGTCAATGCATTGATTGAGTTCGATGATGAGCATTTTCTGCTTGCAGTAAGCAAAGATAAGCAATCTGATTTGTTGATGCTTTGAGGCATGATAACTTTGGTTATAATGAAGTGAGAGCGATGAAACACTGAATATAAATTCATCATTCATTATATCATTACCTTGATTATATGTACAAAGGTGAGAATTTTCTGCTTAAACTAAGGAGTGATTAATGTGTCATCTATTTATTTTGGGATTTTGGCAGGGAACTCAGCCTCACTGTTGGCTTGTTTTAACCATTTTAATGCTCTCTGAATTTTAACCTGAATTTATTCCTTTCACTTGATTGTTTTTAACATTCAAACTTATGACGTCAATTGGTCGACAATTTCCATCAAAAAACACCATTCAGCAGATCACTGCCATCAAGACCTGTCACATTTTTCTGTTGCTTCTGTCTTGTATTTACTAGGGCTTGTGCACTAACTTTGTATTTATGATACAATTACATTTTATCACACACTTTATATGTTTTGATCCATTGCGATTGCCGCTTGATTTTTACTAATTTTATCTCATTTCTCGAAAGTGAATAGTTATTAACAGTTTTCTTCAATGTATCAACATGTGATTTCTTAGAGCAAATAGCCAATGATTAGTTTTGAAAATGTTCCTGTCTGCCTTATTGTTATCTTTGAATTGCGTGAAGTCTGTATCACAGTTAATGCAGTCTGGCCCCTTGAACTTGACTTGATATACCTGTATACAGTTGTTGTTTTTCTTGTCTGTCTTGTCCATGGGCAGGGACGGATTAACCATGGGGCACAGGCCCCAGGGCCCCCCACATTAGAGGGCCCCCCACAAAAAATCTCAGTTTCGTCCAGCCCCCTCCTCTAGAAATTCCATCATTTCATAGCACTCGCATTTATCACCATGACCATCGGGCACAATGGGGCACAGGCCCCAGGGCCCCCCACGTTAGGGTCCCCTATAAAAAAAATCTTAGTTGCGTTCAGCTCCCCCCCCCCTTAAAAATGCCATCATTTCATAGCACTCGCATTTATCAACAGGGCCGGATTAACCATGGGCACCATGGGGCACAGGCTCAAGGGCCCCCAACATTAGGGACCCCCACAAAAAAATATCAGTTGCGTCCAGCCCCCTGCTCTAAAAATGCCATCATTTCATAGCACTAGCCTCTCCCAAAAAATCTGCCGCCATATAAAATACTAAATTGCCACTCAGATATCACCCCAATGGCAGAAAAACGTGTTTCCTACATCGTTATTTTCAAAATTTTCTGAGAGAGGACCCCAGACAAGGGAGCCGCCCATAGGCGAAGGGCCTCTCCTATCACCTCTTTCTGGGTCGGCGCCTGACCCACCACATGACATTAAATGGTTCGTTTTGATCGCCCTTATTCACATTTGACATGACCTTGTTGGTCTTTGGGAGCGCCGCCACCAAATGACATGATTAGAGATTTTCGTTCTTGTCGCCCTATCCACGTCGCCTTATGGTGTTTAGGACTAGTTCTAGTTTAGAAGATAAGGAGTTTCTCATTTTGGTGTGTTTAACATCAAAATGAGAAATAGCGCTGCCGAAATTGACACACAGGAGCGAAGTTAATTGCAGCTCCAAGTGGGTGGAAAACGCGTTTGTGACAGTCTTATTTTTAAAATTTTCGGGGGTGGGCGGGGCTTCCAACACTCTGCTACACCCCCAGTTTTACAATCCCACATATAGCCCTGTCCCAAACCCCCCTTGCGGGGCTTCGCGCCTTCGGCGCTCGCGGTCGATGATCAGGGGCTCCCCACATGTTCCAGGCCCCAGGGCCCCCACCATGGTTAATCCGGCGTTGTCCATGGGTTTGTTTTATTTGGTTGCTTGTGTACGATTTTGTCTACCCATACTTACTATAAGAATGTTGAAAAGGATATTAAATTCTTATCTGTCCAATTTAAAAAATTAAGTCGTTTATGGATCGAAAGAAAAAATAAAATCCCATCTGAATAAACACACTGACTCTAAGATAATGTTTTTATAAAATTTGGTTGTACATGTAACTACTGTATATGTACACAATCACGTTGTATTTAAGAAAATAACAGATAAACATGGTAATTTATTAGCTGTGGCGCCAAGCTGAGAGTATTGTTGTTGAAAAGATTGTACGGAAATGAACTGGTATTGTAATCGTCATGCTGGTCACACAGCCTGCCATTGATGTGTCGTCAGCAGCTGATTGTTTTCTGAATTTTTTCTTCCTAATTGTCAATTGACTTGTCAGTGTGCTCAAGGCTACAGAACGTAGAACACATTTTGGTTGAATCTGATGCAATAAAACACAAATAGGTGGTTCAGTAAAAAGATTAAGCTGTTCCAAACTAAAATCGTTAATGAGGGTATAATTTCAGTTGGGTATTGGGTTGTTATTTTCTGAGGGATGGGCAAGAAAAGATGTTATAAGTACCTTATACACCAGTGGGATGGATGTAGTTGAACTATTTCAAGAAATATTTGGTTAGCTTTAGGCTATCTGCGGAAATCTAATTTTTAACGGACACATTTATGGTGGCAAATATTGCTGCTTATTGAAATGTTAAAAAGGATGGCAAGTGGCGAGCAGTGGAACTTGTGACTCAATTACTACATGCACACACCATTTTATAATGGCCAAAAATATTGATACAGAACAAGATGAATAAAAATAAAGGAAATTCACAATTAAATTAGATAAATCAAATGTTATAGCTGTAATCAAAACAGTTGTGATTTATGATACAATTTCCATTAATAATAATCCATGTTTTACTAGCCATTTCATCGGGTACAATCTGTCATATTTATTCTGTGTAATTCTGTTTCAGACAACTTCTTATGAAATACTGATTTATATGTCAGAAATGACCTCGAGTGTTCAAACAAATCATAATACAAACAAATTATATCTGCATACACGAATTCAATTTATATTTTCCAAGAAATTTATTTCTTAATATGTAATTACATATATATTATTTTGAATGAATTGAGCAATGAATTGAGAATTAAGATTTTGTTGGGTAAAGAAAAAACAAAATCTCTACTGTAAAATACCATTGATGTGTGGACAAGATTCTACACCAAAAAGATGGGCAACAGTCTGATTTGTCCTATTAATGTTAACAACATTTTATGTAAATTTTAACAAGATCAGATGATAGCTTTAGTCTGTAGCTAGAGTGTTCACAAGATATGTGCATGCAGATTGTGTTAAAGTGTATAATTGATTGTCAGGATAAAATGAAAATTAAAGGTCAGATTTACACTGATCAGACACCCTGTCAATTGTAGAATGAAATTGGTTTTCCTGGTAATGTTTGATGTGCTACAAAAAAGTATCATAGTCTCGAAAACAAATGAAGCATTGACTACTCTATAGACTATTCTAGACATTTATGGTCAATGTCTACCAAATTTGACATATTTTTGATCCATGTTCACAACAAACTTTGACAGTTGCATACATTCGAGTCATAGGACTGACTACCCACAATAATAGCTCTCATTTCAACATTGTTGTAACGTAGCCGAAAGCTATTCAGAACCACCTGCTTTATAAAATTCTTATGGTTCTTCTTGTATTAAAACCAAAGTATCCATCCTAAAATCTTACCCAGAATATCACCTTCAGAATTATAATATTTTTATGTTAAAGACCCAACATTCCAGAAACATGGTTAAATATATAGAATAGGGCAAAAATTAAGCGCAATCTACAGCACATAATATGAATGAATAAAACAGTATGTGCTACATTGTTTTTAAATTATATACACTAAAAACCAAATTTCCATCTGAATTGTTTCATAATTAAAGCAAGAATTTCATATTCTTCTAAGAAAGTCAAAACATTTATTCCAACACGCTTTTTACTGATTTTACACATATCATTTTTGCATGGTCTTTTATTTTTTTATTTTTTAGGAACTGTTTTTAGGAACTTCGTTTTGTTATAAATTGTATTTTTAGGAACTTCTTTTTATTATAAATTGTATGTTTATTTTGTTATTATTAAGCTTGTCTAAACACTTCGGTAAAAGATGCGCTACATAAATTAGCCTGTCGTCCGTCAAGAACTATCGTTTCAAAATAGTTCTAAAATATGGACCTAGTTGTAAAGTCACAGATTAGCAAAATGTGAATTTTTATGGATAATAGGCCACCTTCCCGCTTCTAGATCGTTCGAGTTTTTGCAAACGAGTTCTCGCAGGTTTGAATTACTTTCTGTTCGCACCATGAAGTTTATCAACCACTATTTACACCTGATGCATATCAATTAGCCAAACAACCAATCAAACACACTCTAGATAATATTACGCGCTAATTTGACCTTGGATTCACAGGTTAAAAGGCGAGTCCGACTTGGCGTGTTTACTTTGAGACGACGAGGTGCCTTATTCAACTTGTAGACAATGATTGTGGAAAGCTGATTAATTTACAGATACCAGTTGGAATAAGGTTGTTTTTTAAAAGTTTTAATGAATGGACTAATCTCGATGGAAACGAGCTAAAAGTGTGCCAACAATATAAAGATTTATTTAAGGGTAAGTTTATCAACTAAATAAAACTAATATTGAAAGTAGAGTCGCCAAATAATAATAATGTTAATTTCAGGCCTATGGCCCATGGCTATGGTCTATCAAATACTAATAGTCTCGTTTAGTTGTTATATAGCTCATAGATAGGTTTGTTTTAAAATCGTTAGCATTCACGCTAGCCTTTGGTTTTATTTTATTAACCCCAGATTGTCTAAGTGTCTTTGCACAAATCAAGTACAAACAGGTGGCAGTGTCTTCTCTCTGGTTCGATTTTGCTTATTTTTTTTATGTGTGCAATAATATTAGGAGTATGTTTGTATTTTAAGGGAATATAGATAATGCACTGGGGGCCATCCATAAAGTATGTACGCTTGAAGGGGGGAGGGGGGGTCACGCCAAAAACGTACAGGTGCTTAAATTCATTGTCAAAACGTACGTACAGGGGGGAGGGGGGTCTGAAATTTACCCATTTTGAGCGTACTTTATGGATGGCCCCCTACCGGTTTATGGCTATCATTCTCAAGTGTTATTCAAGGTTTACAGACAAAAGAAAGATTGAACGAGCTGCTAAAAGAGTTGCATTACAGTCTGGCGAGAAGCAAACAAGTGATGAGAGTCAATCCACATCTAGACAAGGTTTGCGATCAGCCACCACTAAATCATCAACCACCCCCAAGCTGTCCACCTGGGAGGACATGTCTTGCCTCCTGTGTGCATTATCTGCAAAAAAGCACCCTTGTTCTACAATTGTCAGAATAAGGCTGTCTCTGATAAGCTGGTTTTAACAGAAACTAAAGATGGGGGTAAGTTTTTATTATTTGTTCAACCGTTGTGATTTAATATTTTCTCCCCCACCCTCCTTTCCTGGCTATGCCCAGTGTTAGGTAGTAGAATGGGTCCATCGTAAAGGGTGTTTATTGGGGAGAGTAGTTGGTTGGCCAATAGCTGTTATCTATCAGTCTGTCATCAATAGAGTCAAGGGTTCGAGTCTCGTTCTCTGCGATCTCAGTGACAAGGTGGGGGAGAGGCCTATCCGAACATGCAGTGATGTATTTACCCCTGCAGCGCAAGTACTCCCAGCTCATAAGCAGATAACACGTGGATTGGTGCAAATTGAACAGATTTACGGTGTTGACGTGCCATAAAAGAATGTAACAATATTCATTTGTTCATTAGCTTTCTGATCCAATCACATTCTCGATGACCTCAATGAAAAAGTACAGGATTGGTAGTGTATGTGTTCACGTATGTTTTTTTGAGGGTTTCCCTGCTGCGCAGGTTCTCCAAGCACATGAGGAAATAACCAGAAAATGGTGTTGATATGACATAAAACAACATTCATTTATTCATTCCTCCCACATGTACAAGGTCTGCCAAAAGCTGTCTAGTTCATTGTTAAAAGTAGGCTGCTCCGTACATAGCCTATTATCAACTTAAAAACTGTTGTAAAAAGAGTTTTGTGGGGGGTTTTATTTATGCATATGTAACCAGAAACCATATATGCATTCTACTTCTAGTTGGTTTATGATATCAATGATATTTACAATTTTCCATATCTTTTAAGGCGACTTAGAGAAGCAGCAATTAAGAAAGAAGATGAAACCATCAGAGATAAAGACTGTGTTGCTGTTGAAGTTAGGTACCATCTACGATGCTACAAGGCTTATATTTGATTCCTAACAAGAAAACCAACAGTTCAGTCGTCAGGGTAAATTTATTTCATACTTGTAGTTGTTGTTGTGTCCTTGTGGCTCGTTGTTATATCTATTTTATATCATGGTAAGGGATTTATATAGCCAAGTGGTTACAAAAAGGTCAGTCATCAATGGACTGAAGTTTGAATCCCATTATCGGCGACCTCAATGACAAGGTGTGGGAGTAGTCGATTTACTACGTAGTATAAGTAGTGCGGGTATCTTTGATGGCAAGTGAACTGGCACAAAATGACCAGATTGTGGTGTCAAACACAAACGCACTAAAACAAAAGTACATGCGTTCTAAGAATGTGTGAACATTTTTTACTAGCACTTTTGTACTGTCAAGACTTGTTTGTGATATGATAAGTTTAAATTGTATTAATATGTTTGTTTTTCTTAATCGAACATCGACCAATACATGCGATTGATCGTTAAATCTTAAATGGAAATATCACCAAACATGAATTCATGCATTTAGGATGGGATTCCCTTGTACGTGTAGTAACTATGAACTTACATTTTTCAGGTCTTCCGATATGTGTGCATATGAGACAAGCTTTGATATATTTTGCGAAGATGTGATTAGAAAAAGAATTATTTTCAACAACGAAATTGTGTGAATGGCCAAAATATTAGATATGTTTATTAAGATGGCAAAGGACATTAAAAAAGTCAATATTTCAAACTACCGGTAATAATTTGTTATTTCTGTACAATGGTTTAGACCTTTTGAGGTGGGGGCGATTTAGCCAATTGGTCTGTCATTAATTGGCTCAACAGTTTGTATCCTCTTCTCAATGAAAAGGTGTGGGAGTATGCAGCAGTATTTCGGTTTGGCCTACTATACTAGTATGTAGGCAAATTATCTGCCATTGCAAGTGAATTGGTGCAGAATGACCAGAAAGCAGTGTCACTTTTTTGTGTGACCTGTTTTCATGCTAAATATATTATTGAACTACTTTTATTTCAAGCATTAATTATGGACAACTGTTACATCAAGATTTAAATAAACTATTGATATAACAGTTATTAAAAATTTTAAAAATGTTTTCTATATTTTAAAAAAATATTGATATTGAAATGTTGTTGCAAATTGCAATACACAGGCCTAATTTAGAAATATGTAAACCTTTAATGCTAGTCATTAAATAAAAGAATAATGTTTTAAATTGGTTTTCATTCTTTGTTTGGGGATATATCACGTTTATGCATTGTTTTTTTGGTTGAAATCAAATATGTCTATGCAATTATCAAATTTATGTATGATTTCTGATAATAAATTAAATTCAATATCAATGCAATGACGCTGTATTTTCATAAATAGACAAAACCATGCTACGATGTGCAACATTACTGCTTTGTGGGAGCTTATTATTGGTCCTGTGCAAATAAAAATTGAGATATTTCCATTATTTGTTTTTTCAAATGTTGCCATGCATTTTGGCAGTACACACAAAAGAAATCATTCATCTGCAGTAATTTTATCACCAAAAATCACAACCTCAAAGTCATCTTACAGGGCTAGAAATTCACGCGAATCTCCGAATCTAATTCGCGCAAGGATTCTCGCAAGAGCTTACGGTGCGAATCGATATAAGGATTCGCGTAAAACTTTTGTGGAAAAAAGAAAAGAAAAAAAATCGCGGAGAATTGTCGGGTCCGACTATTGAATGTCAGTTAGGATGTTTTGAATCAAATTTGTCTTTATAACATACTACATGTATAATAAAATAAAATTATTGTTGTGTTTTTGTTTTACTTTTTACTTCTAACTTATTATTTGGAAGAGTTTCTGGCTGGCCGTTAATTGTCTTTGTTATGTAATAAATTGTGTGAAAATTTCCACGATCACGACACGGCGACGACTTTTAGAAGTAGAGTATTTATGCATATTTCAGTTACGATACAAAATTATCGGTTTCCTTATTATTTATTTTAATCCTTCTTAAAAAAAATAAAAGAAAGTACTTTAGCATGTCAACCTTGAAATGAAATAGTTTTTGGTTCCATGATTTTATCCTTTCAAACGGCGATTTGATTCCGTTAGTTGTTAAATTGGGTCATTCCAATTCTATTTTGTCACTGTCAAGGTCGGCCACGAACTCGATGTGGCATGAAATTCTTCACCTTCCATATTAGGCATGGCTTACTACGAATGTGTAAAATGGTTGCTTTTGGCGCGAAATAGCTGTCAACACCCACGTAGTCTACACCAATAACAGACATATCACGGACCTTATAAAACATGGACTAAATGCATGCCGCACGAGACGGGGAAGTTGGCGATGCCTTTTAGGAGCGATAAAATTCCTGATATATAAATTAATTTTAAATCCAGTTGTAATATTGTTATTTAATTCACAATCAGAATGTGACGTAACTGTGTCCGAGATGACGAATAAACCGTTCCCCAATCAGACATTACCAGCTTGGAGGCTCTTCTGTTCGCCTCCCTAGACATACATTGCAAATTTTTAAAGACACGTGGTTTTTATATTATTTGTACCGCCTTGTGTGGGTTCTCGTGTTGATTTTCGTCAATACGATTATCGTTACATGTTAAAATATTATGTACGCAGTGCAGACAATGACATTATTAGCCATGACATTATAGAATTTATATACAGTAGAACTTGCTAAGGCGTGCACTCCTAATCAGCGAACACTTGCTTCAACGAACACCCAAAAATCCCCCGGAGCGATTTTTAAGTAATTTAACCTCTACTAAACACGCACCTGTTCAACGCATGCAACGGGCACCTATATTAGCTCCCGACCATGCTATTGCATCCATTAAGCGAGCACAGCTCGGAGAATCACGTTCTCTCTTGAGCGAACGAGAGTGAACTGTCACGGAGAATCCCGTTCTTGCTTAAGCGAACGATACTGAACTGTCTTGACATTACTTACTCGTTTGGCTTGAAATAACTACTATCATTAACACTCAGAAAGAGACTGAATTGATAACGCGTGCAACGGGCATCATAATTAATTCCCCCGTCTATTGTTTCAACGGTCACGATTTTACTAATAAATTCAACAAAACATCGGCTATTCAACGGCCATTGTCGTTCGTTCTTTGTAACACTCCCGCTAATCCCGTGAGTAGGAGTTAATTAACTGGAACCCCACTGATCAGGTAAAAAGAAATGTAAAAATAACAATCAACCCGTGATTATCTGTTTATTAATCTTTTGTTTTATTAAACGACCAACCTGATCAGTTTTCACGCGTAACGGCACCGATTGATACTGATTTAATAAAATAAAGAATACCGAGTTATTAAAAAGACGTTTTTAGCGCCCCCTATAATATTTACATACAGAGTTACATCCCCTGTAAAATCGGAGATAAAATCAGCGAAGGGTTTTTGTCCATTTTTTTTTTGATAAAATAAAATGAATTCATCAGTTTTCTTCACAAAAATGGATAAATATTATCGAATGCATCACAATGGTAGACAGAAGTATCTAAGGTTGGTACAGAATGACAAGTTTACCAAAGTTATGTTCGAGATTTTAGTAAAGATCTTCATTCGGCGCAAGATTCAGCGACGGTCATATTTATCGATGCAAGTATTGATGTTCGTTCTCAATGCACCCAAGCGTAATGAATTAATTTATGTCAGCACAAAAAACATCGAGATTTTATTAAGTGGTCGCGTAATAGCTAAAATAGTTGGGGTGTGAAATACTCAAATTAACGGCATTTTGAAACGCTTTTAGATGCTATGATGAAAGTCAAAGAAATATTGGGGGACCTGAGATCCAGTATTGCTAACATGTATACAAGACTACTTTAAATTCACAACTAAATAAAAAGTACATGTATTATTATTGTAATACTACATGAATAAAAAATATATGCAGTCTATATCTTTATTTTTTGTGGTAGGGGTTGAGGCAATATTGTACACCTCCATTAAGCAAACATTTTAAAAATTTCCCTTGGGTGCCTGCTTAATACAAGTTCTACTGTACGGTATCCGATTAATCGGCACTGATACGATTTTTAGCTGGTCGATTTACCGATTCAAGAATTTTGTAATCGTGACGTAACACTAGGGCATATTTCCCTGACGGAAACTCGCAGTGTCGAATTCCAATAACACGTGACATCTTTGTAGGAATAAGGTCAATAAACCAGTTCTAAATTTGCGTGTACCGTTAAGATTATTTTATTTTATACACATGCTGACAGATGCTTAATTTTTGTAATATTATTGAAGGATATATCCTAGTCGTAGGCCTACTGAATTTTACTTTATATAGCAATTGCAGCTATGGTTGTCACGTGATCATTGTACCGTTTGTCTATCAATAGTATCATCGACGAATGAATAAAAAATTGTGCAGGTTACGTTATGGACAAAAGACTACAAATAGCATGGTGTCGTATCAGTTTATTTTGGCTACTAAAATATCTGGATATTACACCTGACGTCAATTGGCTGACTATCACCGTTGAAGAGACGGCCACTTACAGGATCGGTCGCATATTTTTTTTTTGTTACGTCTTTTATGTAAATCAGTTTAGTGAAGCCTGTACCAAGACAGGCCCGGGACTGTACAGCGCAGTGGACGCTTGCGGCTGGCCCCCGGATCCATTCACTTGATTTGATAGTTGTTTACTGTTTGCAATGTCTGTTTTCTGTCTTGTCCGCAGGTTTATCTTGTAGATTTTTTTTGTTTTTGTTTAGTTTTGTTTGTTTTGCGTTTAGTGCCATTCTCCTGCATTTACTATTGAGCGCTCCCTCTTACACGCATTGTTGTTTCACTAATCGTCAAGTTGTCAATTTGGGATACCCTGACATTTTTGCCAAGTGCTTGTCCCATGGGTGTTTTTCAGGGGATCCAGTATTTTTCTCGTAAGATTGGATGTTTCTACTTTCCATATATACCCAAATTGCCATACTTTTATTGGAAATAACCACCTGATAAATATTTATCTGGGAACCCATCTTTAAAATAGGCTAAAATTAAAATACAAATTTACAACAGTAAGCAAAATCAATGTATTTGGATTGTTTTAACAAAAATGTACTCTGTAACAAAGTTAAAAGATAAGTATTAACATCTATATATGAATAGATCAGAGAACATTATTCAAAATAAGAAATGTTGATTTAATTCTGTGTCATGCTTTGCTTTAGTTTTGTATTTGAATGTTTACATTGGTTACATATGACACACTGAAAACATAAACAACTCCTACCTTAACTAGAATGTGTTAATAATAATAATAATAATAATTTTATAGAATATTTCAACTGAAAGATGTAATCAACTGAAAATAGATCTTCTTGATATAAAGCACAGGGGACTTACAAAAAACGTATTGTAATGATTGGGATCAATATATTCTCTCATTATCATGGACTCTTTGGGCTTGAAATCTCCAGATAAATAAAAACATACATGTATGGGCAGAGATAATCATTACCTTTTCAAACTAATTTTTTAAAGTAGGTAACAAATTTACCCAAAAAAATAAATGAGTATATTGAGTTTCTATGGAAATATTCTCATTTAAATCTTATGGTTAATATCATGTCTCTAATCGTTACAGGCAAAGATTGTGCAAATGGTTAATAACAATCTGATCATTCTAAACAGGAAGTGTTTAAATCAATATTAAAACCCAATATATATTAGATTTCTTTTGGAATTGACTTTCACCTTTTGGTTTTAGTCACTAAAAACCCAAATAAAATAACTTCTGTGACATAATAAGATAATATAGTAGTTTTATTAGATCTAAAACACTGTGCGACTGGCCAGCTCTTTATCTAAATCAGGGGGGGGGGGGATGGCTGAATGGTTAGCATGTGCTCGCTCTATCATAAGGTCTGTCATTGAGTCAACTGGCGTTGTTCCGTGAAATTGAGTAAATCGCCTGTCCAACCTCATGGGTTTTTTCTGGGTTCTCTGTTTACCTCCCGGGGATCACGGTGGCTAAGTGGATAAGGCACTGGTTCGCTAGCCTGGAGGTCGAGTGTTCGATCCCTGCATTGGCCGAGAAAGTTCATCTCGATTTTCCGACGTGATTTCCCCTTGTCAGTGATGCAGAAGGAGGGCCTGACAAGGACAGCTGCCTAGTCGTTCGGATGGGACGAAAAACCGAGGTCCCGTGTACACATTGGAGTGCACGTAAAAGATCCTTTGGCAGTTGGAATTCGATATAAGAGTAGGCCGTAGCGCCGCTGCCCGGGCAAAATTCCCCTCATAGCACACTGTATGGCGTATGCCCGTCTTCAATTAGCTCTGGTTAAGTGCATAACAGTAGGACGTTAAACCCCATTTCATTCATTCATTCATTGTTTACCTCCCACTACTAAAGATCCCTATGCACAAGCGCATTATTGAAAGAAATAAAATCAACCATGTGTTAGTCCCGAAATGACCTAGTTTGTGCTGAGTGAATGTTAAACCCTATTTTTCTCTCTCCTATCTAAATCTAACATAATGCCTCTTTACAAAAGATATATTTCGCATTTATTTTATTATTAATAGTTTTTAAGTGTGTGTACACAGTTCCTAAAAGGTGTTAATATTTTTTCTATTTTTATCATAATAATGGACTTACAGCTTTCCTTTATTATATTCTTTAATTATTCATGCACAAATATATATTTCTTTTATATTCTGTAATTCTAAGGAAGAAAAACTTTCCTCAAAATAGATTCATCAACATTTTATCAGTTCGCTTGTGTTTACTGAATAGAGAAAATTAAACATGAAACGATGTTTTACTGAAAGCTTTTTTTTATTTCCTTGAGAGAAGTTTTTTATGGTCATTCATCTGAACTATTTTTGCTTTTAGTTGATTGTTCATCGGATAATTAAACTATGTCATTTTATTAATGGAATGAACCGTTACGTAACACAAAAAATCCATGAACAATTATTGTAATTAGTCATAGTATTAGAGAAAACTTAAATCTAGTTTGAGCTGAGGTAGACATTTTATGGTTTGTATATTGGCTGTAACATACATATTAAACCCTCACTAGACATTTTGTCAAGGTGTAAAAAACATAATTGTGATGTAAAAATAAATTGTACCGATCTGTTCATGATGATTTTGCAGACACAAAGCACTGAAAATAGGGTGGGAGTTATGTTTAATATTTGAAGATCAGATGCCAGGAAATCACATCGAGTCTTTATCTTAAAAAAATTCCTGGGGGAGGCCCCACAGCCCCCCGCAGGTACTTAAATACGTAGGCCAAATGGTACCTTACCAAAGTTGACTGACCATGAGGCATAACCTTATTGAAATTCAGACTTGCCCATCAATTTTATACTAAACTATTGCCCCCCAAAATTCTTAAAACGGTAACATTAGCTCCTATCATGTATAGGGGATGGTATATAAAACCAATGTTTGTGTAGGCAAGGCTTGGCAGACCTTATTTTTAGTTGCCTGCAAGTCTTGTTATTAGTGTTTAGTTTTATTTTTAAGCTCAATTTGTCTCAACCTTTAGATAATTTACTTTGTATGTACTGACCTATTAAGCTTGTTATGATATTGTGTATATAACGTAGTGACTTTCACCAGAAAGTATGTCAATTTATATTCATTTTTTGTCATAGTATTTGCATCTACGATGCGGATGGTGTATTTGGGTTTGGGCACGACATCACAATTTGTGATGTGTTTGGCCATTTATTTGTTAAATTTTAAGCCCAACCCACATTTTTAAGACTGAAATATGATTTTATTTTGTATTATTAGTGTTTATACATGTAGTATTCTTTGTTAAAAGATTTGTATGCATTAATATATCATATTTCATTTGATTAGTCATTAATAAATGACATTGTACACCATCCGTTTCTTTGTTTGTTTTCTCTTTGCTCGGTTACTGGGGCGTGGGGTTGGTTTGAATGAGGACACAAATAAACATTATTGTCAATAATGAGCTTTGTGTTACAGTCCTCATCCATGTTTGTTACTATTAATTTAGTCCTTGTCTGTTTCATATATATTACTGAATATGTAAATGAGCTGGTTTCCCGCGTTGTTTTTACCGCTCTTTTCATAACAATAGATTCGGCAGTACCCCGCTCTTTTCATCACAATAGAACTGGCAGTGCCTCAGACAGGACGTGTGTGCTTCTATCCACGATATTTCCATTGATAACCCTCCACCTCCCCTGCTCCACCGTGCGACTCTTCAGAGTATAGTTTGTTTAATATGTATTTGACCTGTTTAATGTGTGATTTTTGTGAAATGATTTCTTTCTGTGCCAATTATTTGTTAAATTTCCATTTACTTGTTAACCATCTATTTGCTAAAATTTAAGGGCCATTTATTTTTTAAATTTTAAGCCCAACCCACATTTTTAAGACTGAAATATGATTTTATTTTGTATTATTAGTGTTTATACATGTAGTATTCTTTGTTAAAAGATTTGTATGCATTAATATATCATATTTCATTTGATTAGTCATTAATAAATGACATTGTACACCATCCGTTTCTTTGTTTGTTTTCTCTTTGCTCGGTTACTGGGGCGTGGGGTTGGTTTGAATGGGGACACAAAACCAATGTTGTATGTACACAAGAGTGCATGTAAAGAAAATAATAGTAGTTAGAATTCAGAGGTTAAGGGCCTGGCCAGGAACAGTATCTTGTGTTAAACCTGAGGTCTGATGTACACTTTAGGGTGCAGGTCAAATTTAATAGCAAGTGGACAGAAACACTGCAATCCAGGGACAATTACCATCATAGCACACTATAAGGTGTATGTCCTTCTTTATTAGCCTGGTTGGTTGGTGTAAAAAAGCAGTGTAAGCCCTTCTTTATTAGCCAGGTTGGTTGGTGAAAAAAAAGTAGCATGTTTATACCATGAGATGTTTACAACTTTACTTTTTTGAGGCTTTTTAAATCTGTATCTTTAACTTGTTCTTGAATTATAAAAATACCAACAATTGGTTAGCATACAACGATGATACATGGTAATGTTGTTAGAAAGAAACATGATTTGCAGGTAAACATATATGTTCAATTATCAGTGTGATCATATGTTTCATACTGTAAGGAGATAATGTATACATTGTATATGAAGTAGTATTTTAATCAAAGATTTGTATTCAAGATATTGCACTTCGATTTCATGTGATTAAAATGCCTTTTTGATTAATATTTTCTTTAACAGGGTATAGGCAGAGCCTTATATATAGAGAGTCTGGCCAACTGACGTCGTGGGCGCCATTTTGTAACCCATTCTTACGTTGCAGATAGAGCCAAGTACAGCGTTAGACCAATTTATATGTTTTAGATTTGCGCAAATGCATTTTTATGTTCACTCAAGTGTACTGGTAGACAATAATTTGAATAAATCAATTAATCACAATATGTAAATTTTATTGACAATATTTATTTTTCATCTTTTTAACATTAAAAACACCGCAATAATCCAATATATCGTAGTACTTTAAGGTGTATGCCCTTCTTTATTAGCCTGATTGGTTAGTGTAAAAAAGCAGTGTATACCCTACTTTATTAGCCAGGTTGGTTGGTGAAAAAAAAGTTTCGAATAATGATTACCTTTGACATTAGAAACTAAATTTTTATTTTATTTTTTAGGGTTGTTTCCGATTTCGTTTCTGAATTTTAAAAAATAAAAAAAATGACATTAAAAATAGCGCATTCGCAATGATCCAATATATCGATTGACTATATAGGGTCGAAAGTATCGAATAATGAATGATTACCTCTGAAATTCGAAACTCAATTTTTAATTTATTTTTATCATATGATTTATCCCGCGCCGAAGGACAGAGTGAGAAATGGGGGTTTAACGTCCACTCGTCACAAACTAGGTCATTTTGTGACTAACACATGGTTTATTATTATTTCAATAATTCGCTTGCGCGTAGGGGACTTTTGCAGTGGGAGGAAACCGGAGAAAATCCACGCGGTTGGACAGGCGACTCTAGGCCTACTCCTTGTCACCTACAACCAGGGATTCGGAACCAAGCCAGTTGACTCAATGACAGGCTTTATGATACACATGCTTTACCATTCCACCACTCCCCTCCCCACGCCGAAGGAAGTAAGGTGGAGATCTTGAAACTATCATTATGAAACTGTGTTATTTGTAAACACATCATTATATAGTAGTTGTGTGCTTTAGATCATAAGGTTTGTCATTTAATCAAGCGGCGATGGTTCGATCTAAAGATTTTACGCGACAAAGAGTATGGTCGCCTGTCCAACCTCGTGGGTTTTCTACTTGTCCTCCAGTTTCCTTCCATTGCTAAAGACCCCTACGCACCAGCGAATTATTAAAGGTTTATGTTAGCTCTCTCTCCCTCTCTCTCTCTCTCTCTCTATCTCTCTCTCTCTCGGTGTTGATATACTATTTTTAGTTGTGGATATACTATTTTTATTCAGGAGCAAAAAAAATATTTTAGCTTTTTAATCAAAATTGCAGGAAAACAAAATTCAAACTTCGACTCCCCACAAAGACCAGAAAAAGAATAATGTAAATTTTAATAAAAACAAGTTTTTCAGACTGAACGGCTTAATCCGAATAACTAATAATAATGACTTCTGACAGTTCTGCATAAGATATATATAGTCAGGCTAGAACTTTGCTAGGCCTACATATCAAACATAATCACTTAGGGGCCAATAAAAAAATACAAAAAATGACTATATCGATGAAGTTTAAATCGAAAAACATACAAACTAGGCCAGGGGCCTGTTTCACGAAATTTTAACTAAGATAAAATCCGATTTTAGTAATTCGATTGGATAGTATTAGATTGATTTTAGCGCTTAGCCAATCAGATTTAAGTATGTACTAAAATTTGGATTTCATTTTAAGTTAAAATTTCGTGAAACAGGCCCCTGGTCCGTAGTCTAGATAACTTTAGGCCTACACTGTGTCAAACTCAAAAGTGTTATTCCAAAGTACATAATTTATTTTTCGAAAATTCACTCATGAATGAATTCATTAAACATATACAAATTAACCAAAACCACAAGAATTTATGCCATACAGACGAAATTTAAATCGAAAAAACATCTACAGTTCCGGGTATACTTAACTAAGGCTAGGCCTATGTCAAAGTGGCTTTCTCAAGTTCATAACAAATTTTCGAATATTCATTCATCAAAAAAAAAAAAATAACCATGAATATGTCATTAGGTTCAGAATTTCTTCAAACTACAATAAGAATCAAGGGTCGCTTGAAATAATTAAAAACACGAATGTCAGGCTACACTAGAAGGCCTACTTTTACTAAATTCCGGACGGAACAATTTTTACAAGATTTCCCACAATCGACCCTTTTTTTGCATTTTGGGGAACCTGTGCATATAAATCCCTTGCCCATCTCTTGTGTGGCATTTCACATCCACACAACAGACCAATTATGTCATTTAAAACACGTCAAATTATAGGCTACGCAGACGATTCTATTCAAATGGGTTATGCAATGGCGTCCACGTGTCACGTGACCACCATTAGCCAATCATAATCGGGACACGGGTTGGCCAGACTCTCTATATATAAGGCTCTGGGTATAGGTACGTAGTGAGTAAATAGTCAAACAGGATGGAAGTTTTAATTAAATTTGCCTGTGTAAAATTCTCCTTCATATATATTCACATATAATAGATTGATTTTATTTCTATACCATTTAGATGCTGATCTTCATAACATATTTATTCAATACTTATCAAATTAATAATTCTTTGTACCAATTTAATCAAGAAGTGTTCTAATTTATATGGTACATGTTCACTGTTGGACTAAATATTCAAGTGAAAATCTTGTAACGAGTAATGAGACCCGCGAGTATTTACTGGTTTGCAAGTCTATCTGATAATAGGTTTAATGTACATGACTGCTTAAAGTTTGCTGATCAATGCACTATATATTGGCAGGACACAATGGTTACAATAAAGTCAATTTCTTAGATTAAAAATAAAAACCTGTATCTCCTTGTACATGCGGAGTCCAGAAATTTAACAAATTTAGTGTAACAAATACAGAAATCAAGAAAATCATGATATTGGATATTTCAAAGAAATACTTTTATTTCGAATTGGACCATTGTTGAAAGGCTATAAAGGTTATGTTTTATTATTCTGAACATAAAAGTTCAGATGCCCGAACTCACAATCGAAGGTTTCATTCATTGTCTTCGATTTCTGGTTTTAAAGTGTCTGCCAAATATCCCAGATGGTAACACAGAACTTACATAGAATAAGATTTATGGTTTATATTAAAACTGATAGTTCAAGACTTCTTCCTAACTCAATATTTGTAGATATTAATATAATTGAACTAGATCAATTTTGCTAAGTACAAAAAGACTTTTTATTTGCTAGTGATCTCTTATAAAAATTTAAAAAAAAGAAACTCTTTTATTTTTTTAGTGGTTGCTATCACGTACATGAATGTTTAGATGAACTGCTCAAAATATCCAGACATATAGATCATTGGATGAATTACATAAGGGACCATTGTGATCTGGCAGAATTTCAAGCATCCTAAAAGTCACATAAAACAAACAACTCATAGCTGTATTTTACACCTCGACATCCTTGAAAATAATTATTTTATGGCATGGTTTCGAACATGTTATTTATGTGGGTTAGACATGAAATGAATCCTTGTTCTAGAACATTTTGCTATGACAGCTTAGTACAAGGGTCTGTTTTACAAAGCATATATGAACTGTTATTAGCAAGTAATGGATTTTTTTAGTAAAATGATTGATTTACTACTATGTAATTCTTACGCATGATTTGCAAAATGGGACAAATTAACATATCCTGGTATCTTGAATACCTTACTAGAAACACTCTTCTTTAGTGTAAATAAATAAAAAGGTGTTGTGGTTAAGGCTGGGCATGCTAGATCTTTATAGAACACATGTTTACAACTTGGGAAGTTCATGTGACTAATTTTGGTCACCAACAAGGAAAGTACAGAGATCTCCTTTTTCAGTTTTATGTCTCATTGAATACAATGTCCTTTTGCACCACTATTTTCATGTGGATGTATATCGTTGTTGCTCCATGTGTGTCTGTTTAAATATATCACTGTTACACCATAACTTCCCTTCAATGCAGTTGGTCAATGTATGTATGCAAATAATGATATGTGAGTGCATCTCGTTAGTCTAGAATTAGTAATAGAAATGTATCTAAAGTTTAAAATGAGAAGAAATTAATCACAATCCACTTAAATAATGAACAAATAAACTTTAACACTAAGATCCAAAAGTCAATGTGTTCATGGATTTTGTCGAATATTTATATCCACTGACCTAAAGTAGAATAATATTAATTTAGTTCTGTTTCTTCTATTATATCACAATTAGTTTCTATTTGTGAAATTCTTATAAGCTCACATTCAATTGATTTAACTTTGGACATGTCTCTGGCTGATGTGGACTGATCAAACTTAACAGCAAACAAATAGTTTAAGTGACTTCCAATTGGATTAATTTACTGGCTAGCTTTAAAATAAATTGAGAAGAGGATCATGCAATACAATTTGTCTCCCAAGGTTTTAGACTGATTGCAGCATGTCACCAACTTGGCACTCCACACAGCAAATAATTCCATCATGAATTATAAAAAGTTGTGATGTGTAATCAACTGTATGAGCCAGAGATAACATTAAGGCATGGATTCGTTAATATAATTAAAAATTCATTTAATTAAGATAGACCTGATAACATACCCTGGACTGGTCACATCCAATGAATAAATATGTGTGTGTGTGAGAGAGGGATGATTCCAGGAATAACATATGGTATACCTGTATATAAATTTTAACAATTACCATGCACACAATGGTCTTTAAATTCACGAGGTTCAATGAGCAACCTTACTCACTGTAATGTACACAATACTTAACTTAAAAGACAGACCAATAATATATGACACAAGGTACAATTTTATTGATACACAATTACTGAGTTTGATACTAAGCCAATCAAAGAAGACAATAATATATGATCTATAGTGCATGAATAAGACCGCTCTGCCACTCATTCCCACTGTGTGAGTATGAAAAGGAAATGCAATTTGACACATGGTCTTCAAACTATTTATAATGATACCAACAATTGAAATAAAAGTGTGTGTCCATCATTATTCTTTCAAAATATAAAAGCAGAATAGAAAATTATAAGCAATATGGACTGTTTTAGAAAGAATAAGCACATCCTGCCTTGTAAAATCCTTCACTTCTTATAGCTAATGCAGGTATAGTTTGGTCTTGGTCTTGGATTTCAAATGCCAAAGATATATAGAAGACAGTATCCAGTAGTTTTGTTAGCGATGTGAATTTTCCCAGTAAATGAGAAGAGCGGTATCAGGTGTGCTAGAATAAATGGGTATACCAGTATACCCTCAATCATTTTTTTATAATATGTAGATATTAAGTATATAGTTATGTCATAGGAACAAGAAATGAACATTTAAACAATACCTCGGCTCAGCTCAATATCTTTAACATATGACACTTATATTATAAGAGGCTGACAATAAGGATAAAGGTCACACACTTGTACAACTCACAAAGTATGCTTCTCAGGTACAAATTACAAATCCTCCTTTATAATACTTTAATATAATTTTGATTCATATCAATTTTCTTATCAACATATGCTTCCCCAGTTATTGTATAATTTACTGAAGAAATATTCTAATAAACAGGTGTTACAGTAGTGTGTTCCAATAAAAGGCTAAAGATATTGATTAACATTATTTATTACAATAATATCTTCAAGATGGTTAATTTCAAATACGATATACATGTTGAAGTACAAATGAGATGATTTTCATTTAAAAAAATATATGTATTGTGAAAATAGTTAATGACACCTTTGGGATTGAGGAAAATGATGAAAATAAGTTGATGAACAATATTGCACATAGTTAGCTTAGTGTAGATTCAACAGAAGCCATTCATCAGTAGGATAAAAAAAAAGCCAATTAGCTTTTAATAAACTATAAATGTACTTGAATTAAATAATAATGACTCCATTAGTTATATGCTACAGAAAGTAAGGAATGACATATAAGTCTAAAAAATACTGCAGCCTTGCCCATCATATATGATGCCCCCCTGATTTATTAAATGATTAATTGTATTGTATGGATGATATATTGTTGACCATCTTTAAATCAGTGATTAAGTGTCATGAATCAATTGTAGTTGGTGTAGATGGCCATTAAGCTATGGGACTTGCTAGTAATTATGTGGTTTCAGTCCCTGTTACCAGAATTGTAAATAACCTTGGTCCAGGATACAGACTGATTGTTAGATTTATTTTGAAGGGGTATGATTTATTATACATCTGTAGAAATCTCTAGGGGTCAAAACTGAAACAAGTAACTAGAAATGGGGATTAATCCATTCACCATATTTTTTTTCCAGAGTCCTCAGTTTAAAGACTGTCAACTAAAATGTATCTGATATTGACAATGAATCTGAAAGTAAAAGTGTCTACAAAAGTACAAACCTTTCTTAACTATTTAATATTGTATTTCAGGAATAATGTAACAGGAAAAAGACTGTCTGGAGTGCAAAACCTAAGGCACATACTTAATAGCCATATATATACAAGTATAAATGACTTCGACTATTAATTTCCTCAATGAATTCTTGTTTCCTTGCCTGGCTCAGACTTTTTCCAAACCTTTTGTTGGGCTCAACCCTCTCCGCTACAGACAGAGCAACATCAGCCTATTTACTGCTCTGAAGCTCTATGAAGTTGACCATTGAAATTTAATTACACATGAATTTGAGATATATAACACTGTAACCATTCTCATATTTCCAACAAATATTCACAAAATCCTGGCAGAAACAATCTTCTTTCAATCAAGACCCAAAAATGGTGTGCAAATAGGGGGAACACAGAGGGAGAGAGAAACTAAACTAATAGAAGGAACCACTGAGAAGATTTAAGTACATGGTTGACTCCCTTCTGTATGGTTAAAATAATTCATATATCAGCAAAAATATTTTCAGCATAGATTTTAAATACCCATTTATTCTAAGCAAAAGTTTTATAAACAGTCAAAATACAACTGCAAAATACTTATTAAACAAAGTAGCACTGCAGGTTCATTGGCCTTTTTCTAGAACTGAAGATTCTTTCATAATTTTGTCAATATCTAAGTTGTGCCAAAAGATTTAAAGAGTTTGAAACAAATATTGGAATACTTTTCTAATATTGCTATCTTTCAAACAAAATGATCCTTTTTGTTTTATCACTCAGTATTTCTTAAAATGCCAATAATATTTTGTTTATTAGAAAATCTGTGATGAAAGGAATATATTACCAGGAATCATACCAGCACAAAAATAATGGTAGGGAACTATATCGAAACATGCATGTCCATCAGCTAAAAATGTCACTGTCTGAATAAATCTAACTTACTTGCATAACTAATATTGTTAAATAAATATGGCTAATATATACAGTACTTGCCAGAAGTGTGAATTTGGTTGATAAAATTAATGTATAAAAGAAATGCTGTATTTAATTGATTATCAACCCTTTTAATAAGTGGACATAAAAGTCTTAAAATTAATGAAATTGCAAATTTTTTTTCATGATTAAATTTTGTAATATTTCAAACATCACAGATATCTTTGAAATTTGTAGTATAATTACTTTATAGAAGTCAGTTGTTTTAATCTTTTATTGAATTTCTTGATAAAATGAAGCAGAAAGAAGGTCACAGCACCAGGCAGAAAATATCAGTTCAAACCATATTCTTAGTTCTAAACAAAAAAATCGCCACGCAAGAGGGTTGAAAAGGATCCAGAAAGAGAAAGATTATAAATAGAAAAACAACATTTGTGTTCTGAATGCTTATATGTGCAGGGAAATGAACTGTTTCCACTCAATCTTCTTCTAGTTCATCTGGGAAAGTCTAACGGATGAGATGAAGCCTTGGAAACTTTCAAACTAGGCTCCAATTAGTCAGGTGGGGATGGTAGGAACGTTTACCCATTGGATTTGATAGGAATGAAAACGAATGTCCAACCATATACTTACCATGGACCGCCGTTAGATGGACAGGCAACCAGTCCTGTTTGCTAGATTCTCTGCTGCGCGCGCGACACAATGTTACATTGTAATGAGTATTCCTATCTGGTAGTAATGAATTTGTCAAGTTTATAAGAACTTTGAAATTTCCAAATACAGCACTTGAATATTGTGAAATTACCGATTTCAATATTTTTGTAAGCATTTTGGTTTTAAGTATTAAAATACGTAAATTATGAAAATAAAGTTAAGCTATAATACTGTCCCGAATGATGATTAATTGTGCAGAAGTAAACATTAAAAGAGTGTTTTAGTAGGTTTGTTTTTAATGAAAACTTGACAGTTTTTTTTTTTGGGGGGGGGGGATATTCACATGGGCGCGTCCGAAGTAAACAAATCATCCGTTAGTAGTCTATCTAGGTATTGGTTTTAAAAAAAAGAGTAGCAAGATTAATAAAAAAATATTATAAATTAATTTCTGTTCCTTTGCTTTTGAACTTAATACTGGTAATTGTGCGATAGGGAAGGTAATTTTATTTCAGTCACAATTGTCAGGTCTCTCTTTGCAGCTGCATAGAATTCTAAAGGCTTCGGGAGCGTTGCCTGTCCATCTATACACGGTCCATGTACTTACTATCATACACAGAAACAATTGACAGTTGGAATAAGAATACACATTGCACACTTAACCACAGAAATGACTAAACTAAGCAATTTGTGTTAATTAGATGTTAAACCACATTCCTCCTTTAAACTAAAAATATATGGATTGAAGAACTTAAGATGTCAGATCTGAATCTTTTGTATTTTGTATACACTATGAATAACATGAATAATGTCCTCTTGGTGTATGGTTCTGTATGCATGTATAATAAATGTTTTTCTAATGTAATATCAGCTTTTTCTACTAAATCTTTACAGTCTTGACATTTCTCCATACACAAATTACAAAGTGCATCCGTTGGAAGTAAATGATACAAGTTTATGATGTAAAGATCATTGTAAGGTGAGCTATTGATTACCTTCTTTATTACAAATATGGATATTTTATTGTCAATTTATATATGCAACCTTGAGTGATATAATATAAATGTGGAGGGAATGAATACACATACTGAGGCCAGACATCAATTTAGGAAACCATAAAACTGTTTTGTTTTCCGCGATTACACAGAAATTAAGCTGTGATGTTGACAACATTATACTTATATATGAGGTCGTGTTGAGTAAAATATTAATTCTATTGTTCATATTGTGAAATATATATACCGGTTTATGAAAAAATCCAGTGGTTTATGTAGAAATATAGTGTATGATGTTGACAACATCAATTTGAGAATAATATGTTAATTGTATTGTTCATATTGTTATATAGAGGCAAATCAGATGGCTAATTTCCCAAGAGAAACATTATCCCCCTGAGTTTAGGTGTATTTAACATGTACAGGTAATTTCTAGATGAGATATTCATGGGCTTTTATTCCCACCAAATCACTAGACCAAATGTAAATCCAATAAAAATTACTTCAGGCTAGAACAGGCAAGCTATATAAATCCCCCCAAAATCCTTCTCAGCTGCCACTTAAAGAAGCATTAAAACTTTGGAGATATTCACTGGTGGGTAGAAAAATAGTTTTCAGTTCGCTATGATTTAGCTACACAGATTGTATGCAAAATTTGAGACCAAATTGTCATAGACCTATAAAGGTTCAATTTGAGTGGTGAACATTTAAGTCTATATAACATTTTCAAAAGTTCATAAGAGTGGTGTAAGATAGTTATAAGCCTTATTGCTCTGTCGCAAAATTCACAGACGCAATCCCATTTTGACATTTGTCACTTCAATAAAAAATCAAATACGCTTCAAGCACATTTCATCTAATTACCTTATACAGACATTACTTAATGCATATCTAAAACATTAGGACATGGATTATTTTCCTTTAACGTATCAAAATCAAAGTTCTACATTTCATTTTTAGTCTTGATTTGGATGTTTGTTGAGTACAGCATTTCTAGGTAAGACCATGTAATTTCTCTTGCTTGTAAATTATGCTTAAGTGTGTGCTATTTAACTGAATTTTCTGTTATACGAAATCATTGATTTGCCTTTTAAGGAGTTTTAAGACGCAAAGTAATCAAAAGGGGAAGGGATGTTGACTTTTACAGAATAGAATACAAGTATCTGATATCATATGCTTTGCTTGTTTAAGACACACGTATCGACATAGAAAACCTGAGCAACTTCTCTAAAAAAAAAATGGTAATTAGAGCTTTAGTTAACAATAATACTAAAAATATATTTAGGATCACTTACCTGCAACTACAGACATGAAGATAACTTGGAAGACTAATAATATTTCTATTTGATAATGTTTGATATCCCAGCACTTCACATCCAAAAATAACATGGTGTTATAGTCAGTTTTAGAGTTAACCAGATTTCCGCAGCACAGTTGATTCTCAGGCCATGTCGTTAGCTCCAAAAGCGTAAACTAAATTCCATTCCACTTTGTAAAATATTTAAGAGTGACCATAACGAATTTGATCGTATGATAGATATAAACATCAAGGAAACCATTCAGAACTTTCCATGAATTCTTATCTCAAAGATAGTAAGGTAACTCGGATGAAACCAATCTTGTTACACACAAATTATACAAACGACAAATCATAAAATCCTAGAAGCTGGAACCAATTTTTTTCTCCAATCCCTTGGGGATTTGTCAGACAATATGTTAGTAATTACCAATCTTCTTCTACTTGTTTGTTTTAAAATATTCAACACCTGCCAATTGTGAGACATATATATATGTTAAAACATTAATTCCACATCAATTGTCAAACAGCTTTATGTCCGTCTCCGTCTCTCGTAACTTCCTAACACAGATGATTGTTTAAAACCACTAATCAATACCATGTCATCATATAAGGTTTCTAAATTCTTGATCACCGGCTTTCTTCCACACCACTTAAAGGTAAATTTAAAATCCTCTCCAGTAGCAAACAACCTGAGCTTTTTCACCAAAGATGTCTGGTCAATATCAACGAACATTGGCTATGAAAGTATTTCATCACAGTTAGCTTTGGCTTTTCCTACAGTTAGTGTAATGAGGAATTGAAAGTTTCACACTTCTTCTTTACTTAACTGTCTTCAATTATAAATGTGCTGAATCAATATTATCCATTGGGGGGAAGTCATATAAAAAGAACTCTTGTTTTAGCCCATTCTCTCTGAATAATATCAAGTGTTCACTACTGTAACAGTGAGGCATTGAGCTGTATTTATTGTATATTCTTAATCACGATAAAATATCACTTGTCTTGTTAGTAAAATTTTAGTACTTTATACAGATAGTTTGATTACCGACTTTAATTGAATTATTTATAATGAACTACTGCACGTCGAATCGATATATACAGGATATTTTATTGTTTCCGTCTTATTCACATAAACTGTGTCCCAATCATTAGCTTCTATTCCTGGACACTGTTTGTTAATACTATATCATTTTCTAATCCTCATCAATAAATTCGCACCAGATCAGTAAATACAGGAAGTTTCCAAAGCCTTCTTCTCATCCTTCATGCGTCTGAAAAAATGACTTTCAATGGACAAGTTTTCGTCAATGAACGAATTTGAATTCGTTCTGTCCCTCGACTTAATTGCTCCAATATGAATCAAGGAGAGAAGAATGATTAGTATGACACTTGTCAGCTCGACCACATTGAATCAACTCCACCAGTCTTCTGATATTCCAAACGCCTGCTTTCTCTCAATAAAATATTGACTTTCACACAGTCACCTATCCTGACTGCCTTCTCTTACTTTTCATGCCTTTTGGCTAACTTCATTGATGGTTGCATGAGGAGAGAACGATGTTGTTATAGTATATGCCACATGCTTAATTACTGACAACTGTTGTTCAAAAAAAAAATATAAGTAACCTTTTGCACCGCTCGTCTTTTCAGTATTTTCATCCATTTAGAGGAAATATTTTATAACTTATTTATGGTCATTATTGGTGAACGGTTCTGATTATAGACATTCAACCAGTAAATGTCACTTGTCGATACAAGTAGTTTGCTTCTAACAGTTATCATAATCATTGGACATTGGATTATTTTATCATAAGCTGTTTAAGTTGCCTGGCAAAATGGTCACTTGAGAGGATATCAGCTCAGTCATGCAAAAGCTGATTTTGTTCTTAAGTGTGTTATTAATAGTTAATGAATATGATATGACATAAATGTATTTATCATTTTTGGCATGACGTCAGATTCACCCCATTGATATTTTCATTGTGATATAGGTAAAAAAACAGCATTTTTTTATATTAATTTAGAGTATTTAGATTTTTAGATAGCAATTAAGAACATTTAGATTGTGATAATAATTTAGAGCATTTAGATTTAGAGAATTTAGATTTTAAATAATGTTTAGATTTAAATTTATGATTCTAAAACAAATCAGTGATCTGACCCCACCCAAAAATCATGATTAAATGTCCCCCCCCCCCTTTTCAATCAAAAATCTTTCAAAAGAGTTTTTAAACATAGATTATGCAAGAGCTGAATCTGCCTATTTCATGTCTTTCTTTAGGCCTGCCTGAAATGTTGTCTAAATTATTAATTAGGCTAGACAATAATTAACCATAATCCACTCTCGATGTTATTCCCATAATGACCCTTTGAATGAATATTTTAATAGAAAGATTTTTCATTTGTAAACAAGAACCCTAACAAATAATTCAGATTGTAAAATTTTAATAAAATGATTTGCAGATTTTGACTTTATGAATGAAATAAAAGACAAAGATCTTTCCAACATGGTGGCATGGTTGATTTTGGCACAAGGTGGACCACTGTTAAATTTAGACGATCAGTGAGGATGTCCGCCACAGATCTTACATACCGGTATATGAGTTAGTTAAACAATTCCAAATATATTTTTAACAAGGAAATCTTTGGTATTTTTGAGCCACAACTCTGATTTGAAGATTCAGGAAGTGACACAAAGAAAAGAAATCAGTTATTGTTCAGACAGGAGTAGTGAGTGTTACAAGCTACATTGACGATTACAGCTGACTGATAATTCCTTTGATGAAGAAGAGTTGTTATATTAGACTATGAGAGGATATGAGTTGGAAACTGACTATTTACAAGAACTGATTGCAACAAGATAGGAAAAGTTTTAATTTTTACTTAATCTTAAGTTAAATAGCTATATAATTATAATTCTAATTTTATACTCTAATAAAATGTAGTACAATTAAATATAAGGGTCAAAATGACAAATACAGAAGTCAGTATAATCTTGCAGTTAAGGAACAGATATGAATTGGTCTTATTAAAGGAGTGTTTCTTTTCACTGTGCTGGAATCACTTTAAATCTGGTTTGAAGACTAATCCTAGGCCACTAGGCAAGTAAGAATTTCAATGAAAATAGTTAATTTGTAATACCATAATATAGATACTGTACTTTTAAAAAATAGAAACATATTTTGTGTTAAGTAGCTTGTAAGGGTAATCATAATTTCACTGTATGTGGTAGGTAGATTTTATTAGTAGAAGGTGTATAGCAAGTTCCAGAGGTTTAAACATACTTTGACATGTGCTATCGACCTATTCTTTTACTACTATTATGTAAAATTTTACTATTATTGTAGGGCAATGATAGTGACACATACATATCCTACTGATTAGCGATGTCCTGGTTTGAAAAATTGAAATTATGAGGCTTATCGAAGAGTCAAATACCAAGTTTAAGATTTGTATTGTCAATATCTTGAAAAACTTTCATATCAACAATGTGTGTGTGCATGGATCTCTACATTTTAAATGGTGCACTATCAGTTGACATCTCAAGATTCCAATTAGTATGATAGTTGCTGAACAGCATAAAAATGATAGCTGGGCAATCTTATTTTCATTATTCATGGCAAAGAGTATTATCAGGAGATCTCACTCTGTGAATAACAGGCCATTGAGGTAACGGTAATATCAATTCAATGATAAACTACATTTTATATGAACTTGATATAATTGTATCAGTCAAATCTCCATGTTTTATTCTGTTTTATCTTCATTATCATTAAAGTAAAATGAATGAGGTTTTATAGTTCTTTAAGTGAAAGAGGTTATCACACTTTGGCTTAACCACATCATTCACAGAGTTAATTATAGTCCCTATTAAGTTTTATTGTTTGTCTAAAATCAGTTCCGTTGTCCGATTTTTTGTAATCACTCCACTGGTCTAAATTGTTTTTATACGCCCACATTTTCATGTGGACGTATTATGTTGTCGCCCCTGTCCGTCCGGACGTCCGTCCACAATTGTTTTTATACGCCCACATTTTCATGTGGACGTATTATGTCGTCGCCCCTGTCCGTCCACAATTGTTTTTATACGCCCACATTTTAATGTGGACGTATTATGTCGTCGCCCCTGTCCGTCCGGACGTCCGTCCACAATTGTTTGTGGACTCTTTACAGGTCACAATTCTTGTTGGATTTTGATGAAACTTGAAATATAGGTTTATCCCCAAAAGATCTCGGCTGCTTTCGATATTGGCATGTATTGGATCAAAACTTCATGGATTATGGCCCCTAATTGTACGAAAAATCACGTATTTAGCTTGTGGACCCTATAGAGGTCACAATTTTGAACCGATTTTGATGAAACTTGACATGCATGTTTATAACCCAAAGATCTTGGTTCCTTTCGATATTTGCGCCTATCAGAATGTAATTTCCTGAACTATGGCTCCTGATTGTCCGAAAAATCACCTATTTTAGCTTGTGGTACCTCTGGAGGTCACAATTATTATCCGATTTGAAAAACCGTTTGATTATGTCACCGTTAAACCTTAAGAAAGGTTGAGTTCAAACTTTGGAAAATCAGACCAAAAATACCATACAAAATGGCCACCGTTCGTACGCGAATACTGTATAAAAATGGTATATCAAGGTTGTGGACCCTGTAGAGATCACAATTTGAATTCGATTTTGATGAAACTTGAAATGCATGGTAATAACCTAAAGATCTTGGTTCCTTTCGATATTTGGGCATATCGGATCGTAACTTCCTGAATTATGGCCCCTGATTATACGCAAAATTGCCTTCGTTTAGCTTGTGGTCCCTCTGGAGGTCACAATTATTATCTTATTTTAAAAATCGGTTGATTATATCACTGTTACGCCCTAAGGAAGGTTGAGTTTGAATTTCGGAAAAATTTGACCAAAATTGCCATACAAAATGGCCGCCATTCGTACGCGAATACTGTTAAAAAATGGTATATCAAGGTTGTGGACCCTGTAGAGGTCACAATTTTAATTCGATTTTGATGAAACTTGAAATGCATGGTTATAACCCAAAGATCTTGGTTTCTTTCGATATTTGCGCATATCGGATCGTAACTTCCTGAATTATGGCCCCTGATTGTCAAAAAAATCGCCTATGGTCCCTCTGGAGGTCACGATTATTATCCATTTTAAAAAAAACGCTTGACTCTATCACAGTTACACCATACGGAAGGTTGAGTTTGAATTTCAGGGAAATCGACCATAATTGCCAGAAAAAATGGCCGCCGTTTGTACGCTATAGTGTTAAAATATGGTATATCAAGGTTGTGGACCCAGTATAGGTCACAATTTTAATTCGATTTTGATGAAACTTGAAATGCATGTTTAAGATCTTGATTCTTTTGATATTTGCGCATATCAAATTGTAATTTAATGAATTATAGCCTTTGATTGTAGGAAAAATCACTTTCGGTTTTGCTTGTTCTCTATCCATCTCTCGAAAATGTGGGTGTATCCTTCCTGGCAGTGCCAGCTTACTATCTTTGTTTTAATCTATTCAAATTTGCTGGGCTAAATCAACTGCTTTAAAAAAGATAGTTGTACACCAATTGTTTGCGGTCGCTCTACAGCCCAGTTTTTAAGCATTCCAAAATTTAAAGTTTCGTATCAAATATCTGGAGAATTATTGGTGCTCTTCTTTTTGAAATCTACTGACCATTTTTCATACGCCCACATTTTCAGGTGGACATATATTGTCGTTGACCCTGTTTGTCTGTTAGGACGTCCGTCCACAATTTGATGGTGGACACTCATGTGGATGTATTATGCCGTCGCCCCTGTCCGTCAATCCACAATTGTTTGTGGACTCTCTTCAGGTCACAATTCTTACCTGATTTTGAAGAAACTTTCGATATTGGCATGTATCAGATCGAAACTTCATGGATTATGGCCCCTGATTGTACGAAAAATCACATATTTTGCTTGTGGACCCTATAGAGGTCACAATTTTGAAAAGGTTTTGATGAAACTTGACATGCATGTTTATAACCCAAAGATCTTGGTCCCTTATCATATTTGCGCCTATCAGAATGTAATTTCCTGAATTATGGCCCCTGATTGTCCTAAAAAATCCCCTTATTTAGCTTATGGTCCCTCTGGAGGTCACAATTATTATCTGATTTAACAAAACAAGTGATTATATCACCATAACACCCTAAGGAAGGTTGAGTTCAAATTTCGGGAAAATCGAACCAAAATTGACATACAAAATGGCCGCCTTTTGTACGCGAAAACTGTTACAATTTTAATTTAATTTTGATGAAACTTGAAATTCATAGTTATAACCCAGAGATCTTGGTTCCTTTCGATATTGGAGCATATCCGATTTTAACTTCTTGAATTATGGCCCCTGATTATACGCAAAATTGCCTTTTATTAGCTTGTGGTCCCTCTGGAGGTAACAATTATTATCTGATTTAAAAAAAATGTTTGATTATATTACCGTTACAGGGTCCAAACCATGATACCATTTTAACGCAAATACTGTTAAAAAATGGTATCATGGTTGTGGACCCTGTAAAGGTCACAATTTTGATTCGATTTTGATGAAATTTGAAATGCATGGTTATAACCCAAAGATCTTGGTTCCTTTTGTTTTTTGCAAATATCGGATCATAACTTCTGAAAGTCACGATTTGAAAGGTTGAGTTCAAATTTCTAGGAAAAAAAGTCGGACCATAATTGCCAGACAAAATGGCCGCTGTTTGTACGCAAATAGTGTAAAAATATGGTAGAGGTCACAATTTTAATTCAATTTTGATAAAACCTGAAATGCATGTGTATAACCTAAAGATCTTGATTCTTTTCGATATTTGTGCATATCAAATTATAACTTAATGAATTATGGCCTTTGATTGTAGGAAAAATCACTTCGTAACTTCATGGATTATGGCCCCTGATTGTACGTTAAATCACGTTTTAAGCTTGTGAACACTGCAGAGGTCACAATTTTGATACGATTTTGATGAAACTTGAAATGCATGTTTATAACCCATAGATTTTGGTTCCTTTTGATATTCGTGCATATCGGATTGTAACCTCCTAAATCATGGCCCTTGATTGTACGAAAAATTGTTATTTTTGGCTTGTGGTCTCTCCAGGGGTCACAATTTTTATCCAATTTAAAAAAACGTTTGATTATATTTTGATTCGCTTCTACACAAATAGTATAAATGTATGGTGTATCAAGGTTGTGGACCCTGTAGAGGTCACAATTTTAATCTGATGTTGATATAACTTAAAATGCATGTTTATAACGCAAAGATCTTGGTTCCATCAATAGTTGCGCATATCGATTTGTGACTTCATGAATTATAGCCCTTGATTGTAGGGAAAATAGCTTTTTCTTTAGCTTGTTCTCTATCCAACTCTTGTATGTGGGCGTATCCTGCCTGGCAGACGCTGGTTTTAAATCTTTTTGTTCCAAACTTTCTTGTTTCATTTTTACTTCTCTACTGAGGCATAAAACCTAATTAAATTCATCAATTATTTTCAAATTTATTGCTCTTGTGACAAACCTTGTAAACTTGTCACAGGTATATAGTTTTTAAAATTAATTTTATGCTTCCATATTTAATATGGAAGTATATGCTGTCATCTTGTCCGTCGATCGGTGGTTTTGGGGTAATCCACAATTTCTAGTATGGTAATGAGGGTGCTTAAAGATTTTTTTTCACAAATTTGCAGACATTGTTCATTGCATTTTAAACAAGACCACCCATCTAAACATAGCTTTTATGTTCATGAGGCAATGTAGGAATTTCAGCAATTTCCAATAATTACTACCATAGGAGTTATGGCCCTTTATCTCTTTAACGAGTTTTGTGGACACTCTAGAACGCTAAAGCTATTATCAAATTGCCTACACTGTTCATGATGAGTAAGTAAGTAAGTAAGTCAGTAAATTTATTGCATAAAAACGCCCATGAGGAGCAGCATACAATTACAATTTACATATTTTGGTTCATGTAACCAGTGATTATATTTAATACCTAAGTTGAAATTGGATATAACATTTTAAACCTTCAGCTTACAGGTCATTTTTTTTTTTTTCGAGTCCAGTAGAGTGGATGAGGTCAAGATGTTATAGCATGACTCTCCTAGTAAAGAGTCCAGTAGAATAGATCAGGTCAAGATGTTATAGCATGACACTCCTGGTAAAATCTTAGAGACCGGAGGCTCAGTGCGAAGGGGTGTCCATCAAATGGGCACAAAACTGGCCCTGACTTTTCTCGAGTAAAATTTTGCTTAGAATACAATGCCGAGTGGTATTTTCGAGATATTCGGGGTCAAAGGTCAAATGAGATCATTTGCCCTGAAAGTGAATGTCCAGCCATTCCTGAATCATTAAAATATGCTGAAGATGATCGTAAGATATCACTCTTTAAATAAAAATGTAAACTTGCTAAATTCACCTTTTAGTCTTTGTGACGCCAGAGGTCAAAAGGTAAAATTTTCCCATTTTGCACTAAGAAGATTCAAAGCAATAAAAATCAGTGTAAAGAATATAAACTAAAGCGAAACCTGTTCTAATTAATAGTAGAGACAGTTAAAATTTATCTTTATGTAGTCTTAGCAACATACATTTACTTTGGAAAGTTGAAAAAGATCTTGCACAACAGAACCAACGTATTTTGAAACCTGTTTTCAAAATACGTTAATACTGTCAAATCGAAATCTCCCTGATTTAGTTTAACGTTGATTGTTATATATAAATATAATGAAACTAGTTGTCTGAAAAACTATTGAATAGTTTCATAGTTGGGCTCCAGCCTGCAGGCCGAGTGGATTTCCAGATCACAATCTGAAAAAAACGATGTTAATCTGTGACTGGAAAATGTGTATGTGACGCTGAGATTAAATGTTTGCAATTTTTTTATGAGTTTTCATGAATTTCGCCGGAACATGAACACAGATAAAACCGACGGATGCATTGTACATAATAGGTCACAGGATATCAATGTCGTATTGGTAAATGTTACTGGGGAAATTTTTGGCCGGCTTTGTGATGCTGCCGACCGGCTTTATGACGAGGCAGGCTGAGTCCAACCATGATACTATTCCATTGTGTTTTCAGACAACTGGTATCCTTATGTATAGCGTTCGCTGTAAAACTAATTCGGAAAGATTTTGATTTGACAGTTTTTACATATTTTTGAAACAGATTTCGAAGTGTTTTGGTTCTGTTATGCAAGATCTTTTTCGACGTTCCAAAATAAAAGTTCTGTACTAAGACCACGTAAAGATAAGTTTTAAATGTTCCTACTATTAATTAGAACAGGTTTCGCTTTAGCTTTTATATTTTAAGCTGACTTTTTATTGAAAAAATCTTACTAGTGCAAAATGAGAACATTTCACCTTTTGACCTCCGTTGATTTTAGCAAGTTTACATTTTTATTGAAAGGGTGATAACTTACGATCATCTTCAGCATATTTTCATGATACATAAATGGCTGCACATTCATTTTCAGTGCAAATGACCTCATTTGAACTTTGACCCAAAATATCTCTAAAATGCCCCAACGCTGGACTGTTTACCACTCTGCATTGTATTCTACTCAAAATTTTACGGTAGAAAAGTTTGGTCTGGTCTTGTGCCCATTTGATGGACACCCTCCCGCACTGAGCCACCAGACTATTATGTCATAGAATATTACCTATTTTGGCCTATGTTGTATCAATGTGCACAACAAAAGCTAGTACCAGCTTTCTCTCTTCTGCGAGAAGAGGTGTAATGAGCTAGTACCTCCAAATTTCAAACTGTAATTGCTATTCATTCATGTCTGTGTATGATGGATTAAACATTTCTCATATTCATACATATTGGTTGAAATTGTAAGGGAATTTGTAGTTATTGTGCCAATTACAACTGTGTGTTGTAGTCCCAATGGGGAAATAGATATGGGAAGTTGGGTTTGCAATGACATTAGCTTCACTTTCAAAGGAAACCACTGTGGTTCAGTCAAGTATGATGCTTGCTCATTATAATTATACAGGTCCCTATTTCAATCCCAGATTTGGTTAACTCATTGGTTACATCTCACTGTGCCCACTTTTGATTAATCCAATTAAGGTTTAATTAGGATTAGTGTATTAAGCGGATTAGGATTAGGTGTTATAGGTAATTAGATCGAAAAAAACAAATATTGAAAGTAACTAAATATTCAGTCTTATAATTGGTGAGTACTGTGTTGCCGAGGTCAGAACTAAAAAGTAGTTTTTTTCACTTTGGTCAGTGTATTTGGCGTAATGCGCAGAAATATGGACTACAAGCAGATTTTTCTCGGGTGCCAGAAATCAATAAAATTGTCAAGCAAGCAGCAGCATTACCATTAATTCCAATACAGCAGGTTGAAGATGTATGGCTGTGTGCCCTTGATGATGCACTACTCCCAAGATGCCAGAGTGTTGCAATTTGCAGATTACGTAACTGAGTTCTGGGTGGAGGGGCAGCATGGCAGAATGATGTGGAACCATTTCCACACTGAAGGTCCACGCACAATGAACCATGTTGAAGGATGGCATCCAAGATAACATCCATTATTGCCACCCCTCATCCAAATATTTTTAAGTTGGTGGCTTTTTTTTAAGAATGAACAAGCTTACTCCGAAGTAACCATTCTCGAGTTAGGTGCCAACGGAAAATTACGGCCTAAGAGAAGAAAATACAGGCAACTAGAAACCCGACTCCAAACTCTGAAAACAGGTCTTCAGAACGGTATAAAGACTGTATTCGAGTATGCCGATGGCGTAGCCCGTTAAACTACATTGTAAATTTTCATTGTTTATCTTGTTTTTGTGTGATGTATGATATATCCATGTATGTTATACTTTTATTACATATTTTATATATAAAAAATTGTTATATTTTCATTAAATTATAAAGTGCTAATGTGATGTATAATATAACCATGTATGTTATATTTTTATTACATATTTTATTATATAAAACATCGAAAATTGTTATATTTTCATTAAATTATAAAGTGCTAATGTGATGTATAATATAACCATGTATGTTATATTTTTATTACATATTTTATTATATAAAACATCGAAAATTGTTATATTTTCATTAAATTATAAAGTGCTAATGTGATGTATGATATATCCATGTATGTTATATTTTTATTAAATATATGATATAAAACATCGAAAAATAAAAAAAAATTACATAAAATATTTGGGTTTTTTTTCCATCTAATTACCTATAACACCTAATCCTAATCCGCTTAATACACTAATCCTAATTAGACCTTAATTGGATTAATCAAAAGTGGGCACAGTGAGGACACACCAACTCATTGACCCCTAGAGCTAATTATGTTAATTACTGCTTAATATCCTACCTAAGCCAATTAACCAGACTATAGCCCATATCCCTAGTGTTAATTAAAGGATTATCCATTATTCTCACCAATTGCAGATAACACAAAACAAAACAATAACTATTTCTCCAATCAAAAAATGTTTATATTACCAAATGTAGAAATAAAAACAGGCTTTACAATGATATTTTTTTAAAATAAAAATACCAAATAATAACAAAGTTATTCTTTGTTATAAAACGAAGAACTATGTAAAATAAATACTAGACTTCGTTTATGAAAAATAAAGTTATATTTTTATGCTCTATGCATCAAACAGTAAGCACAATTGGTTATTTTTTTTTAGTCCACAATAGGTTTTAAGGATTAGCACTGTAAATAAAATTGTCAATCGCGAATTTCTTCAGCCGTTACGTCCCTCGATTTATTTTTTTTTCTTCGAACCGCTCAATCTCATTGTTGAATTTCACAGCGTGATATCTATTGGTTTCGTCGGTCACCAATGCGAACATATTCAGTCCAAAAAATAAACAAAAAAAAATCAAATTTGTTCTTACGTTTTAATATGTCTGTTGGCCCTGGCTTCGGACATAAAAATGATTGCCATATAACGGAAATCAGTGTATCATTCCAAATAATATCGCGTAGATTATGCACCGTTTTAGTTCTATTTGTAATTAGCTATTTGGTAGCCGTCTTGTTCCTCACTCGAATTGTCAGTCAATTCGTTGTCCAGGATACTATTATTGCTGATTTCTACTTCTAATATATTTTCCAGTAAAAAAATCCTTCGAATCACTTGCCATAAGCGAAGAAACTATTAAAAAAACAAAGCGTACAAATATTTAATGCCACTCAAAATGGCGGCCTCTGAAAATTATTTTCTACAGAGTTCATGACCTTAACCTCCAAAATCCGATGTTGTGTCGTAAATTTTATGACCTCAATAAAATTCAATCATTAGTTGAAAAATTAAACTATATTTCTATTGGCTAATTTACTTTTGGAAAGCGAATCAGTTTTTCTTAAATAACTTTATTGCTCAATAAAACAGTGCATGTAAGATGCTGACAGCAGTCGATGAACTTGAAAATTTTCTCGATTTTCTTCACTGAGTTTACAACGTAACACCTTGTTGTGACCTGGACATTTTATGACCCCAATCACTAGTTGAAACTATTGTTTTATGGGATTACAACTTTTGGAAATCAAACGGCTTGTGTTTATAACTTTTATTATTGATCAATAAAACAGTACATAGCGATCGGCCGTCCAATATGGTGACCGATATAAACAGAATTTTCTCATGAACTCGCGACCTTATAGCACCTAAACCGTTGCTGTGACGTGTACATTTTATGATTCCAATCATAAGTTCAAACTATATGTTTACTAGATAATGGCTTTTGGAAAGTCAATCAGCAATTTTCTATAACTTTATTAATCAACAAAACAGTACATGTGAAATACTAGATAATGGATTTTGGAAAGTCAATCGGCAATTTTCTATAACTTTATTAATCAACAAAACAGTACATGTGAAATGTCATTGCGAAATGTTGAGCGGATATCTGACTTGACACTAGGTCAACGTCTGGCGGGGTAAGTCGGTGAGATTCACTGGCTAATTAGGTCGCTTTGACACGACAACTGGACCGAATGAGTTAAGAAGGTACCTAGGGAAATCTGTATGGTTTCCCCTTGTGTATGATGGATCATAATTATTTTTTTTATTTAGACCGTGCAAAAAACTGAGATCCATCCATGTAGTAGTTGGTGTGTATGTAAAATAAGTCTTGACAGTTATAATTTGATGGGAAATGCTGTTGTCTGGGCATAACTTATGTCATTTGGAAAGACATGATGTGAGCCTGTCTTCATTTCCCATTGTTTTCAATTTTATAATATCCTGTTTTTGATAGATTTTTATGAAATTGGGTATGATTATATTTATTAGGGCAAGATGAGATACCCTACAAATAATACATTTCTAAAATATTTTGCAGAATATATTCCAGTCACACTTTTCATGGTATTATTTATATGTATTTTTTCCTTGGCACATAATGTGAACCCTATGGAAATTCAGAATAATTTGTTGATCTCCCTGTAAATTTAAAGCACACTGTGTGCTAGGTATTTATTTGATAGACACCAATCTTTGAATCCAGTGTTCATATCTGTATCTTAATGAGATTATTTTTTATTATGCTATACCATAAGTGCCTCACTATAATTTTGCTGTTAAATGTCCACTTTATACATATATTTGACTTAAAGTGCACCACACTAGTAAGGGATATTCATGTATAAGTACAGTACGTAAGTATACCAATATTCAAATTGCATGTGCTTTTTTTGTGAACGTGATGAAGTTTTATGTAGATTATATACATAATTAGAGTTGTAAGATAAGATGGTGACTATTGATTAGTTAGTTGTAATGTTAATTCCCTAATCAGTGGTCTCCTGACAAACATCAGTCTAATTAATGTCAGTCTATGGGTGAATGTCTATTGATTTTTACCCCTATCATTGAAACTTGTTAACCATTCTCCATATTATAATAAACCAAAACTTGTAACAAAATTACATACAAAGAAATTCCTGTTAAGAATTTGAATTAGAATTATAGCTAATTAATTTTAATTGATGCAGTAATTACTCAAAGTATTAATTAATTATATCATTTTCAATATTTGTTTAAGAGATAACATTTTCCTTAAACGTCATAAGAGGTAACGAACCAAGGTTATCACATGACTTAAAGTATATTTGGGTTCTTTTATCCTTTGCAGCAGAGATTTATTTCTTCCTTGACTTAAAAATCGATTTTGTAAATTTAATCTTGAAAAATGAGTTTTATAAATGAATTTGTTATACTTCCATTTTCTCATGTATTTTTGTTCATTTAATGTATAAAAACATAAAGTACAGTTGATTTATCTACGTGACTTTTGACATTTTTGAAATTCTATGATGAAACAATCTAAAGCTGTTGTGTTATATAGACCACTTTGGATGTTGCATGGTTTTGTTTCATGTTCATCAAGAAGGTTGACACCTTCTCTTAGGGTGACTTCATTATTTGATTACCAATAAAAATTGCCTATTGCAGGTCTTTCTTTGGGCCTTGAATGTTATAAAAATAATTAATTGGATATTTATTAACATGACAAGACTATAATCAACTCTCAAGGTCATTGAATGCTCGAGAATTTAACTCGATTAGAAAGGTTTTGGCATAAATGGGGGCTCTAATAATTAGCCCAACAGGATTCATAGGTAGGGGTGGCTTGCATGTTAATTATTACTTATTATAATGCTCAGTTGATTAATGTTTTATTTTGTTAGAGTCATTTATATGTTTATATATAATAAATGACATTTTACACCATAATACAGTCATTAATATGTTTATATAAATGACATTTTACACTATAATCAAATGTGTTTGTTGATTCTTTGATTGAGGCACACAAAGGTTTTAATTTAAAAATTGAGGAGCGAGTCTAAGTCTTGGATATACCGGTGCAATGGTTGTGATAATAAACAATCAATGCACACATCTTCATATTCTAATCAATGACTAATAATATACCACAATCGGAAAGAAAAAGTATCTCTTTGACTAGAAAATTTGCAAAAATGAAGGAGATCTGTGATTTAGGATACAACATGAACAAATAGTCATCCAACTATGATTATTAGGTTTGTTTTTTCTTGCAAAAGCCGTTATTATTAGTGTAACAAAGAGGAACTTGCTTCAAATGTTGTTCAATTATAATTTGTCAAAGACATACAAGAAAAATACGGGTTATTTAATGATTTTTTTTCGCATTGTATAAAATGCGAGATGGCCTGCACATAAAACGGTCTGATGCTTTTATTTATGTTGTGAAAAAACTCGATAACAATAAATTTACAAAAATCAATTAGCAGTTACATTTGCTAGATAATTATACCAATCATAATGATCATACCCTAATTCATTTAAAGGTAACATGCTATATTGACATTTGTCTATAATGTTTTTCATAATTTCTTTTATTATCAACATCATTTCCATTTCATTTATTTAGGCTAGATTTTGTCTATCGATATCAATACCAATTGAGTCTGCTCTAATTCTGCATGGAGATTTTTCCATCGATATTCAGATAACTTGTTTAAAAATGCTTCTATCAATGATCTCACTTCAATTTGTTAGCACTTTCAACTTGTTACATGATTGCAAGAACGTTCAATAATGAATATTTCATAGCAAAAACTCCAAATAGAGAAGTTTGATCTGCACTGCAAGACATTTTGTTGATGGGATTATAGCAACCCTATAGCACGGAGAGGTCATCTTTCAAAACAGTCAAAGACAAGTACTTTTTATTGTAATAGAGAACTTGTGCCTTCCTCGAACATGTTTTTATGCTGTCACTTTCGTCTTCAGGTTTAAAGGGAAACCTTAATTAAAGCTCAAAAGAATGGATAATGATTTTCATGTTTGGTGGCATTCAACGGTAGATAAGACTGTCACTTCCTTCCTTTCTATTCCCATTTTTCTTGGCAGATGTTTCAGAAAGAATAATGATACTCGGAACCTGGAAAGAAAATGACACTATTGGTCGGTGTATACAGGACATTACTCTAATCTGTAAAGAGTGCTTTAATTAGCATGTGAAATATACTAAAAAGAACTATAGATATAACTGTATATTATTCACCAAGTGAATATTTTTCCTAATAATACTAAATAATGAAAGAAAAAACATCAAATTTTTTAGTAAAAGTACAGCATTTTTTTAATTACGATTTCTTTATATTGAAGTCCGGATGGACTAAAGGTAGCAGGGTATATTCTTTAAGGAGAAATTAGGAAATGTACTTCAGATCAGTGGTAACTTTCGTCAAGATCAAACTATTAAGAAAAGAATGTTTGCATATTTTTAAAGGAATTTTTCTTCATGCCATACAAAATCTTGAGTATACTCTGGTTTTGATGTATGATAACATATTGAAAGATCTACAGGGTGACCAAAAATAACAGAACCCATAAAAGGTCTAGCAAAGAGGAATGTATATGAGTGATTGACATTTTTGCGCATCTTATGAAAGTTTGCTTCCAATGATGCGGAGGCCACTTTGGGAGCAAGGCTTCCATTTCGGCCGTATATGCCGGTCGGGACCTACGGCTCTGGAAAATAGCATATTTTGTGCTAAATCATAAAATCCCGGGATACGAAGAATCTCCGTGGGTGTCGTGATGTAAACTGTCGGGTATAATCAAATTAACAGTGTTTAGTAGTCCGCGAATTGACACCACTGCCAATCAATTATCCTTGTGTATATTGCTGTACTCACAATCAACGGAGGATCAACATCAAACAGATTAAAAGCTTGACATTTAATCACGTTAATTAACCGAGTTTTATTTTTTAATCAGTACTGTGTGACCATTCTTAAAACCGAGTTGTTGTTACAGCATATTTGCCGACTTTCATCGCTCGTGCAGCCATATTTACTACATGTATGTCAACATCAAACAGTTTAAAAACATTACTTTGATGTCTTCACTTGATAACTAGAGTTAAGCATGCGAATGATATATAAAGCAGAAATGTTTGCATGATTTATATCATTTCAAAATGTTGAAATTCCAAACCTCTCAGAATAACAATTGTCGTCAAATGCATCCAACCGCCTATTTTCAACATCGGCCCACGTGGAAGACAAATTCTGTCTTAAAATCTTGTCACAAACATTCCTGTGGTTAAGATTTAATATTCCTACACAAAAATGTATTGTCGGTTTTTTTTTAATCCTTTTGTTTCCTTTATGTAACAACTGATTGTCGTTACTTTACTTGACACAATGAACTATTTACGCTGGCCGCCATTTTGATACACTGTGAATCAATCTTTACATGCTATCGAGTGCAAATACAAGAACGATCATCTTTGAGCTCCCCAAATATTGATACGAGTTAATATATTCATTAGTTTAAAAAGTATGTTAATTATTGTACATTGAATGACTTTTAATAATTTAAATGCATTAATCACTCGGAACTACTTTTCACCGCGTATGGAGTAATAGTGATCAACAGTCTAATTTGTCCCGTATACGAACAGGTTAATTAAAAGATCGTTGTTAGAAATATAACGTCAAGAATAGTTTTGTGATTGTTCCCAAAATTTTAGAAAGTCGGCTCTCGTAGAGCACACTGTCTCCAGTGACAATAACACGTCACATGAACATGAACACGACTATTTAAAGATGTTATACCACAACAGTTCCATTTGAGATACCACGAGTATAGCCTATATGGGTGATGTTGTAAAAAAAGTAAGCAAATAGTGTACTTGCGAATGTTTCTTGTTGTTATATTTTTATATTATATAAATCAATAAATGATAATTGGTTACATGTGTTCCTTTATTAAGGGGATGGGTGGGTATAAATGCCGACGTGAGATTAAATTTCTTTGTGACTGTCATTGACCCAATTAAACCCAAACTGCATTTCAATACCATGTTGTTTTATGGCTTCTTATTTTATGCTAAAAATACCATCACTTTCTCCACGGGAAAAATGACCGGTTGTGAAAATTTTGAAGTGGAAGCCCTGCTTGGGAGTATATTTTAGAAAGAACATGACTTTTATGCAAAGCCACCAAGATAACTGAAACTTTTGGGAATGACCATACACAGACTGATGTTTAAGTCAAGCAAACTTCTGTTTTTTGGGGTTACATTTGTTTTTCAGGTGAGTCAAATCCAGTGTCAAAAGTAGCCTCTGTAATCAATGTCAAATCTGTTTTTTTCAACACGTTTGCCGATAACTTTTATAAGAGGTCATATTTTCCAATGATAAAGAAAGAACTAACTAATTGTTGGGCTAAACAATCCGCCAAGAATACGCCAAACCAAATAACGTGATATACAAAACATACATAATATACAAGATTTTTACATGATAAAAACATGCTTTTCTAAAAAAAAAATACGGATAAGTATCACTAATTACACACAGATAAGGTAACATTTTGGCGACCAACCACTGTAAATATATCCCGCGAATAAAACTATATCCAAAGCCATTCAATCTGGGCTGCTATGCATATCGGACAAATCATTGGAACCTAAGTGAAGGTATACTAAATCCGCCCCCGTAAAACGATCATTCCTTTTAAACAAACGACTGTGCGGGTCATTTCTCACACGTAGTCCACCATATCCCCAGGATCTCACATTACATAAACGGTAATCTAAACCTTAATTACAATTATTATGAAAAGGAAGGTGTGTTGCTAATCGCTTTATATATGACGAACCAAAGATAGCCACCTTTATCGGTCTAGATACTGAAATAGAAAGTTGCGAGCCGGTCACACTAAATAATGGCGCTGAGCGTTCCATTCGAACCTTGCAGACACAAACACAAAGAGAATCAAAACGAGGCTCTATGGTTGGGCACGTACTAAAGCTTCCCGTTACAACAACTAAGTTCCACAGACGTGAAAAAGTATACGTAAAACAAAGAGAACAAAAAATTGTAATCAATTACTTAGCTGGTAGAATAGTCGTAATAATAAGAAACCAAAAATCGCCGTACTGCAAAAACTAAAAAAATATTGGGGGAAAATCTTTCTAATAACTCTGAGCACAACTTGACTCTCCGACAGTGTTTGCTTGAATGTTGGAAGCATGATTAAAAGGCGGGAAATCTAAGCTGGCTCATTAGTATAATATAAACATGCAGTAAATAACAGGAAAGAATCTGATTTGATAAGAAACATGAATGTTGGAAGTGTGAATAAAACGGGCAGGAAATCTTAGCTGGCTCATTGGCATAATATAATTATGCAGAAAATAAAACGGATTAACCTGGCAGTGGTGCAATTAGTTAAGCAATTATCAAACCTAGACCCCTCCTGCAAAAAATCCTGGATCCGCGTCTGTTAGTGTGAGTGTTAATTAGGTCAATGTCTTGATGGAAATCGAAGATGAACATTTTCTGCTTGGGGTAAGCATAGAGAAGCAATTTGATTGGTTGATGCTTTGGGACATGATAACTTTAATTCTAATTGAGTGAAGCGATGAAACTTGGTGTGTAGATTTATTACATCAATACCTTGATTGAGTTTGATAATGAGCATGTTCTGCTCATGGTAAGCAGGGCAATAAGGAATTGGTCGAGATTTTGGAACACAATAACTCTCATTTTAATTGAGTTAGAATGTTCACTCTTGGCATAGGTGTCTATTAGGTGAATACCTTGATGGGGTTCCAAGGTGAGCATTTTCTGCTTAGGGTAAGCAGAGATAGGCAATTTGATTGGTTGATGCTTATTAAGTTCTGATTAAGTGAGAGTGAGGACACTCAAGCTTTAGCTTTATTACACCGATACAATGACCAAGTTCGATAATCAACATTTTCTGCTGAGGGTAAGCAGAACGATAAGCAATTTGATTGGTTGAGACTTTGGAACACAATAACTCTCCTTCGAATTGAGGTGGAATGTTCACACTTGGTGAAGGCATTCATTATGTGAATGACTTGATGGAGTTCAATGATGAACATTGTCTGCTTGGGGTAAGCAGAGATAAGCCATCTGATTGGTTGATGCCTTGGGGCGCGATAAACTTTGGTTGTAATGAAGTGATAGTAATGTAACTCAGAATATAGATTCATTATATCATTACCTTGACTTAAGTTCGATGGTGTCATTTTGTCTGCTTAGGCTAAGGAGCGATAAGCAATTTTATTGGTCAAGACTTTGGAACATAACTCTGCTTTTAATTGAGGTAGAATTTTGAACTTGATGTAGATGATCATTAGGCAAATGTCTTGACTGAGTTCAATAATTAATATTTTGAGCTAAAGCTAAGCAGAGCTAATTAATTAATTGTTCGATTCTTTGGAACAAGATAATCTTGATTCTATCTGATAGAGAGTGATCAAACTTTGTGTATTGTTTGATTGCTCAATGCTTTTGAAAAAAATAAATGTTTAATTAATTAATATGTGTCCTCTTATTATTTTGGGATTTCGGCGGGGACATCAGCCTCACTGTTGGCTTGTTTAATTTGTTTTCGGTCATCTCTTGCAAGATATGGGCATATCTTGCCTTGCAACCATTTACATTTTTTTTTCATGCTTATTGTATTTAGTACATCATCCCAACATATTTAGTGTATAATAAATAACATCTTGCTAAAGAACTAAAATTGTATCGTATGATGTAAAGCAGCCAAGAGTTTAAAGAAATGGTTGCATATCTAAACCCTGTCTTGGAGCATAGGTAATTGAATTGTTGGCTTCAGACACAACCTCGGTAATAGATTTGATTCTTGCCGGTCAATTTCTGCCTGTTGTGGTTAATATTGATTTTTCCTTTGTATTAGACATACAATTGAATATACACACGCTTTATTACATAAAATGAACTTTGTTTATCACTCAATCAGTTATCTTGATAAAGAGTAATTTGTGAAATGTTGTATATTCCCAGGCTGTACAAATGATTAATTTTTGCATTTTGACTATAATCAGATCTATTGTATATAAAATATCAAACATTTGCACTGAAAATTCATCTATTCTATGAATTCATCTATTTTCATGTCTTCTATGGATTCTAAAACTCATATTTAATTTGTTCCCACAATCAATTAAATTTATAAATGCCATGTGATTTTGGATATAAAACCCAAGCCTTTTGATAGATTATTTATCGATTTCATCTGATAGTTATAAATTTGTTGATAATCATGACAATGAAACTAAGGTCACCAACCTCGCAATGTTTTCAAATCACAATTAAGGTATGCCAATGGGAAACTGAGACCTGTAGACATGTTGTTAGATACATGGACCAGACCAGACTAGAATGCCCCAATTTAAGGGAAAATGGAAGAATCTAATAGTTAATAATAATAATAATAATAATAATAATAATAATCACGTCATTTTACAAGGGTAGCAAATTAGGCCTGAGGCCTTTTTCCAATGATTTTGATCATTACTGCAGGAAGAAACCGAAGAACTCGGGGGAAACCTGCCTGATCGGACGGGAGACCGAATATCTCTCTCACTTACAACGATAAAGTTTATGCCCAGAGCTGGGATTGAACCCTCGTTGCATTGGTGAGAAGCCGCCTCTCTATCGCCACGGCTATCCGACCAGCTATGGGAACCAATAAACTCGCTGCTTGTGAACAGAGATATTGATAGGCACAAACTGGGACAAACAGGCATGTGATCTAATTCCTGCACAAGACTAGAAGGACTCAATTTTTAAAAGTGATTAATATAAAGCAGCGACTCAAAAAGGTTGACAATGCCTTCAAGTAATTGTACTAATCTTTTTCGACTAATATTGCCAGTGTGAACGTAATTATATTTAATGACAGTTGGAGATCTTTGTGGTTCTTTACAAAGGATATAACATAAACAAGCATGTAAACATAGTTATCAAACATACAAAAACTTAACATATGTCATGCACAGAGCTTACATTAGGGATGTGATCAAATCGTTTGAAAAGATGTGCAGGGTTTTTTCTTAGGGGGAATGAATGAGCTGAAAAATTCATTTTTTGCAACATTTTTAACCTAGCCCTATTTTTTTCATCATGGATCGGCATTTTCAAGTGAAATTCGATTAATTTTTAAGATATTGTATTATAAACATTTTGAAAAGGCCTTCTAGGGTCCGTTATAGGTTAACAGGGTGGACAAAAAAGAATACAAAATAATTTTTAATTTTTGAAAATTCAATATGGCGAAATCCAATATGGTGGTTATTTTTCTTCACGAAATGGCAGAAAAAGTATCAGTGATCCAAATAAGTATAAATACATTTGATATACTTTTTAAATATCCTTTATGGGTCTTTTGGATAAGTTTTCATCCCTTAATTTGGTATGTAATAATATTATGACCTTGACTAATTATTCTCCATTGTCAGTATATTAGCTATATATGCAAATTAAGCTTTGTTTTAAATGCAAATTAAATTGTGTCAATAACAGGACATTAGAAATAGCAGATCCTGTTGAAACTTTGCATACCAGTAGCTATCCCTTATACCCTAATAGTAAGTGCAGGAGGACCACACTACACGCAAAACAAAAATTTACAAGATAAACCTGCGGACAAGACAGAAAATAGACATTGCAAACAATAAACAATTATCAAATCAAATGAATGGATCCGGGGGCCAGCCGTAAGCCTCCACTGCGCTGTACAGTCCCGTTGTGGTACAGGCTTCACTGAAATAACAGGACATTAGAAATAGCAGATCCTGTTGAAATTTTGCGTACCAGTAGCTATCCCTTATACCCTAATAGTAAGGGCAGGAGGACCGCACTACATGCAAAACAAAAATTTACAAGATAAACCTGCGGACAAGACAGAAAATAGACATTGCAAACAATAAACAATTATCAAATCAAATGAATGGATCCGCCGGGGGGGGGGGGGGGCAGCCTTAAGCGTCCACTGCACTGTACAGTCCCGTTGTGGTACAGTCTTCACTGAAATGATTGACAAAAAAGATGTAACAAAAATACTGCGACCAATGTTTCCTATTGTTTTGGGTGAATGCCCAACCCCCAGGGGCTGAACCACACCAACTTTTCTTTGTGTGCCTGTGTGTTGCCTACAGGCCACAATTTTTAATGGATCATTTTGGAACTTAGTATATGTATTCCCTATAGCCTAAGGATCTCAACTATTGATTTTGGTACATGTCCCGACTTCGAGGGACAGAACCATGCCCAATTTTTATACGCCCACATTTTCATGTGGACGTATTATTATGTCGTTGCCCAGACGTCCGTCCACAATTGTTTGTTGAATCTCTACAGGTCAATTTCTATTCGATTTTGACGAAACTTGAAATATAGGTTTATCCCCAAAAGATCTTGGCTGCTTTCGATATTGGCATGTATCGGATCAAAACTTAATGTATTATGGCCCCTGATTGTACGAAAAAGCATGTTTTTAGCTTGTGGACCCTAAAGAGGTCACAATTTTGAACCGATTTTGATGAAACTTGACATGCATGTTTATAACACAAGATCTGGGTTCCTTTAGATATTTTCGATCTTTCGGAACATAATTTCCTGGAGGTCACAATTCAAATCTGACCAAAATTGTCATACAAAATATCCGCCGTTTGTACGTGAATACTGTTAACAAATGGTATATTAAGGTTGTGGACCCTGTAAAGGTCCCAATTTTAATTTGATTTTGATGAAACTTGAAATGCATGGTTATAACCCAAAGATCTTGGTTCCTTTCAATATTTGCGCATATCAGATCGTAACTTCCTGAATTAAGGCCGACTGATTATTCGCAAAAACACCTATGTTTAGCTTGTGGTCCCTCTGGAGGTCACAATTATTATCCAATTTAAAAAATCGTTTAATTATATCACCGTTACACTCTAACAGGGCTCACACTGTCGGTCGCCAAAGTCGCAATTTGCGATAAAATTATGAGAGTGGCGATTAAATTTTCTACTTGGCGATAACTTTGGCGATAAAGTTTTGGGGTACTGGCGATTCTTTTTTAGACTTGGCGAAAAAAAATCCTTAAAATTCTAATCATATTTTTCCTTGATTGACCATAGCGGCATAATATAAATCAATCAACTTGCTGATAATCCCGAACGTGTCATAAGTAATACTAAACAATTGTCAGGGATTAATGGTTTCAACTGATTGTTAATTGCCGATAATAAAGCCTATATCTAAGCAGTACTCGTCATATTAATTAAGTTTAAGTTTAAGTTTATAAAATTTGGGTTCGATCTGGGCTCTAAGGGAACCAAGATTGAACTTTGGTATAGCGCTCGTTACTGCTGCAAATCAGCATTCAAAGGCGCTTTACAAAACAGATGAATAGAACATAACAAATATATACATATAGATAGTACACCATATACGACAGTAGCAGTTAAATCACTATTAGTAGGGGTTGATTTATTATTGGAATGTACGCTTATATAGATATGTTTTTAATGATTGTTTATATATTTCTAATGTTAAAGATGACTTTACAGAATCCGGGAGATCATTCCATAGTTTAGGACCAGCCACACTGAAGGCCCTGTCTGCGAAAGTTCGTTTTTTAGTAAATGGAACATGAAGGAGATCAGCAGTAGCTAAATGTGTTGAATGTCTATTTAAATTATGTGAAATTAGGTTTTTATAAGCCCACATTTTCATGTGGACGTATTATGTCGTCGCCCCTGTCCGTCCGTCCGTCCACAATTGTTTGTGGACTCTCTACAGGTCACAATTCTTACCCGATTTCGACGAAACTTGAAATATGGGTTTATCCCCCAAAGATCTCGGCTGCTTTCGATATTGGCACGTATCGGATCAAAACTTCATGGATAATGGCCCCTGATTGTACGAAAAATCACGTTTTTAGCTTGTGGACCCTATAGAGGTCACAATTTTGAACTGATTTTGATGAAACTTGACATGCATGTTTATATCCCAAAGATCTTGGTTCCTTTCGATATTTGTGCCTATCGGAACGTAATTTCCTGAATTATGGCCCCTGTTTTAGCTCGTGGTACCTCTGGAGGTCACAATTATTATCCGATTTTAAAAATCGTTCGATTATATCACCGTTACACCCTAAGGACGGTTGAGTTCAAATTACGGAAAAATCGGACCAAAATTACCATACAAAATGGCCGCCGTTCGTACGCGAATACTGTTAAAAAATGGTATATCCAGGTTGTGGACCCTGTAGGGATCACAATTTTAATTTGATTTTGATGAAACTTGAAATGCATGGTTATAACCCAAAGATCTTGGTTCCTTTCAATATTTGCGCATATCATATCGTAACTTCCTGAATTATGGCCCCTAATTATACGCAAAATCGTCTTTGATTAGCTTGTGGTCCCTCTGGAGGTTACAATAATTATCCGATTTAAAAAATCGTTTGATTATATCACCGTTACACCCTAAGAAAGGTTGAGTTCGCATTTCGGTAAAATTGGACCAAAATTTTAAAAATCGTTCGATTATATCACCGTTACACCCTAAGGACGGTTGAGTTCAAATTACGGAAAAATCGGACCAAAATTACCATACAAAATGGCCGCCATTCGTACGCGAATACTGTTAAAATATGGTATATCAAGGTTGTGGACCCTGTAGAGGTCACAATTTTAATTCGATTTTGATGAAACTTGAAATGCATGGTTATAACCCAAAGATCTTGGTTCCTTTTGATATTTGGGCATATCGGATTGTAACTTCCTGAATTATGGCCCCTGATTATACGCAAAATCGTCTTTGTTTAGCTTGTGGTCCCTCTGGAGGTCACAATTATTATCCGATTTAAAAAATCGTTTGATTATATCACCGTTACACCCTAAGGATGGTTGAGTTGGAATATCGGAAAAATTCGGGACAAAATTGCCATACAAAATGGCCGCCGCATGTACGCGAATACTGTTATAAAAAGGTATATCAAGGTTGTGGACTCAGTATAGGTCACAATTTTGATTCAATTTTGATAAAACTTAAAATGCATGGTTATAACCCAAAGATCTTGGTCCCTTTCGTTATTTGCGCATATCATATCGTAGCTTTCTGAATTATGGCCCCTGATTGCCTAAATAATCGCCTATGGTCCCTCTGGAGGTTATGATTATTATCCGATTGAAAAAAAGCTTGACTCTATCACCGTTACACCATATCGAAGGTTGAGTTTAAATTTTAGGGAAATCGGACTATAATTGCCAGACAAAATGGCCGCCGTTTGTACTCTAATAGTGTTAACACGTTGTCTGCCGACTACGAGTATACTCGTAGCGACTACGAGTATACTCGTAGTCATGGTTATCGCGCCTGTGCCGCTACGAGTATACTCGTAGTAAAAATTATTGACTTGGTATAATAATATAAATTCACGGCAATGGTGAAGGACCGTAGTTTATGATTCGGCACTGAAAAAGAACATCCGGTAAAAATGACAATTAGCAAGTCCCGCACTACAAGTCGTATGCTGGCATATGAGTTAATACCGGAAATGGTCGGCATGTGTGACGCACACTTCAAACTAGGGTCGGCAGCCAACGTGTTAAAATATGGTATATCAAGGTTGTGGACCCAGTATAGGTCACAATTTTGATTCGATTTTGATGAAACTTGAAATGCATGTTTATAACCTAAAGATCTTGATTCTTTGCGATATTTGCGCATATCAAATTGTAATTTAATGAATTATAGCCTTTGATTGTAGGAAAAATCACTTTCGGTTTTGCTTGTTCTCTAACCATCTCTCGAAAATGTGGGCGTATCCTGCCTGGCAGTGCCAGCTTACTATCTTTTAAGTAGTCCGGAGCCAGATTGTTTAGGCACTTGTAGATCATGACAAGGAGTTTGAATTCGGCTCAAACTTTTACTGGCAGGATGTGGAGTTCTTTAAGTGCAGCAGTGGAGCTCGAGTATTTTGATACACCAAGTATCATTTTGGCGGCCATGTCTTGGACTCTTTGAAGGGGAAGTAAGGCAGAGGCTGTGAGATTGACATAAAGGGAGTTACAGTAGTCAATATGTGAAAACACTAGGGCATTTACCAGTTTGAGGCAGGTTAACTTGTCAAGAAATGGTCTCAATTTCCTAAGATTAAATAACGTTAGGGCTGCATGTCGTGATTTGAGAGAGATATGGGATTTAAGGGTTAGATTTTGATCAAAAGTAACCCCTAGCACTTTAACACTTTTCGAACGGCTCACCATGCTATCACCGACCTTCACGTCGGTTGCGAGGCAATTCCAAACACGATGAATTCCGATTTGTCATCATTCATCTTTAAGCGATTTTCGTGCATCCATCTTTTGACATTGTCCATAGTCGAAGTAAGACGGGATAGAGTTGCTAGTTCAGCAGATGAGTCGGAAGCTTTCCAACCGGCATACACGTTATGGTCGTCAGCATATCCTATTAGGTTAATACCGTCATCGATAGCATATTGCAATGTACTAGCATAGCATGTAAACAGAACGGGACCGTTTATGCTACCCTGCGGTACTGAGAAATTGATGTTAATTGCATCGGAAGAGGAGTCTTGAACATTGACTTCAAAGTTTCTGTCAGTGAGATATGAGGCTATCCATTCTTTGCCCTTACTACAAACGCCAAAGGATGTTTCAAGAACGTCCAGGAGAAGCTGATGATGAACCGTGTCGAATGCAGCGCTTAAATCAACTGCGATAAACGCCGTTAACTGTTGTTGTTCCATACCCCACAGAATATCATTGTACAGCTTTAACGTTAGCGTTTCAGTGCTGAAGTGTTTCCTGTTAGCGCTTTGATATGCTGGTAATAGTGATTTTGAGTCAATGTGCTGTGAGAAACTAATTAAAGACGCCTTTTCTACCAGTTTAGAGAGAAAAGAAAGGTTACTTACAGGTCGATAGTTTTTCATTACACGCTCTAAATTTGGTTTTTTGAGCAGCGGTTTTACTATTGCCTTTTTCCAGTCTTTGTGGAACACTCCGGTCTCCAATGAAAGGTTAACAATGTGACAGATTATGGCAGCGAATATGTCAACATGCTGCTTAATTAGGCTAGAGGGTAATGGGTCGAGACTGCAAGTCGTGGCCTTTGCATTGACAATGAGTTTTTTAACCTCATCTATTGACAGAGAGGTAAAAGAATGGAAAGGTTGGATGTTGTCCGGAGTAGAAGGTTTGTATAGTGGATGGTCCTCTAAGTCTTTGCATATTTTATCCACTTTACTGTGGAAAAATGATGCAAAATCCGTAGCGAGTTGCTTATCAGTAACTCCCTCTGGTAGTGGATTAGACTTGTTTGTTCCTGTTAGGTTCGCGACAGTATCGAATAGAAGTTTCGAATTGTTTCCACACGATTCAATTGTATTTCGTATAAATTGTTGTTTTGCTTTTCTTATATGATAGAAGTAGATGTTTCGTTTCTGTTTGAATTCATTCCAATTTTAAGGTGTTTTGTTTTTCATCCAAATTCGCTCGGCTTGGCGAGTAGCTGTTTTCAAACGTTGGGCTTCAGAGTCAAACCATGGATTTTTGTGGGGGTCGAACTGTAAACGTTTTAGACCTTATTGGGGCGTGCTTATCTAGGATAGCTTTAAGTGACGTGTTGTAGCCAAAGACAATAGTATCGATGTCTTTAAGACACTTGAGATGATCGGTAACTTTGATAACATCTTCTCGGAAAGAATCGTGGTCGATAGATTTTATTTTCCGAAATAGAATCAGTTTCCGGAGCAAGACTGGTCGACACGTTGAGAGATGGCCAGAAATAAAAGCATGATCAGATAGGTAATCTCCTATCGAGATATTGTTGATGGTGAAATCACTATTTTCGCGGATAAGTATTAGGTCTAGGGTATTACCTAAATAATGTGTTGGACCCTCAACTAATTGATTTAGAGAGAATGTGTCGAGAATTTCATAAAAAGCAATTACTTCGGGATCGGACGGCTTATTAACGTGAATATTGAAATCTCCAGCTATTAAACAACGATTGCAGTTTAAAAGTGTATCACTGAGGAAATCAGGGAATTCAGTAAGAAATATCGAGAAGGGCACAAGATGACCAGCCGAAGGAGGGGGTCTGTAAACAACAATCACATTTATACAAAGTGAACTTATCACCAGTTCAATAATTGCGTATTCAAACGAAAGTACGTTAGCGGACTTAATAATCTTGTATTTGATAGAAGATTTGAAAAATATACCGATACCACCCCCATATCGTCCAGTCCTTTCAAAATTTATGTAATTGTATCCAGGTGGTCTCAGGGATGATGTTTCAACGACATCGCGATCTTTTAACCAAGTCTCAGTAAGAATACAGAAATCAATTGATTCCGATTGAATGTGATGAAGGAATGGTCCAACTTTATTCTTGATTGCTCGGATATTTGTTAAGCCAAATTTGCAGTGGTCATTATTGTCATAAGAGGTTTGTTTCGGGATAGATTGTAACAAATTGTGATTTATACCATGATTAAAGTTCCAATTAGATTTCCATTTTGCAGTTCTGAGGTTGGTGGATGGTTTACCCCTCTTTCCCCTATATCTCTTATTTATACCAAGATGTCGAATTCTGTTCAAGATAACGGGTTGAAGTTGTTGCTTATTATGCGGTCGAAGTGAGTAGAGTTCTGAACCTGTGTAGTAAACACGTTCCGCTTGATCTACAACACTATCGGCCATATTTGAAGAATGACCAGTTGAATGTATCATGAATGAAAAAAAGTAAATGTCCATAAATAATTACCAACAGCACAATATCTAATATAATCATTATCTCTGTATTCTGCCGATGAGTATACGTTCCTATACCAATCTACGATTTCTACGAGTGATCGTACCTACCACAAAATACAAATTATCCTTTAGCATAAAATGTGCAGCCACACTCAGGCGCCATCATGCTAGTAATTAACCTCAATAAATAGATTAGCAGTGACTAGCCTATTGATGTTGCGTAATTACAACCAAAGGAAGTAATCAAAATGGCCGATCGTCGCCCGACAACTCTTTTCAAAGAGAGTTACACGTTTTGATAGTTGAATTTCGTTTACTGTAGATTCATATCACATGTATATAACAGCACGGCTAATTGAAAATTATCATTTAAAATTATATTATCAGCATGGGTTGAAAACGAAAGAGCGAGTTGCATAGCGACAAGTCTGGACTGGGAAAACTGTCAGCGTTTTTTATTTTCCCTTACCGTCCCGAAGTGTTCTAAAGTTAACGAAGAATCTGACGTTGGCTCCTCTAGACGAAATGAATTTGACATTACGATTAAAACCTTAAGATCTGAAACTCAAAAGAAACTCAACACCCCAAAAGGCAAAAAACGCGCAATGACGCGTACTTTTCATTTTTCGGCCTCTAATCTTTGGAATACCTTACCTCTTCAAATAAAACAAGATTCATCAACATTTACTTTTAAAAGATATTTAAATAAATTTGTAAAAGAAAAGTAGATTAACCATGTATATTATATATACCGTATCTGCATTTTTTATATCATATCTTACATATTATTACATTTTTTGGGGGGCGGGTGGGGGTTTGAGCAATAGATTGTGTATAATACAGCTGCATGCTATATTTTATAATTAGTACTACATTATTTGTGTTACTTTTGTTTTGGGGAAGGGGGTAGAGTAGAGTGAGGGGCAGGGGGTGGGCAGCAGTAGATTGTGTATTTCATAATGACTATTACTTTATCTTGGTGTTTTTGCTTTTGGGGGGGGGGGGGTCTATATTTGTTTAGTATTTGCATGTTACTATATATCTATGTATATTATTGTAGTGTAGGAGGAACCCCCTGAAAATTAGAACACCTGTGCTAAGGGGACTATCCTCATTAAATAAAGTTATTATTATTATTATTATTAATGATTCAGACGCTGATAGCGTGACGGTACCCAAATCAGCAATAGGCCTATTGTACACGCAAAACGAAAATTCAAAGAAAACTGTGAATTTGAAAATCCTTTGCTGAAATTTGACGTATACACAAAGAAAATGTTTTGTTCAATATGTGAACATTCGAAAGTCAGCAATAGTTTTACATCTATCAAATTTGGTGTCCATCACTCTAATTAAAATTAAACCGGATCTCCATAAATCCTTTTCCAATTGTGCTAATGTGAAGCAAAGAAGGATTTTGTAAATTGTAAATATATAGTTTGTTTAAGAATGTACAAGAAATAAAATTGTTTTATATTTGTACAATATGTGTTGTTTTTATCATATATTTTGGGCGGATTAAATATTCAAATTGCCGGAAAAAAAATATCATCTTTGTTTTACATAAAAATTAGAATGTATTTTGGCGGAAAAAAATTGAAAGCCAGTGTGAGCCCTGCACCCTAAGGAAGGTTCAGTTCAAATTTCGGGAAATCAGACCAAAATTGCCATACAAAATGACCGCCGTTTGAATGCAAATACTGTTAAAAAATGGTATATCAAGGTTGTTGACCCTGTAGAGGTCACAATTTTGATTCGATTTTGATGAAACTTGAAATGAATGGTTATTACCCAAAGATCTTCGTTCCTTTCGTTATTTGCACATATCGAATCATAACTTCCTGAATTATGGTCCATGATTGTCCGAAAAATCCCCTATGGTCCCTCTGGAAGTCAGGATTATTATCCGATTTAAAAAAACATTTGATTCTATTACCGTTTAACCCTCAGATGGTTGATTTTGAATTTCTCGTAAATCGGACCATTATTGCCAGACGAAATGGCGGCCGTTTGTACGTAAATAGTGTAAAAAATATGGTACATAAAAGTTCTGGACCCTGTAGAGGTAACAATTTTAATTTCGATTTTGATGAAACTTGAAATGCATGTTAATAACCTAAAGATCTTGATTCTTTTCGATATTTGCGCATACCAAATTGTAACTTAATGAATTATGGCCTTTGATTGTAGGAAACATGACTTTCGGTATTGCCTAATCTCTATCCATCTCTCGAAAATGTGGGCGTATCCTGCCTGGCAGTGCCAGCTTACTATCTTTTAGTTTATCGTATACAAGTCGCAATTCTGAATGGATCATCTTCAAACATGTGACATGTATTCCTTATAGACAAAGGCTGGCAGCTTTTTGTTTCGTGATGTCCCGACCCCACACCCAATGTTTGTGTTTAGCGTCTTAAGGCCATGATTCTGAATGGATTATCTTGGAACTTAGTATATTTATTCCTTATACCCCAACTATTGATTTTGGTGCATGATTCAAACTTCTTTCTGTCATTAATCACTAGTTTATGTGTTTTGTGTTATTATTTTCAATTGAAAAACACCTGATTTAAAAACCATGACATTTAGGCTTGTGAGAGGCATAGGGACGGGACAACAAGAAGGACCAAAAAAAAACAGGACTGTCGCAGTAAAACGTAGACGTATGGTAACTTTACGTGCAACATGAGTTACATGAAAATCATGGAGAACAGATGACCATCTCAGAAGTCAGGTTGCGTTTTTGACAACATTTCCTGGGTTCAATTCTGTGTTTGGAAGGAACCTTATTGCTCAGGTAAAGTTGGAGAAGTGGTCACAAATATACAATAAAAAAATTTGGCAAGTTTAATTATGCAATGAGTCTATTCAGAGTAACATACCAACCTGACGTTTCTTTTGCTGCTTAGTATTTTATTAAAAATGTCTCTTCAAAAGAACAATTTTCTGCCTTGATAAAGATTTCATTATAAAACAATTTTCTTAATGTAAAAAAAATAATGACATGGAATTAAATATGTTTAATGTGAAATTTGATTAGAAGGCAAACCATAAGTTGAAAGGGACTGTCTTTTGTAAATTACTTGAGAAAGTTTTATAACAGGGGGAATACAGCCTCTAGCATACAATTACGGTAATATAATTATTGGAACACTTTAATTTCATATTACTAAATTTGGACATGGTTATACTCACATATGGCCGCTAGTGGAACAAAGCTAATTGGGTGGTGGGGGTGTGTGCCTATTTATGTATTATGGTTGTATATGTTTTACTTGAGCTTCTGTTTTTCTGTCATTTATATACAGCCACATTTTCATGTGGATGCCTCTTTCTGTCACTTTGTTTGTGGACACTCAACAGGTCACAATTCTTATACAATATTGACGAAACTATAGGTATATCTCCCAAAAATCTTATTTCCCTTCGATATTGGCAGGTCTTGTGCCATAACTTCATGAATTATGGCCCCTATTTGTATGAAAATTCACGTTTTTAGCTTGTGGGCACTCTAAGGTCACAATTTTCATCGGATGTTGATGCATGTTGGATTGTAACTTCCTGAATTATGGCCCCTGATTGTACAAAAATCATGTTTACAGGTCACAATAATTATCTAATTTAAAGAAACCATTAAACTATATCACAATTCCACCATCGGGTAAATCGAAACGAACTGCTCTATAAATGGTAGCACTTTGTTCCCAATTTGTGTGAAAGTATGGAATACAAAGTTTGTGGACAGTCTAGAGGTCTCAATTTTTATCTGATTTTGATGAAACTTATTGTAAGATTTTTTTAATGCAAATTTGATGAAACTTATAGGGATGTATTGTTAAATCATAATATTGTTCCCAGGTGTATTTTTAAAGCCCTACGCGCAAGTGAATTATATAAATAATATTAAGCCATATGTTAGTCCCGTAATGACCTAGTTTGTGTTGAGTGGACATTAAACCCCATTTCTCTCTCTCTTTTATTTAAGAGTGTAACCAGCAAACAGAGTCATGATTGTTTTTTTAAATTTGAATATTATTTGAATTATAGAACTCAAAGAAAGCTTTAATCTATTACACCTTGATGGATGACACAAACATCATTATATGGATAAGAGATCATTGACGTACAGATGTCATGTTATAAAAGGTAATGTTGTTAGCCCATTAATGGAAAAGGGGCTATTGATCAGTTTAACTCATGGTGGTAAACCCACAATAAATTAGTTACCAAGTCTGGCCAAATCCTCATCAATTTCTTCAACCCAAATAATCGATATACGAACAATTTGACTTTCCATTGAGATTTTTTTAGCCTGTAATGGTCAGCATTGATTAAGGGGATTGAAGATTTATCTGCCTAATAAACTGATTGGAATATACAGCAGATTGTGGCACTTCTGACAAATCTCTTAAACTGTTGTCAATATCACCACTTCCCAGCAACTCTTCTCTTCTTAGAGTGCTATTTACTCAACATTTCATATTATCAATATCCAGATACCAGCTTTCGACAAGATGGTGGTTATTTGTTGATGTTCAAAAGTTACAATAAATTGTAGCATAAAAAGGTCAGACAGCGCCGAATAAAACCGGTTCTAAGAAATTAGACTTTTATACAAGTTAAAATTGTTGCTTTCAAATTTATGGACCAATTTAGAATTAACTTGAAAAGTTGTTCAATTTGTTATCAGCATCTTATTTTCTCTGATATTTTCTGTTTAAAGGGGCCAGCCCGAATTTCAAAGAATCTGAAAAATACACCTTCATGCACGTATGAAATTTAAAAGCCAAAATATAGAGGAATAGTGTATTTACCTTGTCTGAAAATTTCAGTTCAAAATATTGAGTAGTTTGGACGTGAATGCAAAAAAAGCTTAACTTGACACTAGCTCTTTTAAGTTTTTCTTTTAAATTGTTATGATACCAATTTTAACTTAATCAAAAGAGAGCTTTAAAAGTGAGTCAATAGGGTTAGATTGAAAGCTGCACATAATATAGACTCGTTTTATCCAGACACTTCTGTGTAATGCAAACAGAACACAAGTCTTCGGCCACCGAGCGGTACCGGCGATTGGAAGTTGTTTGAAAACGTATCACATAGCTTGAAGAAGTTGTTGGATCTAAGTTAGAGGCTATTAAGGGCTTTTCATACAAAATTAAGCAGTTTTAACCCCCAAAATGTTATCGGGATGGCCCCTTTATAAATAGTTTAGGATTGAGACTCGATCCACTAGAGAAAAGTAATTTTGAGAAGTTTTGTGTGTTCTGTGGACACATATTTATGGTCCAAGGAGCTTAAATGTTATCACTTGTTGTGTCTGTTTACATCTTTCTACCCTTCTTTAAAGGGACAATCCCGATATATAGAGAGACTCAAAAATAAAAGTCTGAGAATGTATGAAAATAAAACGCCAAAATATAGGGGAATGGTGTATATACCTTGTCTCAAAATTTCAACTCAAAATATTAAGTCATTTGGACGTGAACGCCAAAACTGCTTATCCGGACACGTAACCCTTTTAAGATTTGGGGTGATTTTTTTCATTTGGTGACCTGATAATCGATTTATGTTTCTTGAGAGGTCTATACAGTGAATGACCCATGTACTGTACTAAATAACAAAAGGTAAATTTTACCTACATATTTTTTTTATAGAAAAAAGTCTGGTTTTATCCAGATACTGTATGATACAAAGGTCTCCATTTCCAGATGCAGACTGTCAGGTTTAAGTTATTTACAAGCGTATCACAAAAATCGGGTTAGTTGATCGGCCTTAGATAATGGGTTTTAAATGATTTTAACACAATATAAAGCAGTTTTATTCCCCAAAAAGTAATCGGGATTGGCCCTTTAAAACAACAATTGACATTGTAAGTGATAGGGTCATACACAATAATATAACACAATTAAGTATATCTTTCCAAAGAAGATATGCAACTTTACATGACCATTGAGATGGGGTTATAGTAATGGAATGTAATCATTTCATTTTTATACTCCCACATTTTCATGTTGACGTATTATGCCGTCGCCCCACTACGTCCGGAAACCCAAAATTGTTTGTAGACTCTCTACAGGTCACAATTCTCACTTAACCAATCTCACTCAATATTGTGGGTACACGTCAATTATATTATAGGCGCCCATGATTTCGTAGTGGACTACCTATCAATCTCGGCATTATGGGTGCCCCCCGGGATGAGGCACCATACCAATTTTGTAGATAACACCTAACCAATCTCATTGTTGGCATCCCACCAATTATATTATGCTTGCCCATGATGTTGCCTTCGTATTGAGTACAAGGAAAAGGGCGCCTTCGGCGCTCATTCAGGGAGCCAATTTTCTCGCACCAAATTTTTCCAGGGGGTGGGGCAGCTTCCCTCCTTGACCCTGCCCCGCTAGGTACAGGCCTGTGTCCCTGTGTACATGATCAATTACTACTTATATATTATATTTTAGGGTGTTATTGGCTGAATTGAGTGTTTACAATTTATGAATGAGAGGAAACCAGTATGGTATTCTGTCAACAACTATAAGAACCTAGCTGGGCTCGACTACACCCCATTTCGACTACAAATTTTATTACCCTCAAAACCCTGAGCCCCTAACTAATCAGCAATGAACTGTTCTGTTCCACTGATTAAGAGATCTGATTTAGGTAATGACTATTGTTAAAATAGCTTATTCATTATATATAATTTAGCTTGTTTTTTAACATCAAAGCAAAAATATCAACTCAGAGTACATTTTTGTTTTGACAAATATTTGTAATATTTAGAGATTACATTGAGTTTAATACTTGCTTATCTATATAAGATGATTCATTTCAAATTTTATACATTTATTCTTCAAGTTCGCTATCATTTACTAATATAAATAATAATTTTAAAAAAAATTTGTTTACTATTGTTTCATGTATGTATGGGTGTAATTATAATTTTGTAAATAAATTATTTAAAAAAGAAAAAAAAAATTCATTCAAACATTTTCTTATCTTATTAGAATTCTTTTATTACAATTAGTTTGTGTATTTTCGAAGTAGAAATATTAGTTTATTTATTAAAAATAGCATTTATCCGTGTGTAGCGTAACCTCTTCAGATTTTATTTTATGTAATTCGAAATATTGAGAAGTGCGAACAGTCCAATTATGCTCAATTGACCTTAGGAGCGGCACCACCAAAAAGGAGACGAATATATAAAGAAATAGATAATAGACTGATCAAAAGAAAGACCCAACTCATAAATGATGAAAAGACACCAATGCAATATTTGGATGCTATAGGACACCTTTTAAAATTGGGATGAACAATAGACAATCAAACAAGTGCTATGAAATTAGACAATCGAACCAGTGCTTTGAAAATAGACAATCGAACCAGTGCTTTGTAAAATATTATATCTTGTTTTGTTATATAAATTTTTCAATCTTTTTTCCTGTTTGTTTTGAAATAATCTGTTATACGCTGTAGTCTAAATGGTGTATGGAATAATCTATTCTATCTATAGAGAGGGTATATAGTAGGGATTATAAAACCATCAGACCGTATAATCTGTTGTTATAAGCTGTAGTCGAAATGGGACGTAGTCGAAATGGGAGTACACCGCTGGGTACAGGAACATGATCAAGGTTCATGCTAGGTGTCCTAGTGTGAACCTGGTCTACATAGACATCAACATTACAAGTAAAAGATCAACTGTTAGATATGGCTATGATCTCTTCGAATGAGTGATTTAAAATGCTCCAGAAATGAGAGTATATGATTAATACAGCACAGCAAGCAAGCTCATCCTTGATTCATTATTCTCCTCCATTTTTAATATATTAACTATAGTCTGAATTCTCGATTTTATACTCAGGTCAATATTTTCCCTATATCCTCTTCAATTATATGTTTAGATGATATATAACTGTACAGGACATCTGTAAAATATTGAAGCAATGAAATGTCCAGACTAAGTAGACAATATTTTATCAGTTCAATTCCTTTGAGACTGCTTTTTGAATCACTGTATCTCCAGACTTGTAGAGTATACACTCTGTTTAAAGAATATATAATATGAGATTTGGAATTGCTGTTTGATTTATTGGGTTTGTAGAAATTTATTTAAGATTTTGATGAACTTGGTTCCTAACAAGTTTAGAAAGTTATTATAAAAAAATATTCCCTTAATGACAGTAATTAGTAAATTAATATGAAAATAACCTTTTAGAACATATCTTCTCAGGAATAGATTAAGTTCAGATTAACTAGTAATGATATATATTTATGACATCAAAATATTTATATGAAGTCTTGAAAATGGTCTCTGTGTAACATCCATATTTTATTTTATCTGCTTTAAGTACAAATAGGGTTTCTTACTTCGAGTTACTGGTTATTTGGCTGTAACATGCCACATTTTGCATATTAATCAGAAATGTCTTTAATACAATAACAGTTTTATAACAGGGTTGCTTCTGTGTCTCCAATCGCTACAGTGTATTTAAAGGAGTGTTTGAGAATGTTATGAACTATATGAATGATAATAAGATTTTTTAAAAAAAATTTTTGCATTGAATAGTAATTTTTTCAGTCCCCTCTGATTTACAACAATAATGAAGTTTTTCTCTTCAATATTTGGTTTTCTCTCCCATCCTGAAGGCATTCAGTAATATATGCCTTAACAAACTTTGCCAAATGGTCTCTGTGTAACATCCATATTTTATTTTATCTGCTTTAAGTACAAATACGGTTTCTTACTTCGAGTTACTGGTTATTTGGCTGTAACATGCCACATTTTGCATATTAATCAGAAATGTCTTTAATACAATAACAGTTTTATAACAGGGTTGCTTCTGTGTCTCCAATCATTACTGTGTATTTAAAGGAGTGTTTGAGAATGTTATGAACTATATGAATGATAATAAGATTTTTTAAAATAATTTTTTGCATTGAATAGTAATTTTTTCAGTCCCCTCTGATTTACAACAATAATGAAGTTTTTCTCTTCAATATTTGGTTTTCTCTCCCATCCTGAAGACATTCAATAATATATGCCTTAACAAACTTTGCCAAGACTCTAATAAACTAGTGTCAACAGCGCAAATTTTATGAACAGACAAAGTAGCATGTAATGCCTTGAGGGAAAGGTTTGTTTAATAATTCTAATCACACTGAATAAACACCTTCTATCTCAACTTGATGTATTTGATTGCCTCAATTATGCACAAATCTCAAAAGTTAATGGGTCATTGGAGTAGAAGGCTCTCCTCTCTGGTGTTACAGAATTACTGGGAAAAACTAAACTCTTCAAAAGTTGTTATATTCAAATGAACCTATTGACTATTGCTGTACATTCAATTATTACTCATGCCAGTATGTATTTCCTATTCGTATTTGTATATGAATATTGGAAAGATGTCTTTGATACTTAAGAATATGTTTCCAGAAATTGACATTTATTTATCCTTACTACTTTTTTTGACAGTTCTCTTTAATATTTACCTTGAATGTCAACTTGCCTCAGCTGGTATTTAATATACCCTTAAAGACCTGCTTATGTTGCCCATACAAACCGATGCTATTGTGTGTAACTCGAAATGACAACCACTTTTTTGCCCGCACACGTTTAGTTGCAAAGACCAGTATATGAAACTAGTTGCATCTGAAAACCTCAGAGGGCTTATGTTGACTGTGTTTGTATGCAAAGTACAACATTACGGCAATGTGATAGCCCAAAATGGCTATGCTATCATCTGAGGCTAGCAATAAAATTCTTAAAGTGCACATAAGACGACAAACTGAAACTCGGCGTAGTGATGGACGGTGGTTATTATATGCACATTACGGAAAGTTAACATCAATCTGATTAAAAATAAATCAGCTATCTTCACTCAAAGTCGCAAATATAGACCTCCCGTAAAAACGACTTGGCCAATTATCGAAAACACTCTTAATCCCCTCAGTCCCTAGTGACGTCACAGTGTACAAATGCATATTCGGAATGTTTATTCCTTAATTACCTATATACAGTCGGTGTGTGTATTCATTAACGCTTGACCGATTCCTTAATCCTTGACTACGGAATAATTTGTTTTACTAAATGCCATTAAAAGAATAAAGAATAAATTTGTTTCGTAATCTAGAATTTGTTTTATAAAGCCGGTTGCTGTAGCCATATTCCCCACGTCTTTTTAATCAGAATAAGCACACCGTAAACCAAAAATGTAGCTTACATGGGACCGGCTATCGTCCAGAGATTACGAAAAAAGGAAATAAACTTACTTTACCACCCATAATCTAATACACGTATCCAGTTAATAGATTGCCGTCTAAAATATGTGAAATGCCGCCAAGATTTATCAAAAACCGCCCAGTTTGTGTGCTACCGTGTAGATTAAAAAACATCGTTTTGTTATCGGTCGTCCACTTCACGACCGTTCAGTTTCTCGGGGTGATTTTAAAAATGAACACTACCATTTAGATTTGAAGGAGTTTATTTTTAGACAATACATTTATTTCCCCGGACGTTGTGGAGAAATGAACAGTGTTAAAAAGATTTACGTCAAATTACCACTTGGTCATCGTTTTGTTCTTTCTGTTATTCATATCCCATTACCCCGTGCACCAACAACAATAATTAATTTTTCATTGGGTAGGACCATCTAAACGCGGAAAAATTTACAGTAGCTATTGGCTAACAGCATGTAGGAAAGGCGGGGAAATATCACACGGGTTACGTATGACTGAAATGAAAGATGAAAGCGAGGATTTCCCTTTCATGTCACGTGATTCCGATAAGAATTGAAAGAAATAATTTAGTGATTTGCATTGTTATGCTAGCCTACTTTAAAAATTAGACATAATTCGTATCAACAAATAATAACTTATAAACTTATAAAATAGAACATAGTTTATTAATATTACTATAATCTCTACTTCATTCATTAATGATTCGGCATTACACGAAGTTCATAATAAATGGAGTATATTTGTGATTGCGTAGGAACGGTGACCCAAATTTATTACTTCAAAAAGACGTTCTCCGAGGTAAAATAGTACCACGCGTTTAACGACTAATAAAGACAAATATCTACGTAGATCATCATGCAATTCGAGACATTTTAATGTGTAATATTTTTATATCCACCATTATCGAGCTCTCTGATTGGTCAATTTCTTTACGGTGATTGACAGGTCGGAACAATGATATTAACAGATCAAAGAATAAACTTGCACGTAGCCACAAATACTAGGTCAGTATTAAAGCAAAGCATGCAGTGTCCACCTTACAACATATTTCATTGATTTATGATTTATTTTATAATGTATTACACAGTGTAGACCACAATGTGTTACGATTCGCATTTTGGTATTCTAAATTGATTCTTATACGGAATTCTTAAATTTGGAACCTTTTAGTTCCATTTCGTGTACGGAAATTAAATCAACGATTAGTTTTTAAATTATTTATGATGCCGAAATAATATCAATCTAATTTGTCTTATCTAAAAGGGCTCCGGTGCAATTTAACTAATTACTGGGTAAATAAAGTATGTATTCACTTGTCGCTATATTATTTTAATTATAGTGCCGAAATTTGTCTTATCTAAAAGTGACCTCGGCGCTATTTATAGTTGATTATTTAATTATTAGGCGTTCAGTCCGAGATGTATTTTGGCGAGTGATTTAGATGGCAATATGTAGCCTACTTGTAAAATAAACCATGTCTGTCATCATAAACTAATCTTATCACCAACATTTATCCATCGAATAATTTATATTCAGATTTCATATCAAGTCAATTAAATATTGTCTAAATATATTTTATTACAAAAAACATCGGTGAACTGATCTAATATCTAAAATCATATCGGCAATTAAATAACAATACGATTATACAGCGAGGAACTAATCTCGTTTGTTACCGGTAATCACCAAAAATCAACGAGTAAAACTTATTTATTCCATTTAAATTTTAAATTGTGTACGATTCAAGTATTAGTTGTGGACGACTTAACCAATCAGTTGTTGTGTACGACTCTATTCAAGTATTAATTGTTTTGGACGACACCACCAATGCCTTGTGGACGACTTCGCTGTGGACGACTTCGCTTGTAGACGACTTGACTGGCACCCGGCCGGTATATGTTGCTGTCAATATCTGATATCGGTAAAACTTAATCTACACGTAACACAAACTTGGCGGTTTTTAATGAATGCTGGCGGCATTTAACACACTCTAGTTGGCAATCTATTGACTGGACAAATGTATTAGATTCTGGATGGTAAAGGTAGTATCTTTGCTTTTTTCGTAATATCTGGACGATACCCGGTCCCTCATAGTGATAATTACGAGCTAATGATTACCGACAATACACACTTGTTGTGTATACAGTGATATATTATACAGGCAGTGATATATTGGATAGATAATGTGTATACTATGTGTAGCGCCTGTGACGTCATCAGCCAATCAACCGGATTAAGGTCGTTTATGAAAATTTGAAAACCGTTTTTGGCTGTCCCATACTAAAACGTAAATAGCTCAGTTAATTTTAATCAGATTGATTTGAACTTTCCGTAATATGGATTTAGTAATCATTGTTTATTATATTATGTAATAGGAAATTATGATCTTATGTGCTCTTTAAAAGCTGGTTCTGCTATTGCATGATATTTTTTTTACTTTGATTACAAATACACTATTTTTGTCCAAACCAGTGATCTTAATGGCTGACTGGCTGTATTTTGTCGGCTTTAGCCACTTGAAGGTCAATCAAGCCGATTGGTAAAACAATGAACCAGCCACTATGGTATCCTACATCAATCTACTTTCCACTAAAGTACAACTTGTTAAGTTAGTAGTCAATCAATTTGCTTATCGACTACAAGGAATCAGCCATATGTTTCATAATACGTATAATTAGCACAAGTATCGGAGCCTCCGATGCTCCATATGAATTACAGGTGTACCGGTAGATATTAGAATAATAATTATATCACCATTTACTGGTTTCACAGACCAGTTAATAGTTGAATATAATCCTTGGATAGAACACCGAATACACTGAGAATAATTTATTATGAATCTCCAATGCTGGTTCCCCCCATGACACGTAACCTGGGTTGGAGTTAGGTCCATAAACAAACCAGCAAGGCTGGTTTAAGTTTTAAATAGCATTTACCATTAAGATTTTTTATTTTAAACACATACTGACATTTATTATTATTGAAAGCTATATGGCATAGTCCTTTGACATTTCATTTTAAAGCCATTTGAAGTATGGTTGTCACATGATCACTGTGCCATCGTATGACTATCATGAATGAATGAATAAAAACATTTGCAAGTTACCTGATAGAAAAAAAGCCCACAAATTGTGTTGTGAAGAAATACCATGGTGCCGTCCGTATCAACTTATATACATAAAAAAAACAACAAATACAGTAATTTATTCAGGAATATTACTGACGTGAATATTAAGCCTGCATGTGAATTTAATATGCAATATTTTCTGAACAGTGCAACTATTTTCCATTGGTTTTCTTCGAATTACATACAGCAGAAGAAGATATTCTTCATAACTTAATACCAAGAATTTTTTGTGGAAGTCTGGTGATATATTGAATGGAATGAAAGCTTAAAATTTTAAACTCAGTTCCTACAGGCCCCTCATTTGACCCGATTCTGGTCGGTTCGTTTATAATAATAATAATAATAATAAGGAGTCTTATAATGCGCTAAAATCCACATCACAATAGGGAAATGCTCTAAGCGCTGACCACACACCAAGCACACTACAACACAAAACGCACATGATAATGTCCTATTTTATATATAACGTTTGAAAAGATGTGTCTTTAAGTTTGATTTAAATGAAGTTAATGTTTCAGCAGACTTTAGTTTTAGGGGCAATGAATTCCAAAGCGTTGCAGAGATATATGAAAAGGATCTGGCACCAAATGTTTTCAATTTGAATTTAGGCGTCTCAAGTAGACATTGATTGTTCGAGCGAAGAGACCTGGATGGAACATATGGATGAACAATATCCTGTAGGTATGGTGGAGCCATTTTTGACACTGTTTGAAATGTTAAAGAGAGCACTTTAAATTCTATCCGTTCCTGAATTCTAAGCCAGTGTAGGGCAATTAGAGCTGGAGATATGTGAGACTGCAGCTTAGTCCGTGTGACGATTCTGGCACAGCGATTCTGAATTTGTTGAAGCCGATATAGCTGTTCTTTCGAAATGCCTGCTAACAAACTATTTCCATAATCGAGCCTTGACATGATCATACAGCGTATAAGGGTGGCGGCTGCATCCATAGTTATGAGGTGCCTTATCCATCCTATGTTTCACAAGTGATAGTGTGAAACCTTGCATAAATAGCTGAGGTGGGTTTCCATTGTAAGAGACGAGTCCAGATGAATACCAAGGTTTTTTACAGATGAAGAGAAAGGGATAGTTGTGTTGTTAACATTAAGGGAAGTAATTGCACATTTCTGGAGTCTAGCAGGAGGTGCACACAGGATAGCCTCTGTCTTTTCGGCGTTTAATTTCAGCATATTTTGATCCATCCATAGCTGTATATCTTGGATACACTCTTCCATTTTATGACACACCGATAGTTGACATGTATATGATTGGGAGAAGCTGTCGATGAGCTAGGGTGTCGTCAGCATAGCAGTGATGAAAACAAGATGCCGATGCAATAGTTCCACAAGGGGTTTAGTGTAGAGACAAAACAGTATTGGTCCAAGGACGGACCCTTGAGACACACCACATGTTAAAGTCACTGAGTTTGAGACAGCTTTTCCGATTGCTACAGCTTGTGACCTTCCAGACAAATATGACGAGAACCAATATAAGGCAACTGAAATGATTCCATAATCACCCTCAAGACGATGCAGAAGCTTCCTGTGATCAATTGTGTCAAAGGCTGCTGATAAATCAAGTAGCACCAATATTGACACGTCACCATTGTCAACAGATCGCTAAGCTGATACCAATACACAGGTTAGAGCAGTTTCTGTGCTGTGTGCTACTCGGTATGCAGACTGGAATTTATCCCATAGATTGCCTCGTTCTAGGAAATTCACAAGTTGCACTTTTACCACCTTTTCAAGGATCTTGGAGAAAAAGGGTAAATTTGAAACTGGTCAATAGTTTTTTAGAACTTCAGTATCCAATGTTGATTTCTTTAAAAGTGGTTTAATGAGAGCATGTTTAAAAGCCTCAGGTACAGTACCATTCTTCTGGCTAGTAGTAACAATTATAGTTACTACAGGAAGAAGAACATCCAACACTTGAAGCAGAAGTTTGGTTGGAATGGGATCCAAACCACATGACGTGGGTTTAGACTTTTCAATAATACACTTAAGATCATGTTCACTGATTGGGTCAAAAGATTCAAAGTTTTCACCCTTGTAATCAACAGCAACAATGCTATCAAATACTGGATTCAATTCTGCACAGATTTTGCTGATCTTATCGATGAAAAATGTATTAAAGTTGTTTGCATTGCTCAAATCATCATTTTTAGGATAAAGCACATCATGTGTCTTGCCAAGTAAAGCATCTAAAGTGCCAAAAAGTGCTTTAGGATTATTAACATTATCTTCAATAAGTTTGTTATAATGATCAGCTTTTGATCTATTAACAAATTTGTTGGTGTCATTATGGGCTGCATTAAACAGCTGTCGGTCAATTTCAAGCTTTGTCTTTCTCCACTTTCTCTCTGCGCGACGTCTACATTTACGAGCGTCAAGTACAGATGCTGTAATCCAAGGGACTGACTTTTTGGTTCGCACACATTTTGTTGTGAGTGGCGCATGCTTGTCTAATAACTCAGACAGGGTAGCATTGAATAAGTCAACAAGTTCATTTAAGTCATGTGGAGGCTTCTCGATGAGATTTGACTTAATGATATCTGCTTTGAATTCAGCAATGTTGATCCCCTTTATATTTCGTATCTGAATCAACCTTTTTCGTGGTGCAGGTTTATAAAGTGATTAAGAACCCTGGTCGGTCAAACTCTTTTTCATAGCGTCAACCATTGTTATGTTCACAAATGACATTCCCATAATGAAGACGTGAGCAAAACTGCAAAATACACAGAATGCCAAAACATTACCTCAAAACTAGTTGTATTCATATCAGTCGCAAAACCACTTATGTTGCAACTAACAGCAACTTGCATTTTTAACAGTTGTATCCAATCGCAAGACTGCTTATAATCATTTTTTTTCATGCAACTCTCAGTTTCATCCAGTTGCGCTAACCCCAACCACACACAGTTGCATTGGATCACAAAAGCGACATCAGCTCCCCCCATGCCCCAAACACTTTAAAAGCATGATCAATAATACTAACTAAATACAAACTGAGTAGTTGGCCAATTCAGAGTCACTGTGGCTTAGTGAGAATGATGCTGACCCAGTAATCAGGCAGATCTGGGTTTGATCCTTGTCAGTGCTATAGGATGAAGGGTCTGACAAAGAAAAAAAAAGTTTTCTAGATGTTTGGATGTGTACTAAAGAACCCTGGACAGTTGAAATTGAAAAGTAATTGGAAACACTACTGTCACGGCAAAATTTCTCGACTTCAATAACCAGGATGGTGTAGAAAAGCAGGACATTAAACCCATTTCTTTTAAAAGACCTAAGTCCGTATCTCAAAATCCTCTAAAATAGTTGACATTGAAAACAAGAATTATTGGTCAATTTAAATCAATATTGATGATGTAAACTTACCGGGAAAAGATGAGCTTCTGATATCTATATTTAAGATAATTTTTTTTAACATTGGTACACGAATTGTTGTAATAAGAGACTAAAGGGACGAGGCTAGACATATTACACCAAACCAGACGGCACATGTAGACTGGAATAACCAGACGCTAAAAATGTGCACTATATTGAGTCTGCATGGCTTATTTTGTCGAAAATAACTGATTTAAAATTGGAGTAAAAACGGAAACCATTGAATGTAAATCAGTTTAAATACATTCATATCACAGTATTATATGCGTTGGGACCCACTTTTGTCAATTTCTAGGTTTCAAATTTTGGCTCTTTTAATGCTGTTCGATTTATAATTTTTGTTGATTTACAAGACAATCAGCCAAGCTATTATTATCTTTGTTTGCAAAAGCCTTTTAGTGATAAGTTTCATAATAACCCTCTGGAATTTCATTATTGAAAAAATGCTTATTCTAGAAAGAGAATTAAAATTCTATTAGAGTCTTAATTTCCCAAGTGTGCATGTTCTCTACCAAGGGTGTTATGACTTTTAGATATATATACATAAAATAAACATATTGAAAGTCATGTTGATGGGTTAATGAGACTTCAAAACGTCTAGAATAAAAAGTCAATATTGAATATTTTTAATGTGCTTGGCATTAGATTTTCCCATTAACAGTCTTGATGATTTATTTGCATTTCAGTTTGAACATGAATAGAATATGTCCCAAATGTCTCAAGAAATCTTTAGTATCTTGTTGATGTGATGTAGGATATGTTGCAACTGAATTGGCACCAATCATTTACCCTTATTTGAACCCAGCAAAGAAGATCCAAAGAACCCATCAAATAATCTTTGCACATGTAGATATTTTATTGTCTCTGTCTATGTATAGCAGTATATTTTCTAGTTGTACTGAGCATTTATTTCAGTGTTGAATATGTATCAGATTTAAAATGAAAGTGAAGGTGTGGTTCACGAAAGTACGTCACAGTAAAATTGAATAAATGACCCTAACAAATTGGTTGCCATAAGGTCAACATTGACCATTAAGTAGGATGATCTATCAAAGTAGTTCCAAACAATCCCTACCTTTTTTTCACTTGCAGACCCTTTGGGACATTCTACAAATCTATGAGGATCCTCCACACTAGGGGTGAGGCAGGGTAGGCCAACATAAATGCAAAAACAAAATAAACAGGGTAATGTTTGACAACACTTAAATCCGACGAGAATTCCTTTCAGGGTGTATGAGTATGTCAGACTGTGTGTCCTCCAAAGTGCCCTCATTTTTGAAAAAGTGACCTCATTTTTGAAAAAGTGACCTCATTTTTGAAAAAGTGACCTCATTTTTGAAAAAGTGACCTCATTTTTGAAAAAGTGGCCTCATTTTTGAAAAAGTGCCTTCAGTTTTGAAAAAATGCACTCATTTTTTAAAAAGTGACCTCAGTTTTGGAAAAGTGCACTCATTGTTAGAAAAGTGCACTCATTTTTGGAAAAGTGCACTCATTTCTGAAAAAGACTTACTTCAAATACTCATGGAAATGGGTCAGTGTTATCATATTCCCATTGCACTAAAAACAATATTGTGTCATCTGTTCCTGCTATCCTGCCCTTGTTCAAAAGAGATCCAGCTATATATACTAAAAACAAATTGCATTCAATGTACTTGCTTGTTGGCTCTCAGCCTCAGTGCCGCAGGAAACCAGTTAATGCTGTTGGTGATCAAAGTCAAATTATGTACTAAAATAAAAAAATATGATTTTATTTATATTGTGCTTGTCTTGTCATAGGCTTGTCATGTGAAATAGATGTCTAAATGATAAATTATATAATGTCTGAAAGCATGCAGATTTAACTCTTAAATAATGCATCATTAAATAGTTTTACTTTTAAAAAGTTTGTGAAATTCTTATTTCAGTTTTATATAAAATGATAAATGAGGCAACAGTTATAACTATGCTTTAACTCTTAACTGACCCAAGGCGACTTTTGTCGACAACTAAAACATTACCGTTTAGTACCCAAGGCGACTTTTGTCGACAAAAGATGTTAGCCGAATGCAACGTTCCTAGTGTAATGAGAGTTATTTCCCTTATTAACAGACGTCTTTATCTCATTTGTTAACTTCCTGTTTGACATTTTGAGAGTTAAAACTCTTACTGTTTCTCCTTGGAAATAATAATAAAACGGTGATATGTCTAGACCTCTACGGCAACGTTCTAATGAAGGATAACCATCCTTATTGAATGACAGTGATTAAGATTTTATCTGTGGTGTAGATTTTTATCGTTTTGCGTAAGGCCTAGAGTAGAACGTGATAATTAAAATAGGCTAGGCTAAGTTAATCAACAAATTTCAATTACGGTAATTAAATAAGCTTAAATTAAAAGATTTGATGATGAATGATTTTTAGTTCACAACAGCTGAACAGAAAAATAGAAATAACCATTATACACATGAAGTTTGCATGAAATATCTAATTAAATTTTTTGTATAAAATTTATATTTATGAAAATGGCCTTAAATTTAACCCTTAGAACCCTGACCTCCTGGAGCTTATTTGACGTCAGGCCTAGGCTCCTGGGCGATATGACGTCAAATTAAGGAAAGCACAAATAAAAGACTTTTAAACATTTTATTCTTGATGTATTTATTTTAAACCACCACATTTTCAATCAGAAAGGTCACATATATAACCAGAATGGTCACAAATGTCATCAGTGCCAGTATTCAACCAACCTGAAGTTACGTGTGTGTTGGTTACATCGCGAGAAAGACCTGGGCGGCCACGCCCACTTGATTGGCAAGCCGATTCTACATCACTCTCTTCGCTTTCACTGTTATATTCTAAATCACTTTCTAGATAATCTTGATCATTTGCAGCGTCTTACTCCGTAAAATCCTCGAATTGATCAAGAACCTGTGTCATAGTAAACAGTTGTTTATAAGGCTGTTTACCTTTCGAGCTTCCGGGTTCTTGATTCGCTCGTTTCATGCTAACAATCAACGCACAAATATCAAACAAAAACACGTTGCATGGGCGCTGACATCTTTGTTTACATGTCCGAGAGCTAAATACGAAAAAGCATTGTGATTGGTTGAAAAGAAGAAATGTGACTAATAAATTAAAATGAGAAATTGGCGGGAAAAAAATGGAACCCAGGGTGAGCACTGACGGGCCTGGTCTGTCAACAATTAGATTCATGACAGGATGAACCCTGGTGATTTTCAGCATTCTGTGACCTTTCTGAAAACATTGTGAAAGCGATAGAAGCTTTAGTATTTAACTGATTTCTTTCAAATTTGGTGGAAAGCATCAGGTTCATGAGAGGATGAACCCTATCAATATTAAGTGTTCGACTTTCGGTTCTAGAGAAATCCCCTCTTGTAAACACAATAGTGGTTACAGATTTTTGTAAAATTTAGTGGGAAACATTAGGGGCATGATAGGGTGAATCCTCTTGATATTCAGCATTCTGCCACTTTCTCCTTTTTCTGTAAAAAGTTATGAACACCTTAAAGGCTATAGTTTTTAATGAATGACCACCACCATGGGCATGGATTAAGTGGGGGGGGGGCGAATAGTCTCTGCAGTAATTGATCTTTGTGATATATTCCTCGTTAATTGTAGGTGGTCATTTTTCCATATCGTTATCATATTACCCCTAGTTACAGCTTTCATTGAAATAACACTGGTACAGTAAACTGTTCTTAATTATTATTTTGGTTTGGTAATGAAAGGTTCCAGGGTTCATCCGCCCCCCCCCCCCCAAAGTTATGACAAATCCACACCCTTGTCAGTCGAAAAATCCACACCCTGTAAGACTTTGACTCGTTAAGCAGGGGAGGGGGGTCCCATGTTCATCTGGATTTTCTGGCAGGTTCCACCTTGGTACAGGATAGAGGGCCAGGCAAGGTATATTTAGATGGGATGAAAAACTGAGGTACCGTGTATACAATAAAGATCCTGCACACAAATTATAAAGATCCCTTGGCAGTTGGAATTTGATAGTAAAACATGCGGTAGTGCACTTTATGACTTGTGTCTGTCTTCATTTGCTCAGTTGGAGAAGAACAGTAGGACGTTAAATCTGTTATTTTTCTTCCAAATGGTTGGACCTTATCCTGACTGTTTGAATCTTGTTTAAAATACCCCATACCTGAAGAAAACACATCACCCCCACCCCCCTTAACAAAGAAGATGAAAAATTGTGAGTAGAAAAGAAGGGACACACAGAATTAAACATATATTGGCACAACTAGGTGGCATGTTGCTCATGTCTGAATATCAACAATTTCTTACTTAATTTTACTTTGCCGCGGACCCCCTTTTTCCCTCTGTGGACCCCCAAAATATTTCTCAGGAACCAGTCTGGGAAACATTGGCCTATCATTAAGTTGCCTTATGAAAATTTTCTTTAGTGAATCGCTGGTATAAATAGTTTAATTATGACCATGTGACACACCAATGTATAATGTAACCTAGTGATACTAGTGTATACTGTATATTGGCAAAAATGGAAAAGAGATGTCCTGTTTAATTTAAGTCGAGTTGCTTCACAGACTAATTCAATTTCTTTAAAATAAAAAACAGTTGACCATCCCTCCACATGGTCTATAAATGTCATTTATGTTGATAAAATTGTCACCTAATGACCAGTTGGATATTCTGCAAACACACCTCCATCTTACTAATAATTATATCAATTATCATGGCAGTCTGGAGTTATACAGACTACAAATGCTTGTAAGTCTTAAAAGAAGCAACCCTGTATATTGTGAATAACCATCCCAAAATTAACCCATCATTTGTATTACCTTTTGATTGTTTTTTTAACAACAAACATAATAAGAACAGGCTATTTGTGCAGCAAGGCTCCAGTGTTATGAAGATTTTATTTACAGGCTGAATAAATAGTAGTAGTAATGTACCAGACAAATAGGTAGCTTTACTGCGGCTATTTATGCTTGAAATGTAACATTTTTTGGCCAGCATTTGATGTTGAGGTATATTGTTGTCACCTTTGTCCAGCTATCTGGGGCCATAATAATAAATACTCAAGGATCATTAGGTTGCAATTCTTAATTTTTATACGCCCACATTTTCATGTGGACGTATTATGTCGTCGCCCCTGTCCGTCCGTCCACAATTGTTTGTGAACTCTCTACAGTTCATAATTCTTGTCTGATTTTGACGAAACTTGAAATATAGGTTTATCCCCAAAAGATCTCAGCTGCTTTCGATATTGGCATGTATCGGATCAAAACTTCATGGATTATGGCCCCTGATTGTACAAAAATTACGTTTTTAGCTTGTGGACGCTATAGAGGTCACAATTTTGAACCGATTTTGATGAAACTTGACATGCATGTTTATAACCCAAAGATCTTGGTTCCTTTCAATAGTTGCGCCTATCAGAACGTTATTTCCAGAATTATGGCCCCTGATTGTAAGAAAAATCACCTATTTTAGCTTGTGGTACCTCTGGAGGTCACAATTATTATCCGATTTGAAAAACCGTTCGATTATATCACCGTTGAGGAAGGTTGAGTTAAAATTTCGGAAAAATCGGACAAAAATTACCATACAAAATGGCCGTCGTTCGTACACGAATACTGTTAAAAAATGGTATATCAAGGTTGTGGACCCTGTAGAGATCACAATTTTAATTCGATTTTGATGAAACTTAAAATGCATGGTTATAACCCAAAGATCTTGGTTCATTTCAATATTTGCGCATATCGGATCGTAACTTCCTGAATTATGGCCCCTAATTATACGAAAAATCGCCTTGGTTTAGCTTGTGGTCCCTCTGGAGGTTACAATAATTATCCGATTTAAAAAATCGTTTGATTATATCACCGTTACACCCTAAGAAAAGTTGAATTCGGATTTCGGTAAAATTGGACCAAAATTGCCATACAAAATGGCCGCCATTCGTACGCGAATACTGTAAAAAAATGGTATATCAAGGTTGTGGACCCTGTAGAGATCACAATTTTAATTCGATTTTGATGAAACTTGAAATGCATGGTTATAACCCAAAGATCTTGGTTTCTTTCAATATTTGCGCATATCGGATCGTAACTTCCTGAATTATGGCCCCTGATTGTAAGAAAAATCACCTATTTTAGCTTGTGGTACCTCTGGAGGTCACAATTATTATCCGATTTGAAAAACCGTTCGGGTGTATCACTGTTGAGGAAGGTTGAGTTAAAATTTCGGAAAAATCGGACAAAAATTACCATACAAAATGGCCGTCGTTCGTACACGAATACTGTTAAAAAATGGTATATTAAGGTTGTGGACCCTGTAGAGGTCACAAATTTTAATTCGATTTTGATGAAACTTGAAATGCATGGTTATAACCCAAAGATCTTGGTTCCTTTCAATATTTGCGCATATCGGATCGTAACTTCCTGAATTATGGCCCCTAATTATACGCAAAATCGCCTTGGTTTAGCTTGTGGTCCTTCTGGAGGTTATAATAATTATCCGATTTAAAAAATCGTTTGATTATATCACCGTTACACCCTAAGAAAAGTTGAGTTCGGATTTTGGTAAGATTGGACCAAAATTGCCATACAAAATGGCCGCCATTCGTACGCGAATACTGTAAAAAAATGGTATATCAAGGTTGTGGACCCTGTAGAGATCACAATTTTAATTCGATTTTGATGAAACTTGAAATGCATGGTTATAACCCAAAGATCTTGGTTTCTTTCAATATTTGCGCATATCTGATTGTAACTTCCTGAATTATGGCCCCTAATTATACGCAAAATCGCCTTGGTTTAGCTTGTGGTCCTTCTGGAGGTTATAATAATTATCCGATTTAAAAAATCGTTTGATTATATCACCGTTACACCCTAAGAAAAGTTGAGTTCGGATTTTGGTAAGATTGGACCAAAATTGCCATACAAAATGGCCGCCATTCGTACGCGAATACTGTAAAAAAATGGTATATCAAGGTTGTGGACCCTGTAGAGGTCACAATTTTAATTCAATTTTGATGAAACTTGAAATGCATTGTCAAAACCTAAAGATCTTGGTTCCTTTCGATATTTGCACATATCGGATCGTAACTTTCTGAATTATGGCCCCTGATTATACGCAAAATTGCCTTCGTTTAGCTTGTGGTCCCTCTCGAGGTCACAATTATTATCTGATTTAAAAAATCGTTTGTTTATATCACTGTTACGCCCTAAGGAAGGTTCAGTTCGAATTTCGAAAAAATTGGACCAAAATTCAATTTTGATAAAACTTGAAATGCATGGTTATAACCCAAAGATCTTGGTTCCTTTCGTTTTTTGCACATATCAGATCATAACTTCCTGAATTATGACCCCTGATTGTCCGAAAAATCGCCTATGGTCCCTCTGGAGGTCATGATTATTATCTGATTTAAAAAAACACTTGACTCTATCACTATTACACCATACGGAAGGTTGAGTTTGAATTTCAGGGAAATCGGACCATAATTGCCAGACAAAATGGCCGCCGTTTGTACGCTAATAGTGTTAAAATATGGTATGTCAAGGTTGTGGACCCAGTATAGGTCACAATTTTAATTCGATTTTGATGAAATTTGAAATGCATGTTTATAATCTTGATTCTTTTCGATATTTGCGCATATCAAATTGTAATTTAATGAATTATAGCCTTTGATTGTAGGAAAAATCACTTTCGGTTTTGCTTGTTCTCGATCCATCTCTCGAAAATGTGGGCATATCCTACCTGGCAGTGCCAGCTTACTATCTTTTTATTCTTTATAAGAGTCATCCAAGCTCTGTTTAAAAAATTTGTAAAAGTCAATGGGATTCTTAATTATGGTATATGAAAGAACAATGCAGCAATATCTTTTAAATGTTCATAAACTGGGTTGAGGATAACAGAAGAATTATTTAGAATATTATACAGTCAATCCTGACTAAGGAAAAAGACTATGTGATTCACTAATTAAATATTGTTTTTGGCTTAAACTGTCACTTTTTAACAAAGACATATATACTAAATTCACAAATAGAATTAAAACATTAAATTTAATTAAATTACAAAAATCATATACATCTAGTAATTTTGTGTAAGAGGTCAAAAAAACTGACAAACATGATTGACAGTACTCAAGTCAGTTTCTAATACTTGTCAACGTTGTCAAACTTTTTAAAAGCGATAGTCCACAAGTAAATGTGGGTATGTCATTCAATCATTATTCAGTTTTCCTGGGTTATTCATTTCTTTTTTTGATAATATATACTAACTATCAAAAGAAACTACCATCAAATATATTTTCAGAAGAAAAATCACAATGATCACAACCATTCTTTACCAGTGTTAAATGTTTATGATTTTCGCATTAGGGCAAACACTATGATCAAGTTGTCCCACAAAGTGTAAAACTATTATGAAATTGTACCAGCGCCAGTGGGTGTAAGGGATTAAGAGTAGTGCATATTTGAACTAATATCCTTATGTACTAAAATCAAGTGTTTGTCAGTGCAAGCTGCTAAACAATGTGAACGACTAATTAATTAGCATGAAACTCCTGCTAGAACTTGAAAGATGGTGGCCAGGTTATTGAAATGCTACAAGGTGACTCATGGGTCTTCTACAGGGTCTACTCTTTTCTTCCCACAACTAAAGAATTATTGATATAAAATGTAACCATATGTTACTCCCAAAATCACCTAGTTTGTGTTAAACTTCCTCCATTCCTCCCTCTCCTGGACATAGAACAAGAAATCTAATTAACAAACTCAACAAATGTGCTAAGGAAAATACAATAACATGTAGTATAGATCTTTTTTGTGCGTAGAAACTTGAATATTTAATTGTACTATAGATTAGATTTTAATGGTGGTGATTTTAAACACAGGTAACTTTTACGATATTTTGATAACCATAATAAAGTAGTTTGTTAGTCTTTATTTATTTTAACATGGCTCAGCTCAGACAGTAGATAAGAAATATATTGTTTAGAATGTCATTCCTTGTCAATGCTTTTATTAAACTCCAAAGATGGAATTTTTTCAATCCAGAATTCTCATTACATAGAAATTGGCTTTTAGATGAAGAACAAAAAATAAACAGAATCCAATTTGATGCCAGAGATAAAAAAAATAATGCACTTTAAAGGACCTAGCGTTGGTAGAATGTATTGTCTACTACCACACATAGTAAAAGTTGTTTTGGTACTCAATTTTAAATAATATTATGAAGAATTTAAATCCACACCTGTGTCATTGAAGTGCCTTGGTGACATATTACAATATCATCTACAGTATATCTGAATTCTGAAACATTTAACATTCTCAATTATTGATTCAGCATTAAAATAGAACTGCCCAGTTAGTAGTGCAAATAGTGCGAGGGTCTTGGACTCTTGGGGCAACAGACTGTACAATTTCTGGTCCTCTCTCTATGACAAGAATTTACTCCCAGCAATGACATCAAATGAACAGAAACCAATTTTAAAATTATTCCCCCTTCAGGTTGCTTGGGCCTATGGTGCATGGAGGATATTACCAGATTCCAAGTTGTCAGTGGCAGTGCTTTCAGTCTCAGAATGACCAAAGTATTGTGTTCACATCCTGTGCAATCGCCAATCCACTCATTTTTCATGACATCTTGTTCGCTGGTCTACAGATATATCAATGGTTAATATATTATCATTAAAGTCTTACATGAATATTTAGAATTGCCAAATCTAAATGTGTGTCAATCTTTTGTAAACAAAAAAATTTAACTTCTTGATGTCAAACAAAAATAAATTTTCTTGTCGATGTCTATTCGTCGGAATTTTCTGGCATGATTTCCCCTTGTCAATGGTTATTGTTATTTATATAACGCTTCTGCCAAATCCAACAACAATTAAGCAGAAAATCCTTCCTGTTCTGGGTACAAATCCCCCCTTTAAATTGTTTTAGATTGCTGTATCCAACATTTTAAATTTATGTCTTTAACACATAAAGGCTGGGCCTTGTGTACAATAGCCAATCAAAGTACTTTTCAGATCTGAGTTGCGCAGAAGTAATGCATCGTCATTATTAATGTCCATATCAATTTTGATTTACTTTATTGTCAACATTTGCTGATAAATGAAAGTTGTTTCAGTAGATTGGCCTGCGTGTGTGGAATAAGTTCTAAAAGTATGAATTATGTTACATGCATTATATAGAAATTACATTTTCCAGGTAAAACTAAAGACAAATATTTGTAGCTAAAAACAAGAATGTCAGTAGCCTATATCTCAACATTTTTAGCTACGGTCTTCACAATCCAAGTAGAGCGTTAAACCCCTTTTAATTTCCTTTGTTGATGTCAAACAAAAACAAATGATCTTGATCTTGTCCATATCTACTAAAATCATTTCATTTTGTACTGTTTGCAGCAAGGGAGACAAATCTAAATAAGCTGACTTTGCCTATAGATTTATAAAGATGGAGACAAGGCTCCAAGCGTTATAACATTTCTCATATAGAAGAAAAGTTGTATTATTTATGGAAGAAATTCTTTTAATTCAGATGTTGTCATTATTTTAAACTTAAAGGAGCTAAATCGCTAACATTTGGGACCTAGAAATTGACAAAAGTGGATCGCAACGCATATAATACTGTAATATAAATGTATATGAACTGATTTACATTCAATGGTTTCCTTTTTACTCCAATTTCAAATCAGTTATGTCCAGTCAAATAAGCTGTGCAGTCTCAATCTAGTGCACATTTCTAGCGCCTGGTTATTCCAGTTTACATTCTGCCGCTTGATACAATGCAATGTGTCTAGCCTCGTCCCTCGAGTCTCTCAATACAACTGGGGATGAAGCGCATTATGGTACACGATTTGTGTACCAATGTTAAAAAAAATATTTTATCTTAAATATCTGATATCAGAAGCTCATCTTTTCCGAGTAAGTTAACATCATCAATTTTGATTTAAATTGACCAAAAATTTGTATTTTCGATGTCGAAGATTTTGAAGAATTTTGAGTTATGGACTTCGGTCCTTTAATTAGTAAAAAGATACAGCAGTATGCTTTCAAATAAAAAAAATGTATGGAGTGCTTATATAAATGTAAGAATGAACTTGATGTAATGTCCCCATCAGCCCATAGCAAAAAGAGTAGGTGTTGTTTGCACATTATTATTTAAACATAGGTTGTACCGAGTCGTCTCCCCTTTCGCCATGCATCAGAGAAATTAACTGCTTAGATTACTCGATGTGGCAAGTTTGTTTTAAGGGATTGTTTGAACCAAATTATTATTATCTTGCCCATCTTACCCAATCATCCCTTATGTCCAACGTCTGCACTTATCTAAATCTTTTTTACACTACATAATGGTCGTTGCCTTACTTATGTAATTTTTCCCTGTGCTTTCTGTCTCGCTTTGCGTGCAAATGGTATGGATTACTCAGTTTTGGGGGGTCACTCTCTCCTTGCGGAGCAGCATCCTAGGCCTTTTTGGTAGGCCTCAAGTTTTGGGTCTAGTGATTGTTACAAGTGCTATGTCAACTCCCGATTTCTCTCAGCGCTTGCAGGCAACTCACTTATTTGCAATGAGCTACTTGTCACCCTAAAGTCTTCTTTACACGCACTACACCCCAAATACTCTTCTCTTTTTGGTATGGGAGTTCATGTATGGATATATGTTACAATATTAATGAACAATGTATTACGTTATATTACTTTGTCTGTTTTTAAAGCTACAAATATGTATTCCTCAGTAGCATGCACTTTGAGAAAAGTCATAGATAGGGGTAAATTAATAATTAATCTGTTTTTAGAACATACAGACACTGAACTTGACCAGCCTCATTAGCATGTAACATCCTTGGCCTTAGCCTCGTTGTGAATGTCTTCGTCTGGCTAGGCTGGGGTAATGGGTAATGGAATGTAATCATTACATTTTTTAAGTAATGGAAATGTAATGAGTAATGGAAGATTTCATAAGTAATGAGTAATGAAAATGTAATTAATTACATTCCAAATAACATGTTATGGTCAATTACATTTCAATTACTTTTCAATTACATTTTATGATACATTTAAATCTACCCAATATAACTAGCTTCAAATTTTATAGCACCAAAGAAATAAATTAAGTCTATCCGACACAAATCCAAGTCATATTATTTTAAAACACAGGTTTGAATTAGTTTTAAATATTATAATAATAGAAATAAGAAGGTATTAAACATTTTCTTGTATTCCTTTTTTTAAAAGATCCTTATTTAGACATGTAACCTGAAAAATTGATTTCTGAAAAGATGTATATTGGAATTACAGATTAGTGCTAATTTACAATCAATCATTCGGTCAATCAATCAATCAGTTAAATTAAAAGACAATAGTCTAACTATACTTTAATCTTAATCTCAAGGTAATTAAATTTAGGTTTATTCCCGGGAAGGCGCAGTTAGTGACCGTAACGGATTGAAAAGGGTCGTTTTCGACGCCTTAACGGGAATCCAGCCCCTAAGGATTAAAATGGATTAAAATGGATTAAAAACGTAACAATGGTGTTATAGAGTGTTATGATAAGAATTTACTCTTTCATAATCCCCACTATAACTAATTAACCAGCATTTTAGCATCAGTCGTGGGGTGTATTCCCGGGAAGGCGCAGTTACAGAGCGTAACCAAAATTAATCCTTCCCGAGAAGGCGCAGATATCGACTTGTCGGCTTTCGTTTGAAGAGAGACATGTTGTTATTAGGACCCAATTGACGGTGTTAAAGATTTTTTGAATTTATGTTCACTCTGAATTTTATTCACCAATTGGCAGATAATGATGAATATCATCAAATCACCCAAGTAGTGTTCACCTATTCGCTCAATTGGCAACTAATGATGAATATCATCAAGTTCACTCACACAATGTTGGAAATATTCCCAAATACGGAATGGAAAGGCTGTTTTTTTTCATTTTACCCAGTGTATTTGGAGACCAACACAGAATGCAGGTATACAAGTACAATATAGAGACGACCAAGAAATACGGAAATTTGCAGCTCTACCGTTGGTGCCAGTTGAACGGGTAGGTGTATTTTATTATGTCTTGCTGCATATGCCCTCGATTTCTCTTATTTGAGTAGATGTGGAACGTTTTGAACACTTTGTTATCAAATTTATTTACCAAGTCTATTTTACTTGCAGGTTGAAGATGCATTCCTTCACATTGTAGCAGAAATGCCACCTGATCCAAAAATAACAGAATTGGCTGATTATTTTACAAATCAATGGTTTAAGGGAGAATTTTCAAATTACCAGTGGAACTATTACAATACAGAGGAACACAGGACCAACAACATTCTGGAAGGATGGCATTCGAAGGTCAAAAAGCTGGTCGGAAAAGCCCATCCGAATGTCTTTGAATTGATAGCATTTTTACAACAGGAGCAAAATATTAATGAAATAAGAATAGTGCAATATGCTGGCGGACAGGAACCACCAAAGAAAAGACAAATATGCCCAACTTCAAAACAAGCTCCAGGAATTGAAAAGAAGTTACGAGGTTCATGAATTGACGTTAGTTGAGTATTTAGACAGGGTATGTTTTTTGGCGAAATTGAACTGATTTTAGTTGTTTTTATTTCTTAAGTTTTTGTTATAGTATGATTAAGTTTTTTTTATTTATTTGGTGAAATTAATTTTTGTTATAGTATAATTGTGTTTTTTATTTATTTGACGAAATAAATTTTGTTATAGTATAGTTATGTTTTTATTTATTTGACGAAATTAATTATTGTTATAGTATAGTTATGTTTTTTATTTATTTGACGAAATTAATTATTGTTATATTATAGTTATGTTTTTTATTTGTTTCTGAAGAAATTAAATGAATTTTTGTTATACTATAGTTATGTTTTTATTTTCTTATCCCACGACTGATGCTAAAATGTTGGTTAATTAGTTATAGTGGGGATTATGAAAGAGTAAATTCTTATCATAACACTCTATAACACCATTGTTACGCTTTTTAATCCATTTTAATCCTTAGGGGCTGGATTCCCGTTAAGGCGTCGAAAACGACCCTTTTTAATCCGTTACGGTCACTAACTGCGCCTTCCCGGGAATAAACCAGTCGTGGTATAAGAAAAAAAAACTATAGTATAACAAAAATTCATTTAATTTCTTTAAAATCAAATAAAAAACATACATAGTATAAAAAAAATTCATTTAATTTCTTCAAAAACAAATAAAAAACATAACTATACTATAACAATAATTAATTTCGTCAAATAAATAAAAATCATAACTATAACAAAAATTAATTTCGTCAAATAAATAAAAAACACAATTATACTATAACAAAAATTAATTTCACAAAATAAATAAAAAACATAATTATACTATAACAAAAAATCAGTTCAATTTCGCCAAATAAGATACCCTGTCTAAATACTTAACTAACGTCAATTCATTAACCTTGTAAATTCCTGGAGCTTGTTTTGAATTTGGGCATATTTGTGTCTTTTCTTTGGTGGTTCCTGTCCGCCAGCATATTGCACTATTCTTATTTCATTAATATTTTGCTACTGTTGTACAAATGCTATCAATTCAAAAACATTCGGATGGGCTTTTCCGACCAGCTTTTTGACCCTCGAATGTCATCCTTCCAGAGTGTTGTTGGTCCTGTGTTCCTCTGTATTGTAATGGTTCCACTGGTAAGTTGAAAATTCTCCCTTGAACCATTGATTTGTAAAATAATCAGCCAGTTCTGTTATTTTTGGATTAGGTGGCATTTCTGTTCGTCTTCAAATACACTGGGTAAAATGGAAAAAAACAGCCTTTCCATTCCGTATTTGGGAATATTTCCAACACTGTTTGTTTTGCTGCCAATTCAAAATCCATCTGAAATATAATATGGTAAGAAAATTAGCCAATTACAAAAACTGAGAGACCGTGAGAGAAAATTCGTTATTATAATCATAATAAAATAAATATTTTGATGAATGAAGAATAACCCTTGGGTGATTTGATGATATTCATCATTAGTTGCCAATTGGTGAATAAAATTCAGAGTGAACATAAATTCAAAAAATCTTTAACACCGTTAATTGGGTCCTAATAACAACATGTCTCTCTTCAAACGAAAGCCGACAAGTCGATATCTGCGCCTTCCCGGGAAGGATTAATTTTGGTTACGCTCTGTAACTGCGCTTTCCCGGGAATACACCTAAATTTAGTTACCTTGCACTTATTTAATAAGTGACAAATAAAACAATGGCCTTCAAGTATCTCATCCTTTTATGGTTATTAAATATAAAACAAATATATATATTATTTTAGAGTCCTGCTGAATAATTTGTTAAATTTCTTTAAAATAAATACAGTTAAGTATACTTTCAATTCATTTTTCAAGTCATACTGTGGAAACATCAGTTTTTGTCACCATTGCTAAAAATGAGCAAGCAATTGTAATGATTACATTTAAAAAGTTATGGCAATTTAATTAATTACATTGGCAATGTAATGGCCCCAGCCCTGGGTTAGGCAATGTTTGCCTTTTTCCTTAATTCTTAATGCAGTTGTTATTTTCCCACCCTCTCCCAGAAGCATTACTAAAGGCTGTGTGTTTTTCTTGATTATAAATTTTGCTTGTAGTAATGATAATGTCATCGTGAGTACATAGGTATGTATATATGTTCAAATATTAATGAACAATGTTTTACTTTGTATTACGTTATATTGCTTTGTATGTTTTTAAAGTTAGGCTTGCTTCAATCTGTAATAAAATTGCTGCCAATAACATGACTTTTAGAAAGTCATAGGGGTAAACAAGTTATTTGATGATTTCAGATGACAAATTGCCCAAATTCATTGTTTCTCTTTATTTGGCAACTAATTCGCATAAATTAGCATATTTAACCCCTTCCCCTTATAAGATTTATTGGGATGCTATTTAGGAGGACAGAAATTTTCTGAATTAATGCAGGTGAAATCATTTATTTTGCAATTTGTGATGGGTCCCGTTGCTAATTTAATTTGACTGGCCTCATAGTTATACATGTTATACTTGTATGCTACATCCAATTGGTAGGCCTATGCTCAGCCTTATAAAAGTTTTGGGGAGCTGAGCAAAGAGATGAGAATCAACATTCAAGTCAGTGGAAACATATTTGGTGGTCTGTCTTCAACTGAAGATCATATTAGTGACATCAGATAGTTTTATTGAGTAAAAATCCTAATTGCATTATTATTAATAAGTAAATGACTATTAAGGGATTTAGTCAAATATTGGGGATTACAATATATAACATGCGCTTTGGTAAACTGTTACTTTGTTTCCAAACAAATGCAGAATGATGAAACAGGACTGATATAAGAGTTGTCTCCCCTTAATCATAAACCACAATGGCATTAATAAACCTCATGAATTATTACACAAGTTTAATAATAATAATAATCTCGTCATTTTACAAGGGTAGCAAATTAGGCCTGAGGCCTATTTTCAATTTGGCCCTTGGCACAGATCGTGCGAATGATTTCGATCATTACTACAGGAAGAAACCGAAGAACCCGGGGGGGGGGGGGGAAACCTGCCTGATCGGACGGGAGACCGAATATCCCTCTCACTTACAATGATAAAGTTCTTGCCCTGAGCTGGGATTGAACCCTCGTTGCATTGTTGAGAAGCCGCCTCTCTATCGCCACGGCTATCCGACCAGCTTCAACTATTATATCAATTAAATCCATATATAGAAATTTAATTAGTAGAATATAGTAATTTAATTAGTAGAATACCATAATCATATATTTATTTTTATTAAATAATTACAGTATATGTAATATTTTTATGTTTTAGTCGTTGATTTTATCATTAGGCATTGTTTTATATTTTTACTGTGATAATAAAATGAAAAAAAAAAGGAATACTGAAATATCATCTAATATCGCAATCAATCCTTATCAACAACCTAGATATAATCTTCTATGTCACCCGAATACAAAATTTGTCACACAAACTATTATCAAATTTGCATAAAATTAACAAGATAGTGAGTAACACAGGCCATTCATTATACAGTACTTCATTCAGTAAATGACAACTCATTGGCCTTAAATAAAAATCTAAATGTAAAGATCCTTGTTAATAGTATTTAAAGTTAATAGACTGTATAAAAGATAGGTTGCCAGGCAACCTACATCTGGGCAGTCAACAAGAGTTGTCGCATATTTTACTTTTTTCGGTAATGAAACATTTATAATACACTAAAATCTGATTAAAAGTAACAACTCATTATGTAATATCGGAAAATCATTCGATTTGTTTGGCTTTGATAAAGTTCTCCTCCATGCTAACATTTAGTATGCGAAACATTCAATATTCTGGATTTAGCTGTTCAAGTTATCAAAATTCATTGAAACTCAATATACTTGTTAGTCTCATAACCTACAACACTGTAAAAATTTAAAGTCAATCGGATATTAACTTTAGCCTCTAGAGTGCCCACAAGGTTTTTTGAAGTGATCAAGGGCCATAAATCTGACAGCAATTATCGGAAATTGATGAAAATCAATAGGCCTTTTTCATCTCATGACCTTAAACACTGTGTATAAATTTAAATTAAACGGATATTAACTTTAGCCTCTACAGCGTCCACAAGATTTTTTTAAATGATCAAGAGACATAACTCTGACAGTAATTATTGGAAGTCGCTGAAAATCAATAGGCTTCTTCGTTTCATGACCTTAAACACTGTATAAATTGAAAGTCAATCGGATATTAACTGTAGCCTCTAGAGGTCCACAAGACAGCAATAATTGGAAATCACTGAAAATCAATAGGATTCTTTGTCTCATGACCATTAACACTGTGTTTAAATTTAAAGTTAATCCGATGTTAACTTTAGCCTCTGAGGCCATAACTCTGACAATAATTATCGGAAATTGCTGAAAGTCTATAGGCTTCTTCGTCTTATGACCGTAAACACTATGTATAAATTTAAAGTCAATTGGATATTAAATTTAGCCTCTAGAGCGTTCACAAGATTTTTCAGAGTGATCAAGGGACATAACTCTGGCATTAATTATCTGATGTCGCTGACAATAAATATGCTTCTTTGTCACATGACCTTAACCACTGTGTATAAATTTAAAGTCAATTAGAAATAAACTTTAGCCTCTAGAGCGTTCACAAGAAATTGTGGACGACGGACAGGCGTACGAACGGACGGGGCGACGGCAATAAAGGACCACATTTCTAATGTGGGCGTATAGAAAATGAAAATTATTAAATCACCTTTGCGCTCAAATACTTTCCAGAAAAGTTTGTCGACAAAAACATCGACCACATGTAGATGAGGAATCGTGAAACTCGACTGGTCAAAGCAAATTTAATACACAAAGAGGACAAACACATAAGATTTTTTGATTTAATTTGTAATTTTATGACATTTTTCATTAGAACAAAATGCAGAATCTTATCAAAATTCACAATTTGTAAATCACAAGTCCAGCAGTAATCTCAATGATTATATTTTGACATTTAAATACAGGAGTGATTTTCCCTCCTTTTTTTTTTACTCATTTTCAAAATTCTTCCCACGGTCTCCTAGATTTATAGCCTTCGCCTAAAAAACATTGTGAATGTGTTTAAGAGAAATATTAGTGATGAAGTTTTTTAAAAACTTTGTATAATTTATTCATGTTTTCAGTCCTAATCCTTGCCCCTGGAAAAAGTTTCACCCATATGTCTCTGATCACACTTTTAATTTTAAAGCAAAACTGAAAATACTTGGGGATTATTTCACAAAACATTGTGCACTACCTACATTGGACATATACTGCTGATGAACCTTTTGGAATATGAATTTACCTTTTGTATCTTACACTTTAGGAAAAGTGAAATACAAATGTTATTACCGTAGAAGCTCCACAGCTATTTGAAACTGATATGGATCACTCATATCTTGTAAACTAATTTTCCATGAAAGCAATAAAGAAATTATATTTTCGTTCTGGTATATTCTATCTGTAATCCTGCCACAAGATTCTTATGTCTCTTCAAGCCAACAATTTTTCTGGTATTCAGGATTTCTTCAGATGTTATTAATACAGATAAGAATACTGCGGTGATATCAGATAAAATCTATATAATTTATTAGTCAAATTATTTTACAGTCTTCAAAGCTTCTACGTACAAATAACTCAAATATGTACAGCATCTGAAATGATTTCTATAGTTGATTATTGACTAATATGAATATAAAATAAAAATGTACATGCTTTGGATACCTTTGCTTGAAATTAGTTTTAACACAGAAGGTTAAGAAAGCTAAATAACAATTAGTCTTACCCTCATCAAAATGTTTACATAATATTAATTGTACCCATATTTGATTGGGTTGGGACTACAGTAATCCTTTTAATGAATATGATGACGAATCAGAAATCAGTTCTTTTACTATGTTTATTATCTATGTTGATTTTCATGGAAAAAAGAGTAGGCCTACTTGCTATAAGACTATTTTCTTAATAGAACTATTAAAACTGTAGTTTCTTGGTACATAATCAGAATCCTTTTCTATCAGAATTTGTTTGTTTTCTGCTTTTCTATTTGTAAAGTGCTCTTTCATTTTCAGACCAGCTCGGTCTGCCATGGAATTATACATGCCATGTCTGGTTATTTACATTTACAATGGAGGGTATATACAAAAGAGTTGGTTTCACATATTCTTTATGTAAATTTATTTTGGTATTTTGGTATTTTGAATGATTATTTCAATTCAGGGTATCAAATTAATAATTCAAATGATGCATTTTTATACGCCCACATTTTCATGTGGACGTATTATGTCGTCGCCCCTGTCCGTCCGTCCGTCCGTATGTCCGTCGGTCCGTCCGTCCGTCCGTATGTCCGTCCGTCCGTCCGTCGGTCCGTCCGTCCGTCCATCCGTCCGTCCACAATTGTTTGTGGACTCTCTACAGGTCACAATTCTTACCCGATTTTGACGAAACTTGAAATATAGGTTTATCCCCCAAAGATCGCGGCTGCTTTCGATATTGGCATGTATCGGATCAAAACTTCATGGATTATGGCCCCTGATTGTACGAAAAATCATGTTTTTAGCTTGTGGACTCTATAGAGGTCACAATTTTGAACCGATTTTGATGAAACTTTATAGTCATGTTTATAACCCTAAGATCTTGGTTCCTTTCGATATTTGCACCTATCGGAATGTAATTTCCTGAATTATTGCCCCTGATTGTCCGAAAAATCACCTATTTGTCCGATTTAAAAAGCCGTTCGAATATATCACCGTTACACCCTAAGGAAGGTCGAGTTCAAATTTCGGAAAAATCAGACCAAAATTACCATACAAAATGGCCGCCGTCCGTACGCGAATACTGTTAAAAAATGGTATATCAAGGTTGTGGACCCTGTAGAGGTCACAATTTTAATACAATTTTGATGAAACTTAAAATGCATGGTTATAACCCATAGATCTTGGTTCCTTTCGATATTTGCGCATATCGGATCGTAACTTCCTGAATTATGGCCCCTGATTATACGCAAAATCGCCTTTGTTTAGCTTGTGGTCCCTCTGGAGGTCACAATTATTATCTGATTTAAAAAATCGTTTGATTATATCACCGTTACACCCTAAAGAAGGTTGAGTTTGAATTTCGGAAAAATCAGACCAAAATTGCCATACAAAATGGCCGCCGATCGTACGCGAATACTGTTTAAAATGGTGTATCAATGTTGTGGGCCCTGTAGAGGTCACAATTTTAATTTGATTTTGATGAAACTTAAAATGCATGGATATAACCCAAAGATCTTGGTTCCTTTCGATATTTGCACATATCGGATCGTAACATCCTGAATTATGTCCCCTGCTTATACGCAAAATCGCCTTTGTTTAGCTTGTGGTTCCTCTAGAGGTCACAATTATTATCCGATTTAAAAAATCGTTTGATTATATCACGGTTACACCCTAAAGAAGGTTGAGTTTGAATTTCGGAAAAATCGGACCAAAATTGCCATACAAAATGGCCGCCGATCGTACACGAATACTGTTTAAAATGGTATATCAATGTTGTGGACCCTGTACAGGTCACAATTTTAATTTGATTTTGATAAAACTTGAAATGCATGGATATAACCCAAAGATCTTTGTTCCTTTCGATATTTGTGCATATTGGATTGTAACTTCCTGAATTATGGCCCCTGATTATACGCAAAATCGTCTTTGTTTAGCTTGTGGTTCCTCTAGAGGTCACAATTATTATCCGATTGAAAAAATCGTTTGATTATATCACCGTTACACCCTAAGGAAGGGTGAGTTCAAATTTCTAAAAAATTGGACCAAAATTACCATACAAAATGGCCGCCGTTCGTATGCGAATACTGTTGAAAAATGGTATATCAAGGTCGTCGACCCTGTATAGGTCCCAATTTTAATTCGATTTTGACGAAACTTGAAATGCATGGATATTACCCAAAGATCTTGGGTCCTTTTGATATTTGCGCATATCGGATCGTAACTTCCTGAATTAATGCCCCTGATTATGCCCAAAATCGCCTTTGTTTAGCTTGTGGTCTCTCTGGAGGTCACAATTATTATCCGATCTAAAAAATCATTTGATTATATCACCGTTACAAGCTAAGGAAGGTTGAGTTCAAATTTCGGGAAAATAGGATCAAAATTACAATACAAAATGGCTGCTGTTTCTACGCGAATACTGTTAAAAAATGGTATTTAAAGGTTGTGGACCCTGTAGAGGTCACAATTTTAATTTCGATTTTGATGAAACTTAAATTGCGTGTTTATAACCTAAATATCTTGATACTTCTCGATATTTGCGCATATCAAATTGTAACTTAATGAATTATGGCCTTTGATTGTAGAAAAAATCACTTTCCGTTTTACTTGTTCTCTATCCATCTCTCGAAAATGTGGGCGTATCCTGCCTGGCAGCCGCTGGTTTCAACAGCTATTATATTACTTAATGTTTAATGCTAATGACTACCCGTTAGTGAATTTTCCATAAAGTTTGCATGAGTTTTGTTTGAATACCAATTGATAATGAATGAATTAATATCTGTCATGATAGTAAAATGAAACTAGATGAATCACTGATTCTTCTTTTGTTTCCAGAATGACAATTGTGAGTAATTATAGATTAGAAGAGTATGATGATCAACCGTAATTCAAGGTGAGTCTTACAATGGTATGTAAAACACATGTAAAATAAATATAATTGAAATGAGTCAATTTTAATAAGACCATGGTTTCGTATTATCAGGTCTTACTATGACTGTCATTGACATTATTACTCTAGATATCACATAAAACATACAATTATATTTGGTCTACCCTGAAATTAAAACATCAGGTTTTTATCCAATTGGTTTACAACAAGTATGTTTTTGACATAGTGTAATTACAATTTTTCTGAATACCCATGGACAGACATAGAAATAATGTACATTTACATAAAAAATAATATGTGACTGTTTCTTCTAAACTTTCAGCTGTTTCATAATTTTTGCTATTTTATTGCAAAAGAGTGAAAATTGTTGCCCTTTTTTTCTTGAAATGGGTAACATTTAATAGCATGAAAGGTTTTTTGACATTGAATTTGTCTTTTAACTGGAGTAATTTTATGATAAACACAATTAGTTTAAACATCTTTTTGGTACAGGTAATTTTCCTCTGCAGTATACATAAAAAAATGCATTGCATGAAAGTACTAAGGAAATTTGGTTATTGACAGCTTTGAGGGTTTTTTGTATATTTAATCTACATGTACCTACTGTTCATTCATAAGTAATACCAATATCCTATCAGAGAATCATTATATTTTTCATTACTATGAGTTATGCAACGACTGGTATCTTTTTACATTTTGAAATCATAAAATAGCTTTGTATTCAGGCCACTTATATTTATCTAATGTTGTGTGTTAAAGTTACACCACTATTGCAAAGCATATTTTGTACTTATTATGATAAAAGCTTCTTTATTGCACAAATATCATGTTTTTTGGGTATGGCTTACTAATGCTTACATCACACTTATACCTCGTTGCCAGTGGCAACCTTTGATAAAAGTGGCCTGTTTATTTCCAATACAGGCTTAAAAGTATCCGTGTATCAGAAATGAACAGTACACTTTTTAAAAAGAGTACTGTTCATTCCCGACAAACGAACACTTCTACACCGTTTAAGATACCATTCAAGCAATAAGTAGCGGACGTTTAGTCCGGCCCAGATCGCAATGATAACGATAGCTCTATTCAAAGCAGCCTGAGAATCACACCAAACAAGTAGTCAAAATCACTGTAACAACACAAACCGGGTGGAACAAACTGGCAGTTCAAAAATATATACAATATTATTAAATTAAAATAAAAACATATTACAAAAATCAATTATTATACATATCAATTGGCATCTATTCCACAATTTGGTTTGATTTATATTAATATGCAAAACATATAAATTAGAATACTAAATAATTATATCAATTGTGAGGATAGAAGGCGCAGTTCTCTTGCTGGACCCTTCACAGGCATTCAAAATAAGCAGGATGAAAAAGAAACGCCTAGAAAGACATACACTGCATACTTTCACCAGGAATGACCCACGTTTCGCATTTCCTTTACACTACATTTAATAATAATATTATTAATATCGCAGTCCTCTTCGCCATAGACAAGTTGTTTTGACGAGTGGTCTAAACAAACACGTGATAGTTTTACTCCCAGCGGTATACCAATACGCACGTGTAAATACTATTCAGGTCACCTCTCCACTGCGCAATCATTCTACCATGAAATGTAACGTGAAGCTCAAAAAGGGATAAATGAAAGAGCATTTGACACGTTTCGGTTGAAACGACTCGATAATAAATACTATTTTCACATTTTCCTTCACAATACTCGATAGAAATGTGATGTAAGTCAGTTATTAGCACCTTTCCTCGGTGTATCGGTGAATATCAGGACAGTTTTGGTCGGGGACCGCCTCGGCTTCGCCTCGGCTGAACCCCCGACCAAAACTGTCCTGATATTCACCGATACACCTCGGAAAGGGTGCTAATAACTACTACATACAAGTAATTGTTTTTACAGCTATAATTAACTATTTGGATAGAATTACATAACTTCTGACGATGTTAAAGGGTTCTTAAATATCTTAAAATATTTCTGTTCTTTTGAAACTGAAAGAAGGTTTTCTATAGTTTATGTGTTACAAAGAATTGAAGAATAAATAAGATAACTAAATGGTTTAAAATTATCAATAACAAGCATTTTATATAATAGATTTCATCTGAAATATTTCCGTCAATGTTATAATGTGGATATGAAAATGAAATTTCGATATCAACATAAAAACATGGAACCATTCTGTTTCATGTTTATTGATGATTTGAGAAGCTGTACATGAATTTGAATTACAAGCATTGAAATTTCAATATAAAAAACAACAAAATACATTTATTAATAAGATTGAAACACAGATCTGTCTTTTATGTGTACATGTAAATTATAACATGGCTACTTTCCAGTAAGGCCTTGAATTAAAGAATCTACCTACACTTATTGTATTATTTAGCCATGAAGACAGCTTACCATTGATTACATATTTTGTCCAGATTCTTCAGATCTTTGAATGTAAGAGGTACTGAATTAAAGATCGGTATTTCAATCTAACAGCAGTATTTACAACAAAATATTAAAGACTCAAAAATATTTACAAGTTTTCCACAAAAATGAAATGGTGACTACTCATTTAGCATGAAGTTCTTTCTTGTAATAATCTTGTCAAAATACAATTTCTTACATTAAGAAAAGTTAATTAATTATATAAGGTTCATGGGGGAATCAACATTATAATACACTGCTATGTACAAATCAAAATAAATATATAGATGATAATTATATATATTCCTTTGTTTCAACTGTAATCTGTAAATATGTAAATGTCTTATCCATATACCACACATTTCTGTTAAGCCGCCGGTAAATTGTCTTAAAACCTTGCAATCACACAGTTCTAACAGTCCACTGACAACTTTGTCTGAAATGGACTCCTGCGAACACTGGTTTAACCTTTATCCGTAGATCTTTTCGTTAGTACATATTACAGTAGGTTTACTTTTGCTTGTCCAGTCAAAGCACATAACAAATAGTTTATTAAGCACTTGTGTGTCCTTTATTAGTAGTGCTTTGGTTAATTGTAATGCTAGGGATTGATTGTCAGTTTAAGGAAAATTACTTTCCCTTACATCAAAGCTGTAGATTGGCACCAAATGATGTTTATTGGTAAATGGGGCGCAGGTATTTGTTTAGTGATTCCCTATACTGCTTAACACACATAGGATAAACCTGTTATTGGACAGAGTAGGATATAAGCCAAAACTTAGGGACAATATATATAGGGGTCAAAAGTCAGTCACTTTTGGATGCATTAGGAGTATTTTAAACATTTACATGTAGTGTATAACATTAATGTTAAGTTAGATTAAAGCAAATTATATACATGCAGGTACATGTCTGGATGGAGTTGATGCTCGATATATAGCACTCGCCCTGAGTTTTAACGTTCGTTAATTTTGATAAACATGATTTAATCGAACTATAAACTTTCTTCCAATAACTTAACGAATTAGACTATACAGTTATCTACTGTTATCCCATAATAGTTCACAGTCAAACAGCATCGTTCTATTGTTTACAGTTATCTTTCCTTCTTCAAGTTGAGAATAATTCAATTAAGAAATACACTTCCATTAAGTTGGTGTCTGTTGGGAACCAATAGCAGATGCGCTGAGGTGTACATCTTTTTTTTTATGACGATGCCTTGTGTTAGGGGGGTTGTTTGTTTCTGCTAGATTTTTCATGGTGCAAATTGCAAAACCATCACATTTGGTTCCATGATCACTAACATAAACATCACAAGTTCTGTTCATTGTGTATATTTTATTTTTTTAAAAGAGTCCTAATACTTTACTCAAGGATCAGCATTCCTGTCAAGCTCCATGTAAGAATATTATTAAAATATAACAGATAAAATAACTGAATAATGTCAACACATTCACTGGTTTAAAAGTATGCCCTTGGCTGAATGTGCGAATTTGCTCTTTATCCGGAGGCCCATCTGGAAACGTTCCTGTTGAATAGAAAAATAATAACCAAAAATGTGAATTTCCATTAGTTCTTCTAAACTTGACATGATTGATCACATTTGTATCAAAGTAACAGATTATAATCACATAAATCAAATACTGGTAAGATTTTGGAATGTCATTATTTATATGTCTCATTCTTGTAAATACTCCAATCAACTTTTAGGTATAGTAGTTAATCAGTTACCCATGATATAAAATTACATGTATAGTCATTTACTAAAAATGGGTTGCCATGCAAAAAATTATATACCCATGATAGCTAAAATTTTATTAACTGAAACAAGGGCCATAAATCTTGAAGTAATTATTAAGTTTTATTATAGGGCCTAGTCAATGAGTGGCAACGATATACCACCACAAATTTTAATAGAAGAGTAAAAATCAGGAGGATGATTGGCTTACCACGTTTCTTATTGATTTTTCCAGCTGCAAATAAAAAAAATTTAAAAAAAAATTAAAATGCATGAAATTAAAAACTATTATAAATATATTTTATTTTGACATTCAATGGCATCTACTGGCACATGGGGGGTTAGATTGCCGAATGGTTAGCATGTGTGTGCTATGTGCGTGTTGTATCATAAATCTTGTCATTGAGTCAACTTTCGTTTCGAATCCCCGGTTGTACATGATAAGGAGTAGGGTCGTCTGTCCAACCTCGTCAGTTTTCTCCAGGTCCTCCGGTTTCCTCCCACTGCTAAAGATCCCTATGCGCAAGCGAATCATTGAAATAAAATTAAAAACAATAGGTTAGTCCTTAACTGACCTAGTTTGTGTTGAGTGGACTTAAACCCCATTTCTCTCTCTCTCTACTGGCACATGTATGTAATCCCTTTAATAGTTCACCATTGAGAAATAAATTGATACAAAAATAATATAGTTTTTTCATCACCAGTTTATGTAGATTGTCAGTAGAAATTGCTAGAGAGGTTGGGAGGCCAAATGGATTAAAGCATGTGCATTAGGTCTGCCATCATTGTGTGAAGTGGCATTGTGTCGATTTCCCGCTTTATGTGATGAGTATGGTTTCCTGTCTAATCTAGTGGGTTTTCTCCAGGTCCTCTGGTTTTCTCCCACTGCTAAAGACCCATATGCATAAGCGAATTATTCAAATAAAACTAAACCGTATATTAGTCCTAAAATGACTTATTGCTAATTATGTAAACAGTGATGGGTGTTGTGCATGGAGCAAGTATGCTCACATTTTCTATAAAACCTGCTACCACTTTTGTTATGTTATGACCTTATTAAACACTGTGTATAAATTTAAAGTCAATTAGATATTAACTTTAGCCTCTAGAGCTTTCACAAGATTTTTCAAAGTGATCAAGGGCCATAACTGTGGCATTAACTATCGGATGTCGCTGAAAATAAATAGGCTTGTTCGTCTCATGACCTTAACCACTGTGTATAATTTTAAAGTCAATTAGAAATAAACTTTAGCCTTTAGAGCGTTCACAAGAAAATGTGGACGACAGACGGACAGATGGACGGACGGACAGATGGACGGACGTATGGACGGGGTGATGGCAATAAAGGACCACATTTTAAATGTGGGCGTATAAAAATGAAAATTATTAAATCACCTTGGCGCTCAAATACTTTCCTGAAAAGTTTGTCCACAAAAACATGGGACACATAAAGATGAGGGATCATGAAACTCGACTGGTCAAAGCAAGACTACTACGCAAAGAGGACACATACACCACAGATTTTTTTATTTAATCTGTAACTTTATGAAATTATTAATTAGAACAAAATACAGAAACTTATCAAAATTTAGAATTTGTAATCGCAAATCCAGCAGTAATCTCAATGATTTTGACATTTAATACAGGATTGATTTTCCCTCTATCTTTATTTACTCATTTTCAAAATTCTTCCCAAGGTCTCTTTGATTTATAGCCTTCGCCTAAAAATCATTGTGAATGTAATTAGTGATGAAGTTTTTGAAAATTTTGTATAATTTATTCATGTTTTCACTATGGAAAATCTGTTGATGTCAAGAGCTATTGTCCTTGATTCATAAGCATAGTAATTTTAAGTTGCATTTGATTATTATAAATCTGTATATATCTATGATAATTTACAAAGTTGTTGCTCTTTACTTAAAATGTTACAAAGAACAGTCTCTTATACGGGGCTTAATAATTTAAAGGAGAATACTAACGCAAAAAGTTCTTTTAATATGAAAAATAACGTTACTATTAGAATATTTTTGACCCTGCGAAATTTTATAAGTCGCTCTAAATATTTTTACCAAGGAAAAACACCCAATTGACGTTTATGCATATCTGCAGCCTCGTTTTGATTTTTTTCCGTGAATGACGTAATAGTCGATCGACTTTGTGAATAAGAAGGCTATTGAAACTAAGCACGACATGCCTTCAATTTGACTAACTGGATGCATAAACATAGACAATTGCGTTGCTTGGAGATATACTAATAGCGGCAACAATAAATCAGGAAGCGTGTGTCATTTTTTAAAAACATTTCCAAGCGAGACAACACGCAGAAAAGGTCTGAGTCGGGACACAGCGATCAACAAGGCAATGTCAACAAAACACGATTCTCTTTTAAATTCTTGTTCGGAGAATTTAGAGTTATATCTGCTTATGAATGTGACCAGTGCAATTTTAATAACTTTATTATGTCGATAAAGATATAACAGTTATTTTATCTTTCTGTTAAAACTCTGTGCATTCTATGGCGAAACTGGCAAGCTTTCAAAATCTATCAATAGAAACCTCTGATGTAACCATAGCAACGAAATGTAAACACCGCCAGAGTGGTAGCCTAAATACTAAATACTATTGTTAATTACTATCCCCCTTTCGAAGCGTCTTCCGTAGGCCTATTTCGATGATTTTGCAGTCGATCATAAATAGTACTAAATCATTTAAGAAGTTTGTCCGATGTAACTTGGTAAATGATGAGCATGATGCTACTTTTGCGTGAGCGTAGGCCCTACTGGACCATGGTCCTATCCTATCACTGTATGATGACGATGTGACCCATTTTTAGCAACGCTCCGCATCTAGTATAGGGCATATAATACCATAATTATTGGTTTTTATCTGATATATTTTTTCCCGATGAAGCATGAACACCAATAGGGCCGCAATAAAATCGAAAGTCATCACAAATAGAAGGACTGAGTGATAGGCTAGTGATAGGAAGGATAAGACAAGTGAACGTGTGCCATGTGTTTAATTTCTAGTGCCTATTTATTTATAATTATTGTAACTAGAATGTTCCGAACCATCATCGTGGGTTCGGGCGAAATCAATGTCATTTTCTGCTGATTGTGACACAATAACTCTTTTTCTAATTGACCTAGAATATTCAAACTTGGTGTAGGTGTTTATTAGGTCATTGCCTTGATCAAATTTGAAGATGAGCATTTTCCACTCAGGGTAAGCAGAGATAAGCAATTTGATTGGTTGATGCTTTGGGAAACGATAACTTAAGTTGTAATTAAGTGAGAGTGATGAAACTTGGTATATAGTTTTATTTCATCAATACCTTGACTAAGTTTGATAATGAGTATTTTCTGCTCAGGGTAAGCAATTTGATTGGAACATAATAACTCTCTTTCTAATTGAGCTAGGATATTCAAACTTGGTGTAGGTGTTAAGTAGGTCAATACCTTGATGAAATTCGAAGATGAGCATTTACCGCTTAGGGTAAGCAGAGATAAGCAATTTGATTGGTTGATGCTTTTGGATGCAATAACTTTAGTTGTAATTAAGTGAGAGTGATGAAACTTGGTATATAGTTTCATTTCATCAAAAAGTTTAATAATGAACATTTTCTGCTGAGGGTAAGCAGAGCGATAAGCAATTTGATAGGTCTAGACTTTGGAACACAATAATTAAGGTGGAATGTTCGAACTAGGTGTAGGTGAATGCCTTGATGGAGTTCGATGATGAACATAGTCTGATTCTATCTGATAGAGAGTGATGATACTTTGTGTATAGTTTGATTGCTCAATACTTTTGAAAAAATTAAATGTGCAATTAATTAATATGTGTCATCTATTTATTTTGGGATTTCGGCGGGGGACATCAGCCTCACTGTGGCTTGTTCCCTATTGAAATATACATCGACTGCTAAATGTAGTTCGACTTTGATGTCATGTCACGTGATGTAGCTTCAGCTCATTAATTGTCAGGTGTTTCCGTAGTTGCGGAAATCCGAGAGTGTTTTTATATGCCTACATTTTCATGTGGACGTATTATGTCGTCACCCCTGTCCGTCCGTCCACCATTGTTTGTGGACCTTACAGGTCACAATTCTTGTCCGATTTTGCCGAAACTTGAAATATAGCTTTATCCCCCACAGATCCCGGCTGTTTTCGATATTGGCATGTATCGGATTGAAACTTCATGGATTATGGCCCCTGATTGTACGAAAAATCACGTTTTTAGCTTGTGGATCCTATAGAGGTCACAATTTTGAGCTGATTTTGATAAAACTAGACATGCATGTTCATAACCCAAAGATCTTGGTTCCTTTTGATATTTGCGCCTATCGCAACGTAATTTCCTGAATTATGGCCCCTGATTGTCCGAAAAATCACCCATTATAGTCTGTGGTCCCTCTGGAGGTGACAATTATTATCCGATCTGAAAAACCGTTAGATTATATCACTGTTGCACCCTAAGGAAGGTTGAGTTCGAATATGGCCCCTGATTATACACAAAATCGCCTTTGTTTAGCTTGTGGTCCCTCTGGAGGTCACAATCATTATTCGATATGAAAAACCGTTATATTATATCACCGTTACACACTAAGGAAGGTTGAGTACGAATTTCGGAAAAATCAGACTAAAATTGACATACAAAATGGCCTCCATTTGTACGCGAATACTGTTAAAAAATGGTATCTCAAGGTTGTGGATCCTGTAGAGGTCACAATTTTAATTCGATTTTGATAAAACTTTAAATGCATGGTTAAAACCAAAAGATCTTGGTTCCTTTTGATATTTGCACATATCAGATCGTAACTTCCTGAATTATGGCCCCTGATTATACGTAAAATCACTTTGTTTAGCTTGTGGTCCCTCTGGAGGTCACAATTATTATACAATTTAAAAATTTGTTTGATTATATTACCGTTGCGCCCTAAGGAAAGCTGAGTTCAAATTTCGTGAAAATCAGAACAAAATTGCCATACAAAATGGCCACCGTTTGTACGCGAATACTGTTAAAAAATACACCTATACTTAGGATTATTTCCATATACCACTACTCAGTGGCTTTAATAAGCTAATTGTTTTTGTATATTATAACCCCATTGTGTCATAGGCCTTTGATCTTGTTGTTGCTATGTATGGTTTCAACCTTGTTATTGTAATTTTGTCTATATATGTTCTTTCAAATTTTGTTACATTGTATTAGCTTGAAAACGTTAAGAGAATACTCTTCGAAACGTCGCCTAAATAAATCAGTAGCTGTTTTTCCAAAAGTATGTGTTAGTTTATTTATCTACCCAGTTACTAAATGTCATTCAAAGAATGTTAAAAAATGGTATTTCAAGGTTGTGGACCCTGTAGAGGTCACAATTTTAATTCGATTTTGATGAAACTTAAAATTCATGGTTATAACTTAAAGATCTTGATTCCTTTCAACATTTGCGCATATCGGATAGTAACTTCCTGAATTATGGCCCCTGATTATACGCAAAATCGCCTTTGTTTAGCTTGTCGTCCCTCTGGAGGTCACAATTATTATCCGATTTAAAAAATCGTTTGATGATATCACCAGTACACCCTGATGAAGGTGTAGTTTAAATTTCGGGAAAAAAAGAATGAAATTGCAATACAAAATGGCCGCCGTTTGTACGAGAATACTGTTAAAAAGTGGTATATCATGGTTGTCGACCCTGTATAGGTCACAATTTTGATTCAATTTTGATGAAACTTGAAATGCATGGTTATAACCCAAAGATCTTGGTTCCTTTTGTTATTTGCACATATCAGATTATAACTTCCTGAATTATGGCCTCGATTATCAAAAAAATAAACCTATGGTCCCTCTGGAGGTCACGATTATTATCCAATTTTAAAAAAACCTTTGACTCCATCACAGTTACACCCTACTGACTCCATCACAGTTACATCCTACTGACTCCATCACAGTTGAAACCCTACAGAGGTTAAGTTCGAATTTCTAGAAAATCGGACCATAATTGCCAGACAAAATGGCCGCCGTTTGTAAGCGAATAGTGTAAAAATATGGCATATTAAAGTTGTGGCCCCTGTAGAGGTCACAAATTTAATTCGACTTTGATGAAACTTGAAATGCATGTTTATAACTTAAAGATCTTGATTCTTTTCGATATTTGCGCATATCAAATTGTAACTTAATGAATTGTGGCTATTGATAGTAGGAAAAATCACTTTTCGGTATTGCCTGTTCTCTATCCATCCCTCGAAAAATGTGGGCGTATCCTGCCTGGCAGTGCCAGCTTACTATCTCTTGACGTTATTTGTTACTAAAACTTGAAAAATTTTTTAAAAATTCTGAAATGTGTTACATAATGATCTTAGTAAATGATTAAATTAAACTTTTACTTTAGCATTCTCCTTTAAAGTTTGGTTAATTTGCAGGTCCGGATGGATCAACAGTGGAAAGGGGACATATTCTGCTCATTGTATAATCACACTCAAACGCAATTTGTATTTGAGTGGTAGATAGATTTTGGTACAAAAATATACAACATAATAAACAAAAGTTAAAACTAATTTGGGGGCCCTTTGGATATTTAGAGCCCTGGCTGCAGCCCACTCAGCCTATCCCCTGTCCCCATTTAGTCAGCCCCTTGTATTTGTGTTTAAATGATTATGTTTGATCTGTGAATGTTCATGTTTAGCTGCACCAACGATTTGCTGAAATTAGGCGTATATATAACAGCATACATGCACTAAAGGCATAATCCTTGCGCCATATGTCTGTGATCACACTTTTAATATTAGAGCAAAACTGAAAAAACTTCGAGATTATTTCACAAAACATTGTACACTACCTACATTGGACATACTGACGATGAACCTTTTGGAATATGAATTTACCTTTTGTATATTACACTTTAGGAAAAGTGAAATACAAATGTTATTACCGTAGAAGCTCCACAGTTACTTGAAACTGATATGGATCACTCATATCTTGTAAACTAATTTTCCATGAAAGCAATAAAGAAATTATATTTTCGTTCTGCTATATTCTATCTGTAATCCTGCCACAAGATTCTTATGTCTCTTCAAGCCAACAATTTTTCTGGTATTCAGGATTTCTTCAGATGGTATTAATACAGATAAGAATACTGCGGTGATATCAGATAAAATCTATATAATTTATTAGTCAAATTGTTTTACAGTCTTCAAAGCTTCTACGTACAAATAACTCAAATATGTACAGCATCTTATTTTTTTCTATCTTTTTCTAAAATTTACCCTAAATCCATATTTCTTTGAATGGGCTGTGTTATGGCCATGGCTACAACAAAGGCCTGGTTACACATTTTAAATATGGTTTTGTCACAAAAGATCATTTTGCACATCTTAATTTGTTTTGTTTTTTATGTGATGATATGTCTTGGGTCAGACAGATTAGCTTAGATTTGTGTTTGATATCTAAGAACTATAAAATACTGATTTTGGCTGGTTACCATGGCAACATTTTTCTAAAAAAGTAATTTTAGTCATTTTGCACATCTTAATCTGTTTTGTTTTTTATGTGGTAATATTACTTGGGTCGGACAAATTATCTTAGATTTGTGTTTGATATCTAAGAACTATAAAATACTGAATTTGGCTGGTTACCATGGCAACATTTTTTTAAAAAAGTAATTTTAATCATATTCAAAAGATGAAAAACGAACAAAACCTTGACTGACGTTACTCGGCAAGTGAGGAAAATATGAGCACACAAAGTAAATTCATATTAGGTAATTAGTAATATAATTACGCCATTTTTACGGGGTTTTTTTCACAGCTCCCACAAAATACCTTTTTTATGCAATTTTTTATTATTTTTACACAAAAATGATTGATTTAATGAAAAATAGATGCTTTTCTGAAGCATATTGTGCCCAAAAAATATTTTGAGTAGTTTTGGTGTATTTTGCCAAGAGAGCCGTGCGACATGCGACTGGTTTTGTGGTGGTGAGTCACATATGTTAATTTTCATGGAAAAAAGAGAACTTGCTATAAGACTATTTTCTTAATAGAATTATTTTTGTGATAGGATGAAGGTGGTGTCCTGCTACATAATCAGAATCCTTTTCTATCAGAATTTGTTTGTTTTCTGCTTTTCTATTTGTAAAGTGCTCTTTTCATTTTCAGACCAGCTCGATCTGCCATGCAATTATACATGCCATGTCTGGCTATTTACATTTACAATGGAGGTTATGTACAAAAGAGTTGGTTTCAAACATTCTTTATGTAAATTTATTTTAGTATTTTGGTATTTTCAATGATTATTTCAATTCAGGGTATCAAATTAATAATTCAAATTATGCATTTTTTCAACAGCTATTTTATTACTTAATGTTTAATGACTACCGTTAATGAATTTTCCATAAAGTTTGCATGAGTTTTGTTTGAATACCAATTGATAATGAATGAATTAATATCTGTCATGATAGTAAAATGAAACTAGATGAATCACTGATTCTTCTTTTGTTTCCAGAATGACAATTGTGAGTAATTATAGATTAGAAGAGTATGATGATCAACAGTAATTCAAGGTGAGTCTCAATGATTACATTGGTATCATGAAATACAAACATGTAAAATAAATATATAATTGAAAGGAGTCACTTTTAATTACGACCATGGTTTCGTATTATCAGGTCTTACTATGACTGTCATTGACATTATTACTCCAGATATCACATAAAACATACAATTATATTTGGGGAAATGGATACCCTCAAATTAAAACATCAGGTTTTTATCCAATTGGTTTACAACAAGTATGTTTTTGACATAGTGTAATAACAATTTTTCTGAATACCCATGGAAAGACATAGAAAAATTGTACATTTACATAAAAAATAATATGTCACTGTTTCTTCTAAACTTTCTGCTGTTTCATAATTTTTGCTATTTTATTGCAAAATAGTGTAAATTATTGCCGTATTTTTTCTTGAAATGGGTAACATTTAATAGCATGAAAAGTTTTTTCCTTTTTAATTTGTCTTTGGAGGAATATTATGATAAACACAATTAGTTTAAACATCTTTTTGGTACAGGTAATTTTCCTCAGCAGTCAGCAGTATACATAAAAAATGCATTGCATGAAAGTACTAAGGAAATTTGGTTATTGACAGCTTTGAGGGTTTTTTTGTTCGTTTTTGTATATTTAATCTACATGTACCTACTGTTCATTCATAAGTAATACCGATATCCTATCAGAGAATCATTAAACTTATCATTACTATGAGTTATGCAACGACTGATACCCTTTCACATTTTGAAATCATAAAATAGATTTGTATTAAGGCCACTTGTATTTATCTAATGTTGTGTGTTTAAGTTACACCATCTATTGCAAAGCATATTTTGTACTTATTATGATAAAAGCTTCTATATTGCACAAAATGTTTTTTGGGTATGGCTTACTAATACATACAAGTAATTGTTTTTACAGCTATAATTAACTTTTTGGATAGAATTACATAACTTCTGACGATGTTAAAGGGTTCTTAAATATCTTAAAAAGTCAAAATACTTATGTTCATTTGAAACTGAAAGAAGCTTTGCCATAGTTTATGTGTTATGAAGAATTGAAGAATAAATTAGATAACTAAATGGTTTGAAATTATCAATAACAAGCATTTTATATAATAGATTTCATCTGAAATATTTCCGTCAATGTTATAATGTGGATATGAAAATGAAATTTCGATATCAACATAAAAACATGGAACCATTCTGTTTCATGTTTATTGAGGATTTGAGAAGCTGTACATGAATTTGAATTACAAGCATTGAAATTTCAATATAAAAAACAACAAAATACATTTATTAATAAGATTGAAAAACAGATCTGTCTTTTATGTGTACATGTAAATTATAATATGACTACTTTCCAATAAGGCCTTGAATTAAAGAATCTACCCACAGTTATTGTATAATTATTAAGCCATGAAGCTTACCATTGATTACATATTTTGTCCAGATTCTTTAGATCTTTGAATGTAAGAGGTACTGAATTGCAGATCGGTATTTCAATCTAACAGCAGTTACATACAACAAAATATTATAGACTCAAAATATTTACAAGTTTTCCACAAAAATGAAATGGTGATTACTCATTTAGCATAAAGTTCTTTCTTGTAATAAAACTTGTAAAAATACAATTTCTTACATTAAGAAAAGTTAATTAATTCTAAAAGGTTCATGGGGGAATCAACATTATATTACACTGTTATGTACAATCAAAATAAATATATAGATGATAATTATATATGTTCCATTGTTTCAACTGTAGCCTAATCTGTAAGTATGTAAATGTCTTATCCATATACCACACATTTCTGTTAAGCTGCCGGTAAATTGTCTTAAAACCTTGCAATCACACAGTTCTAACAGTCCACTGACAACTTTGTCTGAAATGGACTCTTGCGAACACTGGTTTAACCTTTATCCGTAGATCTTTTCGTTAGTACATATTACAGTAGTTTTACTTTTGCTTGTCCAGTCAAAGCACATAACAAATAGTTTATTTAGCACTTGTGTGTCCTTTATTAGTAGTGCTTTGGTTAATTGTAATGCTAGGGATTGATTGTCAGTTTAAGAAAACTTACTTTCCCTTACATCAAAGTTGTAGATTGGCACCAAAGGATGTTTATTGGTAAATGGGTCGCAGGAATTTGTTTAGTGATTCTCTATTAACACACATAGGATAAACCTGTTCTTGGACAGAGTAGGATATAAGCCAAGATTTAAGGACAATATAGGGGTCAAAAGTCAGTCACTTTTGGATGCATTAGGAGTATTTTAAACATTTACATGTAGTGTATAACATTAATGTTAAGTTAGATTAAAGCAAATTATATACATGCAGGTACATGTCTGGATGGAGTTGATGCTCGATATATAGCACTCGCCCTGAGTTTTAACGTTCGTTAATTTTGATAAACATGATTTAAGCGAACTATAAACTTTCTTCCAATAACTTAATGATTTAGACTATACAGTTATCTACTGTTATCCCATAATAGATCACAGTCAAACAGCATCATCCTATTGTTTACAGTTATCTTTCCTTCTTCAAGTTGAGAATAATTCAATTAAGAAATACACTTCCATTAAGTTGGTGTCTGTTGGGCACCAATAGCAGATGCGCTGAGGTGTACATCTTTTTTTTTATGACGATGCCTTGTGTTAGGGCGGTTGTTTGTTTCTGCTGGATTTTTCATGGTGCAAAACCATCACATTTGGTTCCATGATCACTAACATAAACATCACAAGTTCTGTTCATTGTGTATATTTTATTTTTTAAAAGAGTCTTGATACTTTACTCATAGATCAGCATTCCTGTCAAGCTCCATGTAAGAATATTATTAAAATATAACAGATAAAAAAACTGAATAATGTCAACACATTCATTGGTTTAAAAGTATGCCCATGGCTGTATGTGCTAATTTGCTCTTGATCCAACGTTCCTGTTGAATAGAAAAATAAAAACCAAAAATGTGAATTTCCATTAGTTCTTCTAAACTTGACATGATTGATCACATTTGTATCAAAGTAACAGATTATAATCACATAAATCAAATACTGGTAAGATTTTGGGATGTCATTATTTATATGTCTTATTCTTGTAAATACTCCAAACAACTTTTACGTATAGTAGTTAATCAGTTACCCATGATATAAAATTACATGTATAGTCATTTACTAAAAATGGGTTGCCATGCAAAAAATTATATACCCATGATAGCTAAAATTATATTAACTGAAACAAGGGCCATAAATCTTGAAGTAATTATTAAGTTTAATTATAGGGCCTAGTCAATGAGTGGCAATGATATACCACCACAAATTTTAATAGAAGAGTAAAAATCAGGAGGATGAATGGCTTACCACGTTTCTTACCACCACCATAGCCTTTCCAAGCTGAAAATAAATAAAAAATTTAAAACAAATTAAAATGCATGAAATTAAAAACTATTATAAATATATTTTATATTGACATTCAATGGCATCACCAGCACATGGGGGGTTGGATGGCCGAATGGTTAGCACGTGTGTGCTATGTGCGTGTTGTATCATAAATCTTGTCATTGAGTCAACTGGCGTGGTTTTCAAATCCCTGGTTGTACATGATAAGGAGTAGGGTCGCCTGTCCAACCTCGTAAGTTTTCACCAGGTTCTCCGGTTTCCTCCACTGCTAAAGACCCCTTTGTGCAAGCAAATTATTGAAATAAAATTAAAAACAATAGGTTAGTCCTGAAATGACCTAGTTTGTGTTGAGTGAGTGGATTTAAACCCTATTTCTCTCTCTCTCTCTCTCTCTCTCTCTCTCTCTCTCTCTCTCTCTCCTGGCACATGTATGTAATCCCTTTATTAGTTCCCAATTGAGAAATAAATTGATACAAAAATAATATAGTTTTTTCATCACCAGTTTATGTAGATTGTCAGTAGAAATTGCTAGAGAGGTTGGGAGGCCAAATGAATTAAAGCATGTGCATTAGGTCTGCCATCATTGTGTGAAGTGGCATTGTTTTGATTTCCCGCTTTATGTGATGAGTATGGTTTCCTGTCTAATCTAGTGGGTTTTCTCCAGGTCCTCTAGTTTTCTCCCACTGCTAAAGACCCATATGCATAAGCGAATTATTCAAATAAAACTAAACCGTATATTAGTCCTGTTGTGAATTACTAATGTTGTAATGTTATGAGTTACTCGGGTCTAATTGAGAGTTACTGCCCTTAATGTATAATGTATGGCGGAGACCATGTGAATAAAGTCTTTACGTGTTTGTAACAAGAGTATCCATTGTTATTCCCATTTGGGCGACTCATCCGTGAGCAGAATACTACAAATTGGCGACGAGGATGGTCAGGCAATATAAATATTGAGGTATTTTTTGTTTAGAATGGCTACGGCATTAGAAATTGGAGGAATCCTAAACTTTGATCCTTCCGGCGACCCCACGTCGATCTCCCTGAAATGGAAAAGGTGGAAGCGGGAATTTGAACTTTTTGTAATTGGAAAAGGGATAACCGATGATAAACAAAAGCGAGCACTCTTGCTTCATTGTGCAGGAATGGAAGTGCAGGAAATATTTGACACGTTAGATGACACAGGCGATGAGTATGCGACTGCCCTTGGTAAAATAGATAATCATTTCTTACCTCAAGTACAGTAAATTTGACAGTAGCAATCAGAAGAAAAATGGTGATGGTGCAAATCGGCGGAGAGATGATTTATGTCAAAAGTGTGGTCGACATGGTCATAAGCAGTGGGATCGTGAATGTCCAGCAAAAACAAGACGCTGTGATAGGCCATTTTCAGAAAATGTGCCCGGTCACAACACAATCGAAATATGGACGTGATAAAAGTACCAATAGAGTTCATTACACACAGGATAGTGATGACGGTGATGAATATGCCTTTGGTGTTAATACTAGAGACAAAGACAACCTCGTGGATGTATTTATTGGCAAGAAGAAACTTTCCGGGAGAATGTATATAGACTCAGGAGCGAGTTGTAATAATATAGATAGAACAACATGGGAAAATTTAAAGAGACAAAATATAGACTGCTCGTCGGAATTAACGTATATGAAATTCTTTGCGTATGGTTCGAAAACACCGTTAGGTAAATCCTCAACGTCAGCAACTGTCGGTGGACGGCCTCTTTACTCGGTGGATTTTTACGTCATTGATGGTGATGGAGTTTCGTTACTTGCTAAGGATTCTGCGGTGCAGCTGGGTCTTTTGAAAATCGGTGTAGATGTAGGCATCAACTTAATACAGAATTCGGAGATACTTGAAAAGTATAAAGACATTTTTATTGGTGTCGGGAAGTTAAAAGATCACCAGGTAAAGATACATATTAACCCTGAAATTCAACCAGTGGCACAGCCGATTCGGAGAATTCCATTTTCCTTATGGAGGAAGGTGAGCGAAAAACTTTAGGAGTTGCAAGACTTAGATATTATTGAGCCGGTCGAAGGTCCGTCTCCGTGGGTCAGTCCAGTCGTTACAGACCCGAATACGGCAATAATTCGCGAAAGACATCCCATTCCGACGATAGACGAAGTTTTGCAGGACTTAAACCAGAGTAGTATATTTAGTAAACTCGATATTAAATTGGGTTATCACCAGCTTGAATTATCGGAGGAATCGAGAGACATTACAACTTTCGTGACTTTTAATGGATTGTATCGGTACAAACGTTTATTGTTCGGAATTAATTCAGCCCCAGAACTTTATCAGCATACAATTCAACAAACTTTAGAAGGTTGCGAAGGAGTTAGGAATGTGTCTGATGATATAATTATTCATGCCAGAAATCAAGCTGAACACGATAAGAGACTTGTTGCTGTACTGGAGAAACTGAGAAGTAGAGGCTTAACCTTAAAGTGCACATAAGATGATCGTGAGATTCTTTGGTTATGGGTAGATAATGGCTACTATATCCACATTACGGAAAGTTAACATCAATCTGATTAAAATTAAATCAGGTATCTTCACCCAAAGTCGCAAATATAGACCTCCCGTAAAAACGACTTGGCCAATTATCGAAAACAGTCTTAATCCCCTCAGTCCCTAGTGACGTCACAGTGTACAAATGCATATTCAGAATGTTTATTCCTTAATTACCTATACATGTATACAGTCGGTGTGTGTATTCATTAACGCTTGACTGATTCCTTAATCCCTGACTACGGAATAATCTGTTTTACTAAATGCCATTCAAAGAATATAGAATAAATTTGTTTCATAATTTAGGATTTGTTTTATAAAGCCGGTTGCTGTAGCCATATTCCCCACGTCTTTTTAAAAAGCAAAAGCACACCGTAAACCAAAAATGTAGCTTACATGTGACCGGGTATCGTCCAGATTTTACGAAAAAAGGAAAAAAACTAACCTTACCACCCAGAATCTATAACACGTATCCAATTAACAGATTGCCGTCCAGAATGTGTTAAATGCCGCCAAGATTCATGAAAAACCGCCCAGTTTGTGTGCTACCGTGTAGATTTAAAAACATCGTTTAGTTTTTAAACCGGTCGTCCAATTCACGACCGTTCAGTTTCTCGGGATGTTTTTGAAAATGAACACTACCATTTAGATTTGAAAGGAGTTTATTTTTAGACAAGACATTTATTTTCCCGGACGTTGTCGAGAAATGAACAGTGTTTAATAACACAGCGGGTTGAGATTTTACGTCAAATTACCACTTGGTCATCGTTTTATTCTTTGTGTTATTCATATCCCATTACTCCGTGCACCAACAACGAAAAATTTTCATTGGGTAGGACCATCTTAACGCGGAAAAATTTACAGTAGCTATTGGCTAACAGCATGCAGGAAAATATCACACGGGATACGTATGACTGAAATGAAAGATGAAAGCGAGGATTTCCCTTTCATGTCACGTGATTCCGATAAGAATTTATAGAAATAATTTAGTGATTTGTATTGTTATGCTAGGCTACTTTAAATATTAGACATAATTCGTATCAACAAAATTATAACTTATAATATAGAACATAGTTTATTAATATTACTAACGGGAGAATGCCACGTGATTGCCACTGTTGACAGACAGAATGCCAGTCAAATCGTCCACAAGCAAAGTTGTACACACGAAAATTCTGGCTAAGTCGTCCACACCCTTTGGAGGAGTCGTCCACACCCGTTGGTGAAGTCGTCCACACGACATAGTTTAACTTCAGGACACATAATGTATTTTTAATTAGTATAGTTTTTCTGCGTGGCCACCCTTTCCCTCGGGAGATAAAAAACAAAGTAAATCATTTTATTCAATAAATAACAAATTCATAAACAAATTTAACAAACACATGACATTATGTAATCATATAATTCCCATTTTGAATTTTTTTTTTTATCATGAATAGTGTCCAACTTCTTCCTATGTGCTTTTTATGCAGGTAGGTTTCACTAACAGCATTGCCCCGAATTTCATGGTTCCGAGATTTGGAGATAAGCTCTGCCCCCTTAGATACTGTTTTAATGTCCCACAAGTTTGATCAGATAATTTTTTAATGCCAGTTCTCGCTGTCTATTGTCTAAAAGTTTAGAGAAAATCCTGATGGAACAAACAATTATTCGTGCAATTCTGTTATCCATATCCACGTGAATTCCACCAAATAAGTTGAGGTGTTGAATTCCGATTCTAAAATATCTGTAATACCGTATATTTTTTTATCAAAATACAACTTCACACCCGCGCACAATGTACCTCGGGCCCCCTGAAATTCCATTCTGACATCCCGTCCATATTTACGCTAAAAATTATATCATATGAAGCATTTTCCCCACCTAATTACTTGATTGGGACACCTACATATAATCGGGCTCTCTGATTGGTCAATCTCTTTACGGTGATTGACAGGTTGGAACCATGATATTAACAGATCAAAGAATAAAATTGCACGTTATAGCTACATTTTCGACACGTGTTATACGTCAGACCCCGGCGCCTCAAATACTAGACCAGTGTTCAAGAAAAGCATGCAGTGTCCATGTTTCATTGATTTATACGGGAATTAAATCAACGATTAGTTTTTAAATTAATTACGACGCCGAAATAATATCAATCTAATTTGTCTTATCTAAAAGGGATCCCGGCGCTATTTATAGTTCATTATTTAATTATTGGGCGTTGAGTCCGTGATGTATTTTGGCGGGGGATTTAGATGGCAATATGTACTTGTAAAATAAACGATGTCTGACATGATAAACTAATTCGACTACACGTATATAATATACAGAGTAAATTGTGAACGAGTCTTATTCTCCAATAGTTGTGGACGACATCACCAATTGGTTGTGTACGACTCTGTTCAAGTATTAATTGTAAAACTTCATCTACACGGTAACACAAACTTGGTGGTTTTTTTATGAATCCTGACGGCATTTAACACACTCTAGGCGGCAATCTATTGACTGGACAAATGTATTAGATTCTGGATGGTAAAGGTAGTATCTTTCCTTTTTTCGTAATATCTGGACGATATCCGGTCCCTCACAGTTATAATTACGAGCTAATGATTACCGACAATACACACTTGTCAACTGGTGGTGTTGTGTATACAGTGATATATTATACAGACAGTGATGTATCGGATAGATAATGTGTATACTATGTGTAGTCCCCTGTGACGTCATCAGCCAATCAACCGGATTAAGGTCGTTATTGAAAATTTGAAAACCGTTTTTGGCTATCGCATACTAAAACGTTAATAGCTCATTTAATTTTAATCATATAGATTTGAATTTACCGTAAAATGGATTTAGTAATCATTGTCTATTATCCTATGCAATTAAAAAAAATCATCTTATGTGGTCTTTAAACAAAGACAAATGTTCTTTGCGCTTATCTAAATTAGAATTTATGGAACACGTTCTGTCTGATAAAGGGATAGATCCTACAGAAGCTCGTGTCAAAGCTGTCGTTATCGCTAGACGACCGGAGACCTCATCAGAAGTGCGCAGTTTTCTTGGTTTGGTGAATTTCAGTGGGAAATTTATACCTGACTTAGCGATATGTTCAGAGCCACTATGGAAATTGACGCCGAAAGTGGTTCCATTTAAAATGTTCCATTTAAATGGGGTAGAAATCGTTTGATGCGTTAAAACGTCATTTGGTGAACGCTGAAACACTTGGGTATTTCGATAAAAACGCGCCAACACAAATCATAACTGACGCTAGCCTAGTTGGTCTAGGAGCGGGGCTAATTGAGCGGCAAAGGGAAAATCGCCAAATTATCAGTTATGCGAGTAGAAGCCTAACAGACGTGAAGAGACGATATTCCCAGACAGAGAAGGAAGCGTTAGCGGTAGTCTGGGCTTGCAAGAAATTTAATCTTTATATCTATGGAATTGAATTTGAATTATTTACGGATCATAAACCTCTCGAAACAATATATTCGATGAATCGAAACCCTCAGCACGTATTGAGCGTTGGGTATTGTGTTTGCAACCATATAAGTTAGTTGTCAAGTACATTCCCGGACCGAAAAACATTGCAGATTGTTTGAGTAGACTTTTAGTAAGAGGTGATACGTACTGCCCCGACAATCTAAATGACATTGCGGAACATTATGTTAGTATTATCGCGTGTACTGCCGTTCCTTCAGCTTTAACTATTTGTGAAATAGAGAGAGAATCGGCAAATTATGTATGTCATAGGATGTACTCGTTCCGGTGATTTGAAACAGTGTGACATGGTCTTTGGTATGGTCAAGGACGAATTCTGCGTAGTTGGAAAGTTACTGCTGAGAGGAACAAGGATAGTAGTGCCAGTAAATATGCGCGAACGAGTTATAAAAATCGCACACGAGGGACGTCAGGGAATCACGAAAACCAAAGAGCGATTGCGAACTAAAGTGTGGTGGCCAAATATGACTAATGACGTCTGTCAGCTTGTTAGTTCTGAATCGCTACCGGAACCGCTTAAAACGTAATCTCTGCCAAATAAACAATGGACAGATCTCGCAATTGATTTGATTGGACCATTTCCAAATGGCGAAACAATTATTTTAGTCGTTTCTTTGAGGTGGTAATTTTGAAGAGTACGACAACAGATAAAATTATTAATAGCTTAGACACTATGTTTGCATGTTTTGGTTTACCAGAGACAATTCGTAGTGACAATGGTCCACAATTCATTGCTGTTGAATTTGCTAAGTATTTAGAAGAAAATAGTATTTTACATGTTAAAACCACCCCTTTATGGCCTCAAGCTAACGGGGAGGTTGAACGTCAAAACAGGACATTGTTAATAGCGATGCGTGCATCCCCATATTCCTGAAGCAACGGCCAGAGAAATCCCTCTATGGCCATTGCTGGAATGGCGTCTGTTTCTTGAACTTACGCGGGAATGTATCTATTCTTTCCATTCAAATCTACCACTTACGTACAGTAACATGACAGTCCGTCGTTTAATCTCGGGTCTTCCTTAATATTTTGGACAAAGATTTAAGGTATTAAAAACATTAAAAGTCTGTTCGTTACCATACAGTAGTGTTTACTTTACGTCAATACCGATAGCCTCGTTTGTTGCGCAATTAGTTTTACTGCAATATCCTGCTATGCACTGGTTAATATAGCATAAAAAAACGTGCAGCCATGACGTAACGTTATGTAAACACAGTTGCCCTAATTAAACGTCCTGTTTTAAAGGTAATACCTTTGTAACAAAGTCAGTGATTGGTCAGTAATAGGACCACTGACCAGTCATAATTAGTGACAATAATACCCACTCAGTCAAGCAGGGAGTAGTGGGATTAGCTCTAATCAAACGGAACACTGCGAGAAAGATGGTGCATCCCAGGCTGAAGGGAGAGATTGGAAGAAAGATCTGAATAAGTTTCTAATAGCATACAGAACAAGCCCACATTCCACAACGGGCATGTGTCCATCAGACTTAATGTTTAAGTATTCTGTGCGAACAAAATTACCAGGATTACAGATCGATACTAATAACAATGATGAACTTAGAGCTTGTGACGATATACGAAAATTCAAAGGTAAATTGTACGCGGATAAGACACGTCGCGCAAAAGATGTGAATATCGCGGTTGGTGACAGAGTTCTTTTACAAATAAAAAAGAGTAATAAACTCTCAATAGCGTTCGAAAGCGACCCCTATGAAGTTGTTAATAAGGACGGAAGTGAACTGTGCATAAAATCGCAATTGTAAATTTGTCGAACTGATTTCGCACGAAAATGGACAAAGTTTATCAACAGATACGAATCAAGAAACTACGGTAACAAATGATTTTGATCTTCATTAAACTGTTACTTTAAATGATGATACGGCTAGTGAATCAGATTGTGAAAGTCTGAGGCCATTACGTGTTAGAACTTTGCCTAAGAAATTTGAGGACTATCAGCTAAATTGACTTGAATGCACTTCAAAATTGTGTTAGTCTTATTGTAGCTCTGTATTTCACTGTTACCCATAACATAATTAATGTTTGTAATTTTAGTTAAGTATTTGGTAAACTTTTATATAATTTTTGATATCCTAAAATACCATGGCTGGTTTTATTTGAAGATAGGAGGGATTGTTGTGAATTACTAATGTTGTAATGTTATGAGTTACTCGGGTCTAATTGAGTGTTACTGCCCTTAATGTATAATGTATGGCGGCGACCATGTGAATAAAGTCTTTACGTGATTGTAACAAGAGTATCCATTGTTATTCCCGTTTGGGCGACTCATCCGTGAGCGGAATACTACAAGTCCCACAATGACTTATTGCTAATTATGTAAACAGTGATGGGTGTTGTGCATGGAGCAAGGTATGCTCACATTTTCTATAACACCTGCTATCACTTTTGTAATGTTATGACCTTAAACACTGTGTATAAATTTAAAGTCAATTGGATGTTAACTTTAGCCTCTAGAGCGTTCACAAGATTTTTCAAAGTGATCAAGGGCCATAACTGTGGCATTAACTATCAGATGTCGCTGAAAATAAATAGGCTTGTACGTCTCATGACCTTAACCACTGTGTATAAATTTAAAGTCAATTAGAAAAAAACTTTAGCCTCTAGAGCGTTCACAAGAAATTGTGGACGACAGACGGACAGATGGACGGGGCGGTGGCAATAAAGGACCACATTTTAAATGTGGGCATATGAAAATGAAAATTATTAAATCCCCTTGGTGCTCAAAAACTTTCCTGAAAAGTTTGTCGACAAAAACATGGGACACATGAAGATGAGGAATCATGAACTCGACTGGTCAAAGCAAGACTACTACGCAAAGAGGACAAATACACAACAGATTTTTTGATTTAATTTGTAACTTTATGAAATTATTAATTAGAACAAAATGCACAATCTTATCAAAATTTTGAACTTGTAATCGCAAGTCAAGCAGTAATCTCAATGATTACATTTTGATATAAGTTGCTTTCGATATTTGCGCATATCGGATCGTAACTTCCTGAATAATGGCCCCTGATTATACGCAAAATCGCCTTGTTTTAGCTTGCGGCCCCTCTGGAGGTCACAATTATTATCTGATTTAAAAAATCGTTTCATTGTATCACCGTTACACCCTAAGGAAGGTTGAGTTCAAATTTCGGAAAAATCAGACCAAAAGTACAATACAAAATGGCCGCCGTTCATACGCGAATACTGTTAAAAATGGTATATCAAGGTTGTGGACCCTGTAGAGGTTACAATTTTGATTTGATTTTAATGAAACTTGATATGCATGGATATAACCCAAAGATCTTGGTTCCTTTTAATATTTGCGCATATCAGATTGTAACTACCTGAATTATGGCCCCTGATTATACGCAAAATCGCCTTTGTTTAGCTTGTGGTCCCTCTGGAGGTCACAAATATTATTCGATTTACAAAATAGTTTGATTATAACACCATTACACCCTAGGGAAAGCTCAGTTGGAATTATGGAGAAATCGGACCAAAATTGCCATACAAAATGGCCGCCGTGCGTACGTGAATACTGTTAAAAAATGGTATATCAAGGTTGTGGCCCCTGTAGAGGTAACAATTTTAATTCGATTTTGATGAAACTTGAAATGCATGGATATAACCCAAAGATCTTGGTTCTTTTCGATATTTGCGCATATTGTATCGTAACTTCCTGAAAAATGGCCCCTGATTATACGCAAAATCGCCTTTGTTTAGCTTGTGGTCCCTCTGGAGGTCACAAATATTATTCGATTTACAAAATAGTTTGATTATAACATCGTTACACCCTAAGGAAGGCTGAGTTCGAATTTTGGAGAAACGGACCAAAATTGCCATACAAAATGGCCGCCGTGCGTACGCGAATACTGTTAAAAAATGGTATATCACGGTTGTGGCTCCTGTAGAGGTCACAATTTTAATTCGATTTTGATGAAACTTGAAATGCATGGATATAACCCAAAGATCTTGGTTCCTTTCGATATTTGCGCATATCGGATAGTAACTTCTTGAATTATGGCCCCTGATTATATGCAAAATCGCCTTTGGTTAGCTTGTGGTCCCTCTGGCGGTCACAATTATTATCCGATTTAAAAAATCGTTTGAATATATCCCGTTACAAGCTCAGGAAGGTTGCATTTAAATTTCGGGAAAAAAGAACGAAATTGCAATACAAAATGGCCGTCCTTTGTACGAGAATACTGTTAAAAAGTGGTATATCATGGTTGTGGACCCTGTAAAGGTCACAATTATGATTCAAATTTGATGAAACTTGAAATGCATGGTTATAACCCAAAGATCTTGGTTCCTTTTGTTTTTTGCACATATCGGATCATAACTTCCTGAATTATGGCCCCTGATTATCAAAAAAAAAACTATGGTCCCTCTGGAGGTCACGATTATTATCCATTTTAAAAAAACGTTTGACTCCATCACAGTTACACCCTACTGACTCCATCACAGTTACACCCTACTGACTCCATCACAGTTACACCCTACTGACTCCATCACAGTTTAAACCCTACAGAGGTTAAGTTCAAATTTCTAAAAAATCGGACCATAATTGCCAGACAAAATGGCCGCCGTTTGTACGCGAATAGTGTAAAAATATGGCATATTAAAGTTGTGGCCTCTGTAGAGGTCACAAATTTAATTCGATTTTGATGGAAACTTGAAATGCATGTTTATAACCTAAAGATCTTGATTCTTTTCCATGAATTATGGCCTTTGATAGTGGGAAAATCACTTTTCGGTATTTCCTGTTCTCTATCCATCTCTCGAAAATGTGGGCGTATCCTGCCTGGCAGTGCAAGCTTACTATCTTTTAACGTTATTTGTTACTATAACTTGAACAGAAAAAAAAACATTCTGAAATGTGTTACATAATGATCTTAGTAAATGATTAAATTAAACTTTTACTTTAGCATTCTCCTTTAAAGTTTGGTTAATTTGGAGGTCCGGATGGATCAACGGTGGAAAGGGGGCATATTCTGCTCATTGTATAATCACACTCAAACGCAATTTGTATTTGAGTGGTAGATAGATTTTGGTACAAAAATATACAACATAATAAACAAAAGTTAAAACTAATTTGGGGGCCCTTTGGATATTTAGAGCCCTGGCTGCAGCCCACTCAGCCTATCCCCTGTCCCCATTTAGTCAGCCCCTTGTATTTGTGTTAAAATGATTATGTTTGATCTGTGAATGTTCATGTTTAGCTGCACCAACGATTTGCTTACAGTAGGCATATATATATAACAGCATACATGCACTAAAGTCATAATCCTTGCCCCTGGAAAAAGTTTCACCCATATGTCTGTGATCACACTTTTAATTTTAGAGCAAAACTGAAAAAACTTCAGGATTATTTCACAAAACATTGTACACTACCTACATTGGACATATACTGACGATGAACCTTTTGGAATATGAATTTACCTTTTGTATATTACACTTTAGGAAAAGTGAAATACAAATGTTATTACCGTAGAAGCTCCACAGCTACTTGAAACTGATATGGATCACCCATATCTTGTAAACTAATTTTCATGAAAGCAATAAAGAAATTATATTTTCATTCTGGTATATTCTATCTGTAATCCTGCCACACTATTCTTATGTCTCTTCAAGCCAACAATTTTTCTGGTATTCAGGATTTCTTCAGATGGTATTAATACAGATAAGAATACTGCCGTGATATCAGATAAAATCTATATAATTTATTAGTCAAATTATTTTACAGTCTTCAAAGCTTCTACGTACAAATAACTCAAATATGTACAGCATCTTAAATGTTTTCTATAGTTGATTATTGACTAATATGAATATAAAAAAATGTACATGCATTGGATACCTTTGTGTGACATCAGTAAAAACACAGAAAGTTAAGTATTATCAGGTCTTACTATGACTGTCATTGACATTATTACTCCAGATATCACATAAAACATACAATTATATTTAGGCTACCCTGCAATTAAACTACAGGTTTTTATCCAAATATTTTACAACAAATATGTTTTTGACATAGTGTAATTACAATTTTTCTGAATACCCATGGACAGACATAGAAATAATATACCGGTACATTTACATAAAAAATAATATGTCACTGTTTCTTCTAAACTTTCAGCTGTTTCATAATTTTTGCTTTTTATTGCAGAAGAGTGAAAATTATTGCCCTATTTTTTCTTGAAATGGGTAACATTTAATAGCATGAAAAGTTTTTTCCTTTTTAATATGTCTTTTAACTGGAGGAATATTATGATAAACACAATTAGTTTAAATATCTTTTTGGTACAGGTAATTTTCCTCAGCAGTATACATAAAAAATGCATTGCATGAAAGTACTAAGGAAATTTGGTTATTGACAGCTTTGAGTTTTTTTTGTTCGTTTTTTGTATATTTAATCTACATGTACCTACTGTTCATTCATAAATAATAGCGATATCCTATCAGAGAATCATTAAATTTATCATTACTATGAGTTATGCAACGACTGATACCCTTTTACATTTTGAAATCATAAAATAGCTTTGTATTAAGGCCACTTGTATTTATCTAATGTTGTGTGTTAAAGTTACACCATCTATTGCAAAGCATATTTTGTACTTATTATGATAAAAGCTTCTATATTGCACAAAATGTTTTTTGGGTATGGCTTACTAATACAAACAAGTAATTGTTTTTACAGCTATAATTAACTATTTGGATAGAATTACATAACTTCTGACGATGTTAAAGGGTGCTTAAATATCTTAAAAAGTCAAAATACTTATGTCCATTTGAAACTGAAAGAAGCTTTGCCATAGTTTATGTGTTATGAAGAATTGAAGAATAAATTAGATGACTAAATGGTTTGAAATTATCAATAAAAAGCATTTTATATAATAGATTTCATCTGAAATATTTCCATCAATGTTATAATGTTTGTATGAATGTGAAATTTCGATATCAACATAAAAACATGGAACCATTCTGTTCCATGTTTCTCAAGGATTTGAGAAGCTGTACATGAGTTTGATTTACAAGCATTGAAATTTCAATATAAAAAACAACAAAATACATTTATTAATAAGATTGAAAAACAGATCTGTCTTTTATGTGTACATGTAAATTATAATATGACTACTTTCCAATAAGGCCTTGAATTAAAGAATCTACCTGCACTTATTGTATTATTTAGCCATGAAGACAGCTTACCATTGATTACATATTTTGTCCAGATTCTTTAGATCTTTGAATGTAACAGGTACTGAATTGCGGATCGGTATTTCAATCTAACAGCAGTTATTACAACAAAATATTAATGACTCAAAAATATTTACAACTTTTCCACAAAAATGAAATGGTGATTACTCATTTAGCATAAAGTTCTTTCTTGTAATAAAACTTGTAAAAATACAATTTCTTACATTAAGAAAAGTTAATTAATTCTAAAAGGTTCATGGGGGAATCAACATTATATTACACTGTTATGTACAAATCAAAATAAATATATAGATGATATTTATATATGTTCCTTTGTTTCAACTGTAATCTGTAAGTATGTAAATGTCTTATCCATATACCACACATTTCTGTTTAGCTGCCGGTAAATTGTCTTAAAACCTTGCAATCACACAGTTCTAACAGTCCACTGACAACTTTGTCTGAAATGGACTCCTGCGAACACTGGTTTAACCTTTATCCGTAGATCTTTTCGTTAGTACATATTACAGTAGTTTTACGTTTGCTTGTCCAGTCAAAGCACATAACAAATAGTTTATTAAGCACTTGTGTGTCCTTTATTAGTAGTGCTTTGGTTAATTGTAATGCTAGGGATTGATTGTCAGTTTAAGGAAAATTACTTTCCCTTACGTCAAAGTTGTAGATTGGCACCAAAGGATGTTTATTGGTAAATGGGTCGCAGGAATTTGTTTAGTGATTCTCTGTACTGCTTAACACACATAGGATAAACCAGTTCTTGAACTGAGTAGGATATAAGCCAAGACTTATGGACAATATAGATGTCAAAAGTCAGTCACTTTTGGATGCATTAGGAGTATTTTAAACATTTACATGTAGTGTATAACATTAATGTTAAGTTAGATTAAAGCAAATTATATACATGCAGGTACATGTCTGGATGGTGTTGATGCTCGATATATAGCACTCGCCCTGAGTTTCAACGTTTGTTAATTTTGATAAACATGATTTAATCGAACTATAAACTTTCTTCCAATAACTTAATGATTTAGACTATACAGTTATCCCATAATAGATCATATTCAAACAGCATCGTTCTATTGTTTACAGATATTTTTTCTTCTTCAAGTTGAGAATAATTCAATTAAGAAATACACTTCCATTAAGTTGGTGTCTGTTGGGCACCAATAGCAGCTGCGCTGAGGTGTACATCTTTTTTTTATGACGATGCCTTGTGTTAGTGCGGTTGTTTGTTTCTGCTAGATTTTTCATGGTGCAAATTGTAAAACCATCACATTTGGTTCCATGATCACTAACATAAACATCACAAGTTCTGTTCATTGTGTATATTTTATTTCTTTAAAAGAGTCTTAATACTTTACTCAAGGATCAGCATTCCTGTCAAGCTCCATGCAAGAATATTATTAAAATATAACAGATAAAATAACTGAATAATGTCAACACATTCACTGGTTTAAAAGTATGCCCTTGGCTGTATGTGGGAATTTGCTCTTTATCCGAAATTTGTTCTTTATCTGGAAACGTTCCTGTTGAATAGAAAAATAAAAACCAAAAATGTGAATTTCCATTAGTTCTTCTAAATTTGACATGATTGATCACATTTGTATCAAAGTAACAGATTATAATCACATAAATCAAATACTGGTAAGATTTTGGGATGTCATTATTTATATGTCTTATTCTTGTAAATACTCAAATCAACTTTTACGTATACAGTGGACTCTGTCACATCCAACATCGTACGGGATCGTTACAATATGTCGGATTGCACAGCGTGACGAAATACTGAGTTTTCTCCAAAATGGGAAATACTATAACTTTGAAAACTGGAAGTATTTTTAAATTGTAGCTTCGAATCACCAGAATGCTATCAATGTTTCCGCTAGCTTAAAAATTTACCGGTACATTGTACGTACCGATAGAGGTTAAAAAATACCGGTCCACTCGTAATTTTACCAGTCCAGAATATCACGTCATCGATGCTCCATATGAACTCCAGTTAGATATTAAAATAAATTGGATCATACATTTGATAGTTTCACAGACCCGTCGTCAATTAAATTTAACACAGAATATGTGTACTCCGAGAAACATTAATAATATAATTTTCCGAAAGAATCTTCAATGCTGAATGTAGATGGCACGCGACATCGTTGGAAATAGGTCAATGAATCAGCGATGTTAGCTTTAGTTTGTGCCGTCTCTTTATCATTGTTGAATGAATAAAAACTATTGCGCAGCAGACGTAAACCCGTCTTTCCTCTGCTGAAGTTACTATAAATAGCACCACTTTTCGACACACACATGGTCAGCACGAGATTTCTGACACAAGTTATGAATGTAAAATTCGTTGATATTCTTGAGTATTTGTCACAACTGTCGTAAAATTATCAAAGTAATCAACACAGACCGGCGCCGTATATAGCAAGTTTTAATCTCATAGATAATTGATTGGTGATTGCTTGTTTACTTGTTCATCTTTTGTGGCTTCACACCCATTGAATTTTAATCTCACCGATAATTGGGTGCTTCACACCCACCGTTTGAAGGACGGATTATGCGGTGTCGATTCAATGGAAATTATAGTGACGGGACGGCTGATTGTTGTCAAAATCCGGAACTGACAGAATCCGGACTTTTCAGGGAAATAAATCGGGACATGAAAATCCTGTCGGATGTCACAGAAATCTGGAGTGATCAGACATTGGATGTGACAGAGTCCACTGTAGTAGTTAATCAGTTCCCCATGATATAAAATTACATGTATAGTCATTTACTAAAATTGGGTTGCCATGCAAAAAATTATATACCCATGATAGCTAAAATTATATTAACTGAAACAAGGGCCATAAATCTTGAAGTAATTATTAAGTTTAATTATAGGGCCTAGTCAATGAGTGGCAATGATATACCACCACAAATTTTAATAGAAGAGTCAAAATCAGGAGGATGATTGGCTTACCACGTTCACTTATGTTTTTTTTTCCAGCTGCAAATAAAAAAACTTTTTAAAAAATATTAAAATGCATGAAATTAAAAACTATTATAAATATATTTTATTTTGACATTTAATGGCATCTACTCGCACATGGGGTATTGGATGGCCGAATGGTTCGCACGTGTGTGCTATGTGCGTGCTGTACCATAAATCTTGTCATTGAGTCAACAGGCGTGGTTTCGAATCCCCGGTTGTACATGATAAGGAGTAGGGTCGCCTGTCCAACCTCGTCAGCTTTCTCCAGGTCCTCCGGTTTCCTCCCACTGCTAAAGACCCGTACGCGCAAGCGAATTATTGAAATAAAATTAAAAACAATAGGTTAGTCCTGAAATGACCTAGTTTGTGTCGAGTGGATTTAAACCCCATTTCTCTCTCTCTCTCTCTCTACTGGCACATGTATGTAATCCCTTTAATAGTTCACCATTGAGAAATAAATTGATACGAAAATAATATAGTTTTTTCATCACCAGTTTATGTAGATTGTCAGTAGAAATTAGCACCATGTAGGCTGGTTGGAGCTGACATGCAATTTCATTGATTTATTAAGTACAGTTTAAAAGTGTGACAGACAGACAGACCGCAGGACAGACACCGAGTAACCCATTTTAATATTCCCCTTCTTTCTTCATAAGGCAGCTTAGAGAAAAGTCAATTTGTTAGTTGGAAGAAACATTGATCAAACTTTGAAAATAAAAGAGACTTTGGGAAGATCATATTTTTAAAATGAAAATACAATTATGCTTACTATTTAGCACCACAACTTTTAAACTGGCTACATGGCGTTTAGAACTGCGACACACGTAGGTACCTGCATCAGTCATATTGCTGTGTTCTATAATTAAGGTACTGTTTAATGTATTTGTATCACTTGATGGGTATTTACTGATTGACACTCGACTCTCTGTATTTGGTCGCAGTTTTAAACCATCCTTGAACCAATCCACATCCAGTGGCAAATAATCAATAGCTGAAGCTGAACATTTGAGTTTTATTTCCGATCCCTTTTCCACAAATAATGTTCCACTGAGCTCAATACCTGTTATAATAAATATTTGTATTAATAAAGATGCTTTGGTATGGGACTTGACCCAATAATCTCAAGTATACTTATGATTAAGTGAAGATTGATGTCCTTGCTTGCTTGAGTGACAATTCTGCCGATCTTGTCAATGCTTTTTATTTATATATACCATATGAAAAGACAGTATGCTTGGTTTATCACTCCTATAACAGGGAAATCAGATGGGATTATACAGTGCAGGTTTTGTCCCTGTCCGTCTGTCTGGCTGTCATTTTTGTTTTCAAGAATTTTCTTGATATTTTATAGATATTTAGAACATTCCTATATATAGCAGTTACCGATCAAATTCGTATTCCTTAGGATTCCTTTTTTTATTTAGTGAATTATGGCCCTTAGTTGACATTAAATCAATAGAAATAGTCTATGTTTGCCAAGAAAGCTCCTTGGGATTTTAAAGTGTGGATTCTTGTCACTGATGCAGCATGATTGGGCTGGCAGGGAAGAACACATAAAAAAGCCCTTGAATTCAAAATAAATGTAGGCTGTTCTACCACTGTCTGAGCAAAACATTCCCCATATTATACTGCATGGCAAATGCTTATCTTGTCTTTATTAGCCTAGCGGTGAAGCAGAGAAGTAGGATGTTAAACCCCTTTATGGACATCGAGTCAATGAAAATTTAGTTTTCTGGAAATTGTTTAGGTTAAACTTTAGGACATTTTATTAGACTTATTTATGTGTGAAAATACAATAAAAATCTGTAAAATTTCAAACAAACTTAATGTAAAATTACACATGGTTAGACATCTAAAGGGCTGCCCAATTATGGTATGATTAGGGTGTAATCAACCGAAATACTTCATTCTAATTATGATAATTTACCAACAGTTTAATGAACTATTATCATTCCATTCTTGTTATGCAGTTAATTATATTTTACATCATCATCATATTCCTTGGCTGCTTATAATTACTCCCAAATGTTGATAATTTGTGTGAAAGTAATGAATTGTTAACCTAGTGATCTTAACATATGGACTCGACTATAAAACTCACCTGGTTTATTACTTTTATAAGAATCTGTAAAAAAAAAAAGGTTAGAACTTTAAATATTTATAAGGTGCTAAAAGGGTTAGAGAGTAGGATTTGTGACCCGAATAGTGCGTTGAGTTATGTGAACTTCAGATGCTGTTAAATTTTATCAATTTTGATATTTAAGGGGTGAATATGCATTTTGTATAAAACATGGAGACATTGGAACACAACATATTATTCCCACTTCTAGTTTCGATATGAAGGCTGCAAGAAACCTGTATAATGTTTTTTTTAAAAAAGCAAATGAATAGACATCAATGCAACTGAAATGTGCCATTTCTATACTACAAGTGGTCAATTACATTGAAAATTGCTTTCTGTATAAATTCCAATCCAATTTACAAGTTGATAAAGCTGGAGTGATTGAATCGAATCAGGTTAAACATTTTGAGACATGCCTATTGTTGACACATTCAGTATTGGTACAAAACTGGGTTAATTATAAAATTGGGTGAATGTTCAGCAACACAGTTCTATGGATAATAATTACTATTCACTTGTTAATATTCATGATCGTCTCAGGATACCATGGAGAATGGTAAAGGGTGAAAATTTTAGAGAATTTCAATATCTTACTAAAGCTACCATGAAATGATGTGTAACCAATATTTAAGGTTGATTTTAGTTTAGCATCAAATTTGTTGTTTAAATTTAATGTACAATTTAAATCTCATAACAGAATTCAGGTTATTTTCTTGAAATAATGATTCAGGGTACATATTATTTTATTAATGATATCATGATATAAGCATTAATGTTTATAAAATGATATTTTAAAATCCATATTTTGTAAGTATGTGAATATGATCTACTGATTAATAGGTCAGAAAAAAAACTCAAGTTATACCAGATGAAAAATCTGTCTATACTACTGTATACCGTTACTAATTTGGAAAAATGTACATAAGATAAGTACAGTTGACGTTCTGGACTACCATCTACTGTCTGAACCATGGTAAATAATAAACGGAATTCTTCGAATATGAACAAACTACTTAACTTTGGTTATTATAAACTTACCTGTGTGTTTGTTATAAACTCCCGTTCAATAAAATCCATTGCACAACTAATTATCATAATGATGAAAGCAAGTTCTCTGTTGAAAAATTGAAATATCACAACTTTTTCCCAGAGAAAAATACCAATATGGAAGATTTTTATGTCACTCTGTTGAAGATTTCATTTCGTATTAGGGCGATAGCATGGGAAATTCAAGTACACTTACGACCACTCGGACCAAAGACCACTCGATCCAACCCCCGCAACAGGTATATTGGATTCGTCCAATACGTGACGTAGACATTGTTTACATCCTCTCTGTCGAAATTACAAGTAAATTTTCCAATTTTTCAAAAAAGAACTTGTTTTCATGGTTGTAATAATTAGGTGTGTAATGGATTTTATTGAACGGGAGTTGATTACAAACACACAGGTAAGTTTATAATATCCAAAGTTAAGTAGTTTGTTCATAATCGAAGATATCCGTTTATTATATACCATGGTTCAGACAGTAAGAATGTTTTGATGAGTTAAAAATATGATTTTTCTAAAATGATTGTTAACTGTCTTTTAATGATTGTTTTCGTAATTCAGAACTGTAGTGGGTCTAGTTTCTTGCAAATATTAACCTATCCTGTGCAGTTGTTCTTTTAACCCTACTGGTAACTCCTAACACATCTAACATCTAACACTACATGATGAAAACTGTAGGAACATAATAATTAATGATCCAATCCACTGCTCTGCTATCACTATCAAATAAGTTCCCATCAAATGTTATAGAACACCCTAATCTAGTTTCTTTTACTTTTCTTGTTAATGATATCACATTAAGCTTAAAAATTACTTTCTTTTTTTTAATCTAATTACCCAGTAATGACAACAGAATACGTTTTGTTGTTAAGTTTTAAAAGATGGGTTGCCAAGCAACAAAGCATTCACCCACATCTGCTAAGTCCTCAGAGCGGTCATCAAGAGTTTTTGCATATTTATCATACACTAAGATCTTATTAAGAGTAACAACCAATTAAGTAATATCACCAGAAAATAATTAGAGTTTGTTTAACTTCCTGTTCTATCCCATGCTAATGTTAAATATACAAAGCATTTAATATCATGGATTTAGCTGTTCATTGAAAATTGATATACTTTTTTGTCTGAAGACCTTGTATTAATCGAAAGTCTAAAGTCAATCGAATGATCACTATGACCAGTAGAGCATTGACATGATTTTTCGAAGTAATCAAGGACCATAATACCTCTTTGGGGTGGGGGGGGCGGGATGTTACCCCCCCCCCCTCAGCCCCAGCGAAACTGGTGTATCTGCTTTTTAATTGATGATATAAAATGATTTTCGCATTGTATCTGCCCAGGTAATGTGACGAAGGCTCTGGGAATTACACCAAACCACTAATGCATGCAGCACTCTAATGATTATCATTTGTTACAATGTATGCCCCCCCCCCTCGAAAAAAAATCCTGGGTCCGGGCCTGCTCATGACCTTAAACACTGTGTATTAATTTAAAGTCAATGAGATATTAACTTTAGCTTCTAGAGCATACACAAGATATTTCAAAGTGATCAAGGCACATAACTCTGACTAATTACCCGGAATCAAATTCCTCGTCTCATGACCTGTGTATATATATCTAAAGTCAATCGGATATTAACTTTAGCCTTTAGATGATATCCACAAAATATTTCAAAGTGATCAATGGACTGAACTCGGGATATTAATTGTAAATCGGTGAAAGTAAATGGGCTTCTTTATCTAATGACCTTAAACACTGTGTATAAATTTAAAGTCAATCCGATATTAACTTTAGCCTTAGAGCATCCACAACTGACAGACAGGGGAGACCTCAATAATATATAAAAAAGACAGAGATGAATATGAGCATTTATGGTGAACTGTTTCTTTATTTTGTTCAAAAGATTCGCTTGAGCAAAATTTTATGTTATTGGGATCAATATGGAGATTTTTAATGCATGGGTTCTCTATTCATGTTATAACATACTATTTTAAAGATTAACTTGAAACAAAAGGTAGTTTTAAGATCAAATGCAAATTGTTGATCTGAAACAAAACCTGCAGTCTCTCTTGGCTAACATTATTTTAAATTAGCTGAATTGACATTTATATATCTGATTATGTACATATGTTTTATTGATAAATGTAAATAATATGATGTAAAACACAAAGTATTTATTTTTTTTTTTTTCTCATGTAAAATCTGAATATCAAATAATATAAAATTGTTTTATTGTACTAGTCAATTTTGCAGGAACTCAAAGACTCAATAAAGCTGAAAGGTCTTTTTCCGGATCAAAATGTTTTGGTGTTTGTGTTGCTAAATGTCGACCCTAGACATGCAGATGACTGTTTCTCAGAGTTATGGAATCCCTAACTTACAATTACAAAACCACTGTTTTGCGGCCTTGAAATTAAATGGTCCATTTGAGATCTTACCTACAACATTCAATGTGATATTTCTCACTATTTCTTCTTTGGCACTTATTTGGCACTCATAGACACCAGCATGATGAATCTTCACATCTTTGATACGCAAATTCCACTCGGAACTGGGTATAGAAGTCTCTCGATGTTCCACGTAGTACTTACTATCTGGTACATAAATAAAGTCACCTATTGATATTGGATGAACTTGGTCAACTTTTTTCCATATGACCTTTAAGAAACAAAAATAGGTAATTTGTAAGTTGTGTACAAATTGAAGAGTAACTACATTTCCTAAGACAGATATCGATCCTCATCTAATGGACTGAGTGATAAAACTTGAAATTAGGTGTGAATTATGATAGGGCAATAGGAAGATGACTTCCTATTCCATTGATTTCTAATTACCAGATTAATCTTTCATGTTCCATGTCTGCGTGTGTGCAGAACTAATGTCCATCTTATCATATGGTTTCGCAACAGAACTCTGTACACTTGCTTAACAGATTTTCTGTCATCATATTGGCTATTAATGATAGATTAAATGGTTTTTTTTTGCACTTTTGAAGAAATAGAAAATGCTGGTCCAATTTGAGAGTATTGGAATTGGGATTTAAACAAACTGAATCCATATACCTTGGTTAGATTGTGCTATATCATATGTTTTTGGTGTTAATCTTTTCAGAGAGTTTATAGTGAGGCCTATGCCAGCTTTAAAGGGACGAGCCCGAATTTCAAAGAATCTGAAAATTATACGTTTATGAACGTATGAAATTTAAACGCCAAAATATAGAGAAATAGTGTATTTACCTTGTCTGAAAATTTCAGTTCAAAATATTGAGTAGTTTGGACGTGAATGCAAATAAAGCTTAACTGGACACTAGCTCTTTTAAGTTTTTCTTTTAAATTGTTATGGTCGTTTTACTTGATAAGCGCGACTATATTTGATACCAATTTTAACTTAATCAATAGAGAACTTTAAAAGTGAGTCAATAGGGTTAGATGGACTAAGACTAGTAATTATTTGCCTATTTTTCATGATGGACGAATGTAGTGCGAGTTATTAATAGACAATTTTTCCCTTAATTTTTTTCTCCCCTCTTCCTGCATTTTTGGGTTGGCTTTTTGGTCTAGAATAGGAGAAAAGGGATCAAATTTGCAATTTCATAGCAGTTTTGGGTAATACTGGTGATATTACAGCGGAGGGATAGGGGTGCAAAATGTCTTTCTGCGGAGCAATGAAATGTATCGGAAGTGAGAATTTCACCCCAGTCAACTTCAAATCCCTGTAGCAAAAAATCTTAACCATGAAAACCCTACAAGTTTATGATGATGAGATTGCCAAATGTTGTCCCCATTGTGCCTAAAAATATTGGAACCAACAGAATGTTGAGCAAAAAGCTACAGCCAGGGATGTTACAGCCATTTAACATTGAAGTCAATGGGCAAATAATTACTAGTCTGAGTCCAGATTGAAAGCTGCAAATATATAGACTCGTTTTATCCAGACACTTCTGTGTAATGCAAACAGAACACAAGTCTTCGGCCACCGAGCCATACCGGCGATTGGAAGTTGTTTGAAAACATATCACATAGCTTGAAGAAGTTGCTCGGTTCTAAGTTAGAGGCTATTAAGGGCTTTTCATACAAAATTAAGCAGTTTTAACCCCCAAAATGTTATCGGGATAGCCCCTTTAAGTAATAAAATATTAGATTTTTTTGTCATTGTTAAGCAAAACAAGACATGCATGCAAATGATCAAGATCTGTTTTCAGGTTGAGTTAACTTTTTTCAAACTAAATATACCAATAGTTATTGATGGACAATGAATGAAATGTCTTACTTACCACTTTTGGACCAAGATTTTGAAGAGAACATGGTAATCTGGCATTATCACCAACATCAAAAGTTACATTTCTTTCTGTTTCAACGAAGGTAGGAAGTGTGTAGGTTTGAGGTCTTGCTGCCCTTGCTGAAAATAGAACAATTAATAACATAAATAATAATGTCTTTCTTGCATAACAATATATGCTTTGTTTCATATGTTGTGGATATGAACAGGCAAGACGACTAGTGGACCAGACAAAACACTTATTTTTACAGTGTATTATTCAAATGAACTGAAGCAATGACCTCACTAAGGAATGGTCAATATTGTGGAATGGAGTAAGATTTTTTATCCAAGGTCACAAAATGCTGGGGGGGCAATCCCTTCTCAAACTTGCCCACTCCCACCCCCATCCTTCCTATAACATATCTTGAGTTCGTCTTAGATTAAGAGCAACTTAACAATTCATTGATTCATTGTAAAATAATCCTTTCTTGGGCTAAGTACCAATTTTATGTGATATTTGATCGATTACAAGCTTACAGATTCATGCCCTTTGGTTTGCATTGTACATGGTTTACAGTTTACGTACATATACTGTATGATTTTATCAGGAATCTAAATATCAGAGTTTATTTGTTAACAAATGGCATATGTCATGTATATTAAATATAATATGAAGCTAATCTGTGTGGCTGGAGTTTTATCTGTATTCTCATTCATTTAGAAATAAAAAGTTTCCAGGCATGATTTCAGTTAATAATCAATAACATTTGTATATTTTTGATTTACCAAATACTGTTGGGTGTTCAATATTTATGCGGTTTTATTTTGGATAGGTGATATTTATGCATATACAAGGAGCAAAAAAGCAATATTACATTGATTCGTAACATATCTTTTGATGAGTGTACTTTAGACATTGTAAGCACTTAGTCTTAAAAATTTACTTTTTGGTATATAGAAGGGAGCTAAAAAAAACATTATTACATTGAGTTGTTTAAGTGGCATTTAGTAACTGGATGAGAATAACACATGACACAATTATAAATAATAATCTTTATCAAGCAAAGAATGACAACCATAGTACAATAAAGATATATATACAAAATATGGAACAAAGACAAACATTTATATACAATGATGGCTTCCCAACCCTTTGATGGTTTCCAAATGATTATCTCTCATTGTATATAAATGTTTGTCTTTGTTCCATATTTTGTATATATATCTTTATTGTACTATGGTTGTCATTCTTTGCTTGATAAAGACGAGAGAACCCTCGTCGAAACGTCGCTGAAATAAACTCTTTAAGTAACTTGTATTCCATATAATTGTGTCATGTGTTATAGTATTACATTGAGTCGCAACATATCTTTTGACAAGTGTACTTTAGATATTGTAAGCACTTTTTCTTATAAATTTACTTTTGGGTATGAACAAAAAGCCTACTCGCCATCTTAATTCGATTTTTTGCCAGAACAATCTGCTTTCATGTTGTTTAAGATGAAAACCTTATTCTCTGAATGTCACAAACCTACTTTATAATTTAATCCTAAAATATAATTTTCTCCTCTGTGTATTGTAACAGTACAGCCATGTATGATTGAATTGATTTTCAAGTATTTATCTATAGATTGAAAAGTTAATGTTTATGGTAAAATAATTGTAGGAATTATTTTTCTCAGTTTTGGTTTACGTTTAATCAGTCAAACATTTTTTTATCGCTGTGAGTTAATCAAATATTGTAATATGTAGGAAATATTGTTTGTTATAATCTACCAAACAGACATTTGAATTATTTATTTGCCAGACGCAGAGCTATCAGGTAGTATTAGTCAAAATATAATACTTCGCTACAAGATCAATAAAAAAGGGTTTAGGCATAATGCCAGGTAGAGGAAAAGATGAGATCTTTGCAGGAATAAACGATGCAATATTGACCCAAGAGTTCTGTAGAAAGATTAGAAGAATATCATTCTGATATTTGGGTAGACAATTACAATTGGTTTTCTGTGTAAGTATGTGTATCAATATCTTAAATATTAAATTTTTTTGGCTGATTGGGAAAAATGAATTATATTTTTGAAAGCATCTGTCAGTGTGATTTAGTTACGATTAATCAATGAATGAACTGGATTGTAGAAGATAAATGACTTGTCTGTAGTTGCTAGTTTCTAACTAGTTTATATAATATGCCTGATACCGGGCATCATTTACCAGTCTACAGGGAACTACTGATTATTTGTCATAACTGTCACTCTATCATTGTTAAGCTGATAAAAAATGAAATGTGTTTTTATTAATTTAGAAGATAATTCTAGATATTTTGCTACTGAGAAGTTCATGGACAAATCTCTCTGCTTTAGTTGATGTTAATTTGATTGTTACAAATACATTTAAAACATCCGGCTTTAGGCTGGGATCATGCCTTTTTAAAACCAGAGCGGGAGAGTACAGCATGTGCATGGATTGAATGAAAAGTCAGCTTAACTGCTCTTAGAGCAATGGTCAAGGGGCTCTGAGAGCAATGGTCAAGGGTTATGACTAATTACTTATGGAAATTTCAAATTTCAATTAAATCAGATGAGTAATTTATATGCCTTAAGCAACTTGAAACCAGTCATTTTAACGTAACACATTCAGGTAACCAAAAACCGTCATTGAAAACAGCTACAGAACTGGTGTGTTTCAACTGGTTTATTTGCCTCGCCTTTGTGTTCTATGACAAAGTTTTAATGATCACCATTTATACTTGAATATGAATTGTATATTAGATAAACGTGTATGTCTTCGGGGGGTGTTACAGTTAAGCAACGTTCCTGCAATTACAGATTTGTCCATTATTTTTTTTGAAGATTAGACCAATGCCAGATTTAAACTTTCTTTTCAGATTAGTATTCCCTTATCTTAAGGTTGCATGTTATCCTTAATTGGCACAAACTTATTTCTTCCTTTAATAGCGAGAAGACAGACAGAAATATTACGGTAAAATTTCCAGTCATGTGCAAGAGGGGGTTAATAAAGGAAATATAATTAATTGGCTAGACAGACAGGGTCTTGAGAAGCAATTTGTCCTCACCCATTAAACGATGCCTTGAGGAATTAAGTAATAGTATTCAATGGACATATTTCAAGGGTGAGAACGTCCAGTCCAATATGTTGGATTTACATTCAACATTTTATGGTTTTATTTAAGAGAGAATCATCGAAGAATCATGGTGAATATATTGTCTCCTTTGGACAAATTTATCTCCTGTTTTATTGGAAACTTTAGAAGCAAACTTCAAAGAAAATTAGAGATGGCAATTACAACAGAAAGTGAACAATGTGATCAGATCCATAGAGCAGATCAGTATATCCAGCCAGCAAAATCTTTAATCAATAAAGTCAATTCCTTTTCTCTTCTTTTATATGAGAAGAAAAAAGTAGAAATCAGCATTGGTTTTACAGCCTTATTAACCATGATTTGTTTCTCCTTTAAGCTGCTGTCAATGAGGGTGTTGGAAAAAATGAAAATACAAGTATCTTTTACTTGATTTTGTTTTAAAAATTTTATAGTTTGAAACTCTTTAGCATTCATCAAAGATTATAATGAAGTCTAATTCAGCCTAATCTGAGACAAGATTTTTGTAAGAATAGCTCCCAATTTTCACATTACTTTTATGCTATGATTATTTTTGGTAGAGATTTTCAACAGTACATGTACAGTAGAGAATAATTGAGCACACTGACATATATTATGTGAAGTCTCTCTTAAAAGTATTTACTTAACACTAATGAGTTTCACAATTATATCAAAATCGATTCATATAGTCCAGTAATAGAGATATTATGTGATATCAAAATGTGCAATGGTGGATAGACAGAAGAGAGTCTATAATAACTCCTGAGGGCAACTAAACTAACTTGTTTGCTTTAAGTAAAGGCTTTAACCTATCTATGAAGCATCCACTCTCAGACAATCTAACATTAATACAGTCCGGTACAAGATAAGATGTTAGGGTAGGTGGAGAATAATAAAGATTCATATATGAAGAGGCTCAGATGGATACAAGATTCGTAGCAGACGTTTCATCAAGAAACATTATTTTTCTACCAAATTCTAGACCTCCCAGCTAATATTGTCACCTGTATGTCATAAATAAATACAAGATGCACATCCTGTTAAACAGCGATAAATCGTTTACATCTGTACCTAATATACAGTTCCGTTTCTCTTTTCTAATTACAATTAATCACAGATTGTTGGAATGTCAGATGCATTCAAGAGGAGAAGACATGAGATTAGAGCAATAACTATCAAGTGATCTGTACTTGTGTATCAATAAACAATATAATTAGGGACAAGTGTATTTTATATAGGGTTGATTAAGTCAATTCAAACCCAATTATGATCCTTAAATACACCACTTGAAGAATCCGACACACATCTCTATCCTTGCAGATTATTTATTTATCCTCCTGCACTTGTATTTATTTTCATTTGTTCAGGTACCATTACATTCTAAACCAATATCTTGTGTGTTTAACAGTAGGACTATTCCCTTAATGGATCAATTTCTAAAAGTGAACCAATATATACAGCTCATTTTATTCATTATTCTTATCTTGTTTTTTGAAGTTTTGTATACAAGTTTACAAAGGAAGATTTATATACTGGTTGTCAGACTAATCTGTGTTCTTCTCCACTGGAAAACACTTTATAAAATTAAAATGGAGCCCTGAAGAGAGAAGATAATCTGACTGTAGTGTAGGTGGATTAGAGCGCTGTCCTGTATAAAACATTTAATTTGAAAGATGTTTTTTCTCCAGTAAATGTCTCCTTCCTGGTTGAATAAACACAAATCAATATCACTTTGTGTTCTTGTCTTATCTAAATATGTAACTGTTTGCTACTTGTATCTATAATTGTTATTGGATGATGATCCTGCGCATTAACTGCATGATAAATAATGCCAGTTAAATGGTTGATAAACAGAACTTCTGAAATATCTTGGCAATAACAAATTTCCTGCAAATGATTGGCATCTTCCATCCATCCAACATTCTCAACATCATTCTTGTAAAGAATAGATTTGAAATTTGGAATAGATCTATGTTCTCGCTTAATTACCATAAAAAAATGAGTCTGCCTTATTTGACTCCTAGTTTAAACCTGATTCCTGATAGCAATTAATTATTCATTAGGAACAGGTTTTTGTAGTCTATGTAAACAGATTATTAGTTGTAGGGTACTGGTTGACAGAGCGTGGTACATTCAGTCTGCTATTATAACCATCTGTTTAACTGCTAGTTACAGGTGCACAATTCTGTTTTTAAAACAAGGAATTCATTAAATGAGTCTAAGGAAATGATCAGGTTAAAGAACTTGTTCCATTTGATCTTTAGGACAATGGCATTTAGTAAATGAGATGCAGTAAACTATTAAAATAGTCCAGGAATTACTTACATATATAAATTCATTAACAAGTGTTTTGTGTTAATCAAATGATTTTTTTTTTGTTGTTGTATATTTTTGTGTCAAGAACTAGGAAGATGCTGCATCAGTTCCCCATGACACTGATTGGTGTAGAATAGCCAAGAGTGAGACAATTTAAAAAGATATGGAGATGCTTTTTGTACAATGGAATGGATGATGACAGGAAGGGCTAACAAAATCTGCAGTTAATTCATCAGGAAATTTGAAAAACTAAACCTAAGCATTTACCTGATGTAAATTATTCATGATCAGAAAATTAACCCAATGATTTATTAGGGTTTTTTCATCACCTCAAGAGAAGAAATTGGTATCATCAAACTAAATTCTTTGGCATTCTGTCAAATGTTAACATGGCAGTATCAAATATTGATGAATATTATGTCCCCACAAGGAAGATTGTGCCTTTAATTGACAAATATAGGCAATCTGTTATATAAAGTCTGGTCTCTGTGTTATCTGTTAATTTTAGTATGTATTGGTATATGTGGTATACATCTACAGATAATGTCATTTTTCTATACTACTTTGTTAGTCTGTGTGGACAGTGGGGAATTACAAGTAAATGCTTGATTCCATCATAGCATTACAAGAATCATTTTCTCAGACAGATGAATTACTATTAAGTCTGACTACTTAAATTCTCTGAAATCGTATAAAAGCTGCATTTACACCCAGGGACCTTTGGCTGCTATATGGGGTAATTTTTCTTACCAGGTTTAAGGGTAATTGTTGGTCATAAAAATCTTAAACATCCTATAGGCATGGTTCCCATAACACTAAGAGTAACACAAAAGGAGCCATTTTGGATGGGATTCGTTTTAATGTCTCGTCAAGATAATACTTCAGTCGTTTCGAGTCAGACATATGGGTTTTATTTTATATCTATGATGCAATGATTGGGTACAGCATTTTGAAAAGACAGTATGGTCTCCATGACTCTTCTTCAACTTGCAACTGTCAAGGATTCATATTTCAGCTGCATTATATCTCAAAAGCTGTGTCTTCTATCTTTTCATTGCTTCTCAGTTTACATTATAGTAGATAAAGTCTAAGTATATTGTGTATATATATATATGCATAGAAGACATTTAATTTAATGTAACTTGACCCAGTACAATGGAAATTGATTTTAAAATACTTACACATAAAATGTGATCTTTGTATGTGGGAGGAAAGTGTTTTTTTAATGTTACTGTATTTTATGCGGTTATGTGTGCTCACTTGTTTTTTAACTGTGGGCTTAATAGCACATGATTCATTTGATATTTACCCTTAAACTGTTGGCATTTAGCAAAATATATTAAAGACTTACAAAGTATGTAATGATCCCATCCTGATGAACACATTCAGTGAGAAGTATTTTAAGAATTACATGTTGTTAAGATCAATGTTAGACAATAATTATGTTTGAGAGGTCTTGATGGTGTCAGACAGGACTTCCTTGCCATCGTTTAATATTTTCTCGATGAATAGTTTGACTCTGTGATTGAATATGAACTCTTCAATGTAGAATAATTTTTATCATCTTCTGAAGATGGTTCAAGCAATCAATACCACATTAACAGATAAAGAGTTATCCAGTTGATTTTCAGCTAATCGATACGTGTGGAAGTTTGAGGAAACAAAATGTTCTTTTTTCGTGTTAACACTATATTGAATCCCAATTAATTTCCTGTGAAGATAATGTTATGTATCCGTTGATTCTCTCCATCTGATATTTGATTTAAAACTTGTATTGACCTGACGCTACTAATGGCCGACTGTCGTTGTCGAGCAGTGGTGACAACCTTATAGAATATCAATTGATGGCTAGACAAAATATCATGTCTGTTTTACATTTCATCATTCCATCAATAGGAGAATATCATTAAATCTATAAGATAACAAATAGTGTGTGTACATGATCAACATCATTCAAACCCTTTTTGTCTCTATGTTAATATTTTCTCGTCTATTTATTAGAGTATTTGTTTGTGAACTATGTAGCAATTCCATTAGTGAACGCTCGCTATTATACTGTGGGTTATTACATCATTACAATAAACAATGCAATTATTCTTAAATAAACAGTAGAGTTATCTTCAACTAAAATAGTCTGTTAACCATTAGTCTATAATTGATTCCAATCTTGAAATTAGTTGTCATAACAGTTATTCTAGGTTATTATCTTGATCATTCCAGCCATCAAAAAATTGCATGTGATTTAAATGGTAATGTGCATAGATACTCCATTGGGAATAGAATTAAATAAACAAAAGAGTCAATCATTTATATCATCATTTAAATTAATTAAATTTTGATGAGATTAAAAATCAGAGAAATATGTTTGCGCTTTTCACCAATTTGTCTGCTGTGTTCCCATCTACCTGTATTGGCTCATGGTTTCCAGGTTCAGCCAATCAATCTATTTCACTAAGCTTGCTCTTGTAAGAGCATGTGATGTCACTTTAAATATTTCATCTCATTTGTATAATAATAATTGATGTCAAATGAGATTTCCTTCTGAACCATACTTTGAAAAATTGAAACAACATTCTGTTAAATGTATACACATATCAAGTTTGAATGATATGAGAATTTTTAACTTTTTGTTCCGGTTGACTAACAGTAAAGTTGTTTTTAAAGAAACAGAAAAAAAGATTTATGTTAGAAAAATAAGAGAAAGGTAAAATCTTTGACATTTTATTGCTCAGAGAATACATACAGTTCCAGTAGGGCTATCATTTAATGGTACATAAATAATAAAATGCAAACATTTGGAGAGATGTAATATGTATTTTTTTCAGTTTTACCTGAATTATCTACCTTCTGGATTTTGTAGAAGTAAGCATATAGTATCATCTCAACTAGAACACAAATATTGTCAAATGGTACTGGCTCTTCATACAACCACAAAGTTAATGATAAAACCATCTTAGTATCATCTATCTAGACAATCATTCTTCTCTGTCAGAAAAACACAAAATATTGTGGATTTTTTGCACCTCTAAGTTCATATAACATAAGCAAAACGTCAAGTATAAGTAAGCTTAGTTAAAGATGCACTTAGTATTGTGGTCTGTGAAGACCGTCAGAGCATTCTGAATTTATTGCTTTGAACGGAGTGTAGACCCGAAAATTAAAAAAACACTATGCAACCCAATAAAAGTTAAATGAAATGATAATTATTGGATTGCTGTGCAAAATCTATTTTTCTTAATATACTTAAATATTTCCATATTTAACAATAAGGTACATATTTTGTGTGAATCGTAGTCTGTATATCAATAATTACAGAGTGTACATCAATAATTAAAGGATATCTTGTAGTCTATCTTTGCTTGTTTTGTTTAAATACCCAGACAGAAATTTCCATGTTGAACAGAAGCTAAGTAGTCCATGTTTCCTTTAATAATATTTGATGTAGCTTCACTTTTCAATAGGTTGGTGTTGGTAGCCCTATTATCAGAAACTGAAGTAAGCGTTAAATCTGTTAATATGATTTGATCCTCTTTCTTCATCTTCCCAAGCCTCTGTCCATATCTTACACCTATATTATTTCAACATAGACAAAAAAATATTAATATAATTGATCTGTTTTTTTTAAGGCTTCATTAAGAACAGTAACTGCCTTTAGATGTTGTTCAGACTGTTTGCTGTGGTGAGTATATGTCTTGGATCATAAACAGTTTGTTAAATCGGTGTTTTACTGTAAATACTTCAATATAGTGAGATATTTCAATGAGTTTTTACCATAGTCTTGGTAGATATTGGATACGAGAGAGTAGTTGTCTCAAGAATTGAAAATTCCTTTGGATCAAAAAGTTAATAAGAGCTTTACACTTGTCAAAATGACGCCAGTTAAACTTAAAACATATATATGTATATTAAATTATTGTTATGCAATGTCTAGTTTATTGTGGATCTTGTTCTCTGCTTTAATTTTGTCTTTAAATTTTATTTATGCATGGAGCAATCCTCCTGCACTTACTATTAGTCACAACTGGTTAAAATATTCAGACATACAACTTTTATACATAATTGTACTTGTAAACTTAAATTAATATTATATACCGTTAGAAATGATTATTCAAAATTCATGTTTTTACAGCGCTCTGGGAAATAATTGTTTGTGTTTTTATAAAATGATACAAGTATTTATGAATCACTAAATTTCATAACTGCGGCACTTAAACTTATGAATGTTTCTAAATTTCTTTGTTAACTGGTTATTCATCACTCATCAGCATGGGGTGATGTCCTTATATATATTTACACTTGAGTTAAAAATTTTAATCAGAAATCCGATCATGTCTTATATTTATCTTATGAAATAATTGTGTTAGCTACCTGTTTATGTGTTAAAGATATGACACAGAGTAAAATGATCTTCGTCATTATAACACTAGTTTGTAAAGGACTACAGATCCAATTTCAGACACCAGTTGGTCCATTTTTCTATTCAAATTAAACAAAACTAACGTTATTTCGCCACGCTTCCTAATCTTTATTGTCCTGGTATAAATTGAGAAACTATCCTATCATAATATATACCAAGAATGACAAAATTGTTTTCTTAATGTAAAAATATACTGTCAAAGCTATTAAACTCCTTTTAGAAGAAAAAAAAGGCTTGTCAATAAATGAATCACTAGAGGTTTTCTAAAAAAAAATTATCTGAAGTATTTTTATTTTAAATCCATTTAATCCCACCAGACATAGGAAACATGAGACTTAGTTCAAGATATTCTTCCTAACAATTAATGTGAATCTGAAGGCTTAGTAAAAGACAGATGTGGCATCATAGCAAAATTAGAAGTAAAAAAAGATTACAGTAGTTTCTTTCTGATCCAGTCTATTAATAATCTTAATAGTTTTTTGAAACCGTTGAAATATACATATGCACATTTGATAAGCAGTATTGATTTTTTTCAAAAATTGTATACATACACATTTAAATTATGTAGGTCAATCAATGCAAACATTAAAATTTATTCTGTCAGAGGCTGTTATACATTTTTCAATTATTCCAATTCAACCCAGCAACAGAGGACCTACACATCCAAGGTTGGAACTTCAGCAAGAATATATTTACTATAATAATGTTGTACATTTTGTTATTTTAAATGTGTGATTTACAGTAATAAAATGACCATAATAACAGATCTCTTAATTATGATAATTCAAAGTTTGTGTATTAGAAACTATGTTAGTAAGTCAAGATATACACACCAGATTTTAATTATTAAAATGTATCAAGAATCTAAATTCGTATGTATCTGCATCATTCAGAAATATGCTTCTTGAAAGGGAGGGATATTTTACTACAAAGATTAAAGTATCAGTAAAATTTATGTACCTACTTTATGTTATTTCGTCAAAGTATCATTACATATTAATTGGATTAATTTCATCTTTTGAAATGCCTAATACTTTCATCATCTTCTCAATAACATTCATGCTTTGAAACAGCTGGATTCTTTTAACTTTGTGAAACTTAATAAACTTCTTATATATTTTTGATGACTTGATATACACAAACTGTTCCAAATTTCATTCCAGTCTAGATTAAAGTTTTGTTTTTGGCATGCCAAATGTGTCTGCCTGAAATATGTGGAGATCATGAAACAGAAAAGGCACAAACTCTCTCTCTAAGATGTCTCTTTTTTTCCATAAACTTCTTTGAAAGCAAATTGATTTTGAAAAAAACCCGATGGTGATGATCTTTACCTGTGGAGATGGAAATAGGTGGGAGATAACTCTTTGTATTTTTTGAAAGATGGCTAAAATCATAAGAAAATGAAGACCCTTTTTTTTAAAAAAAAGTTAAAGTGTCAGGTGGTGTAGCTTTCATTTGAATATATTGAAGTCTCTTTGTTGTTCCCTTTCAAAATATACAATCTTTACTCTTTCAAAAGTAGCCTGTGCTGATATCTACACAAGAGAGTTAAATAGGGATTTAACATCCACTCGACACAAATTAGGTCATTTTGGGACATAAGAACAATTGACTTGAAAAAGAAAACAGTCAGTGTCAATCCAGACAGATTACCACTGACATACATTCAGCTTCTCTTTCCAATAGGGCTATTTAAAACTGAATATTAAATTTAATTTTTAGACAGTTAATGTAAAATCAGATTGTCTTGAATCTGGCAACCAACTGAACTAAAATGGGAATTGCTTTATAATTCCTCATGTTTCAATATTAATAAACTTTGGATGTTGATAATATTTCTCTATCTTCTAATTTATATTTGATCTCTACTTTCTTGATTCTTTTGAATGTCCTAACAATTGTGTAACAATTAGATGATCATTTTCGCTTATCAGAAAGGTTTTTCTGATGACATAAAATATTTGTAAGATTTTGTTTGTTTGATTAAAGAGTGTAATTTCCTCTAGGGATCTTGTTCTCATAACCTATAATCCAGTTGTTTGAATAATTTAACTGTTTTTTTGTTTTTATATATGGAGTAATTATCTCCTTATCATTATATCATAGTCATGTTAATTCCTTCATATAAAATAGAATTCCTTCATATAAAATAGAATTCCTTCATATAAAATAGAATTCCTTCATATAAAATAGAATTCCTTCATATAAAATAGAATTCATGAGGTGTTCTAAATGCATGCACATTTATTTCGAAAAAAGCAGGGAACTATTTAAATGGTTTGTCACACATTTTGGGGCACAATAGCGCAGTGTTTAATTGAGATAGAATGTTCAGATTTAGTATAATTTCATTTAGTCAAATGTCCTTATATGTAGTTCAGTGAGGAGCATTATCTGCTTAGGCTTAGCTGCTATCTGTCTGACTATCTACGCGTCATACCTTTTGAAGCACAATTTGTTTGAGGTAAAATGTTCAAATTTGATGCAGATGTTTACAAGGTAAATGTCTTGACTGTGTTCAATGATATGCATTTTCTGCATTAGCTAATTTGATAGGTCAAGACTTCAGGACACAGTAACTCTGCTTAGAGTAGGTGTTCAATAGGTGGATATTTTTACTGTGATGAAACTTGGTGTACTAGTTCAATCATGAGCACTTCATGGTTAGGCTAAGGATAGACAAGCTCTTTGATTTCTCATGCTTTACAAAACCATAGGTTTATGATTAATTAACATAAATTAGCATCTATTTATTTAAATTTTGGGATTGCATCAGCATCATTGTTTACTTGTTTCTTTAAAAACTGTATGGTTAAAATATTAAGTCTTTTGTTCAATGCTATAAATTCTCCCATAGATTTTGTTGTAGTTAATTTGAATCCTTGGTATATACAGGTTCTAGCGTGTTATTCCAAGCCAATAAATAACATTATTACAAGTGTTAAACGTCTGGTTAAGTAGTCTTTGACCCATGTTCACCTTTAAATGATGAGAAAAAAAAATGAAGAGAACTTATTAAACAGACCAGAACTTTTATTTGTAGACTAATGCATAAGTTGATTACTATACTTATTTGAATTCAACATTCTATATCTTGCAGTAAACAATGGCTCTCTTAATCTCAATGTAAGCCATTGAATTTAAACAATTAGATGTAGACATGATTTTACACGTCCATTATATCCTTTACCTACAATATTATATTTTGCTTTATTTATTGAAGAAAAAAGTATTCCTCTATTTGATACTCATCCAACCATAAACAAGCCACTTCAAGACTAAAAATTGTATTCTTGCCAGAGTATTGAATTAATTAAGGATCAAACTGGGTGATTAGAAGGTATAAATTGGCAGATTCAATTAAGTTCCAAAAATACTTTGCCATCCTCAAAGAGATTCCCAGATTCTTAAAGAACACACAAATGTAGAAGTGAGTTAAGTTTACCTAAGTGCGCTGATGGTAGGTAGTGGTAATTAGAACATTTATACAGCATGTAGCCTCACGCTACCATGTTCATGTGCCAGATAAAAATGTATCATGGGGAAAATAAAATAAACTTTCTCGTTTCCAAACCCTGAGATAATAATGAACAAATTTTACGTTATTTTACTTGTGTCAAACTGTCTTGAAGATGAAAATAAATTTTAAAAGACCGTTATTTATTTTTCAAGAAGTCAGTTTGTGTTCCTGCAGGTGTTTCATAGTTTATCTTTTCCATCGATCTGCTAAATACACATGCACGTAGGTAATTAGTTACTGACAGATTGACAAAAAATCATTCTTTCACATGAATATTTCATTGAGATTAGGTATTATAGGTTCTTAAGAGTGAATAAATACACATATACAGATGAAGACAAATATATATTTTAGAGAGTAATTTTGTCTTTAAGATTTCTAAGGTTAACAAAGATCAATGATAGTCCTGTTTATCAGGTCACACAATTAAACAATGGAGGGAAATGTAACCCTAGTAAGTAATTTCCGTGGTCATTTCCAAAACATTGCACTATGTTGATCTTAATCTTTCGAATAAAGTACATGTCAACAAATGCTTTCTATTATTTTTTGTGGATCTTTATTTTAATACAAAAGTACAACAACGTTTTAGTATAACAACCATCACAACTTTGTAATCGAGATGCCAGAACCTAAAGCTTTAAGATTAAATCTTAGAGCCATAAACCCAGAAAAAGCTCCTTGAACAAATTCCTGGTTATGTAAACTTGATCTTGAAAATAACATTGTAAAATGTGTTTTATATTAATCATGTAGATTTACAAATGTTATTATTAGAGGAGAAGGGACAGTTTCAAATACATTATGTCTAACCATACATTATACACATGCCGTGAATGGCAGTGAGTGTGAAGGGAAATCCGGAGATACGTAACCCAGGAAGGAGGGATAGTGTCAGTAAACATATTTTTATCTTTTTACTTGCCAACAATGCAACATTTTCTTGCTGCCATGAAACAAAAGATAGTTTGAAAAGCTCAATTGTTTTGTTTAAGTGGTGAGCATCTGTTTTTCACGACCATCGTAATATGTGATGGTAAAACAGTACAATTATGTTTCTATAAATGATGGAGGATTTCATCTATTCATTCTGGATTACCAGTTTGTGGTCTAGTCACCCGCTACTCTGACATATTAACTGGCTTCTAACCAAAATAATTTGAATTTGATTCCCTGGTGACTAGAACTTTTCTTCATTTGTGACATTTTTTTTTCTCTCAAGAAGTAAAGATCAATCTTTTGTACCTTTCTTTTTTTATGAATAATGTCTTTTGTGAAAACCATGGATCATACCATTGGGAATCTGTATGTCGGTTACATACACGTGTACAGACAATGTGTCGTCTGCAAAAAAACAGGTGTCATAGCTGCTACTCAGGACATCGATATTGGATTTTTTAAAAAAAGATGGGATACACCAAGAAAAGCTGAGGTGCTCTTGTAAAAAAGTAGACTTGCCTAACTATAGACCTTGGCAGATAAAATAAAATGGTTGGATTGGGGAGCACACACATAAATATACTAACATCTGCTTTTTATATAAAATTAGGGTTTTATTTTATAAACTTACAACAACTTTTCGAAAAAAAGGTACCAATTTTTATTACAAATAAAAAATTATGTTAATGTGTCAAATACATGTATTTAGTAACTGTGATATTTGAAACCTTTAAATAATGGCTAACATTTCAAGAATGTGTTTAACATACCTATTCATGTTTTTTACTCAAATAAATCTTTAAGGCCGTGTCATCACAAGATGAGTATTCTTTTCGTTCTTAAAATATTGGAGGTAGACTGACAGGAAAATGTTTGGTTCTTTGGGTATAATGGATATGTTTATGGTTCATATACCGACACCAAGCTATTCTGATGTCTTCTGCTGTGGTGAAAGAGAAGATCTGATTCCTATTTCACATGGTAAAAGATTTAACTTGCCTGCATGATGGTGAGTGAAAGACCTGATGTTGGGTGTTTGCATTCCAATGTACACAATTCTAATTATTTTGGGGTTGTTTTATCACCTTGCAATATAAGCAGTAAAAATGCCTGATTGCTGATGGACAGATATACATGTATCTTTTACAAACTGAATCAAGTTTCTTATATAATATATTATATTGTACAAAGCACCGACTACTCATTTTACATACACCTTTCAGAAGTGGTGACATAAATCAACCTCTTGACGTTACCATCAAAATTGATAGTGATCTTGCATTCTAACCGACCAAACGTAAAATCTAAAGCTTAAAGAATTTACATAACGATCTAACGAACTCCCACGCTGAAAGGCCGACTTACAGTACGTATTTGTGCTAAAACATTTGGTCACAAGCAGTTCTGATCTAAGTGGGTTCTCATTGCTCAGTAATGATGTTTAATGCCAACATAGTATAAACATTGTGGAAGGAGAGAACACTTGGGATATAAGAATTCCAGCATTAAACATCCTAATTGTTTCCTGTAAGATGGTAAACTCATAGCATAAAAAAAGGGTGGTAGCTGGCATTAAGGAACAAATCGGCAGGTTTCTAGTTTTATTGCATTAACACACTTAATTTAACTAAATAATTATAGGAAAGCTCAACTACCTATCACTACATCAACCTTTAACCAAGTCTCCCTGGAGGAACATCCACCAATACTCAGTGTATATGCTCCATATCAAACTTACATGTGTCTCTAATCTACCATTACATATGTGATAACCATGAAAAATAACAGATGTACATGTATACAAACTATTTATCACAACAGCTGATTTCAAACTATTTTACAGCTCTGCATGTAAAATGTAACAAATTATGACTGCTGTTGTAAGAAATAACAACACCATACAAGCCAACATGACTGCTTGTGATTTTGATTGATGTATATAGTATACAAGGTTGCTGAGACATATATTTAACAATATTCATTGTTCAATTAAGTTTTAGATATTTTCATACATATTTTTGGATTTAATAAAAAAAAAACACCCACTAAACCTGTCACAAAAATATGTTTTAAATAGTTCCCTTATGTTTAAATGCATTAATTGTGCAAATTCAAACTCATAGATACATTATAATGTGTGTATGTACATGTTATATTGCTTTGCAATGATGACCGTTTGTTTTATCAGAAAATGCTGTGGGTTGGATGGCCGAATGGTTTGCATGTGCGCGCTGTATCATAAGGTTTGTCATGGAATGAACTACTGTGGTTTTGATTCCGTGGTTGAAGGGTTGCCTGTCCAACCTCGTGGCTTTTCTCTGGTTTCCTCCCACTGCTCAAGATCCCTACGTGCAAACAAATTATTAAAATTGAACCATGTGTTAGTCCCGAAATGACCAAGATTTTGTCGAGTGGACCTTAACCCTTCCTTAGCGTCTGCCGAAATTTGTCGGCAACGTTTTTGACCGCTGGTAGCGTCTGCCGACAAATGTCAGGAAATTAGAATGCATGGTTCAGTGACCGCGTATCACGTGAAATCTTACTCGGGAGTGTGTAACTAGTGTTAGTATTACTAGCGACCGAATATAGCCAACATCCGGGACAAACACAACCATATAACATCCGACTAAAATATCAACAAATACTACGCATTTCAACACGCCCTAGATTTCATTTTCAACGGCTCAGATGACGAAGATGGAGGGCCCGATAGCTTTGGCAGTGAATACGATATACCGACAAACGACATATCTCCTGAACGCTCAGAGAATGAGGTGCTTGATGACATAGCTGACAATGTTCCTTGACCGATGCAAGTTGATCAGCCGACCTTCGCTTCCCCGCCAACCTTCTCTGCCCCCCCCCCCAAGATGAGGCTAGTTTTGGCGATGATCCAACATGTCCCATAACATATTTTATATTTCTCTTTGTTCACAATGAGATAGTTATATATTTTGTTCCAAAAAAAATTTAGAAGTTTATTGATGACAAAAAAAATGTTTTTTGTAAGTCTTTGTGCGAAAAAAAAAATTCGCGAAAAGTCTGTCTTTAATTAGTTATCACACAATTATTTTTTAAATTTTAGATGTTATCCCCCTTTTTTGGTGGTAAAATATTGGAAACATGTTAGGCCCCATATTCTATACAATTGGCACTATTTTTATATATATTTTATAGCCTACAGCACTTGATTATCTTGAAAATATGATTTTTTCAAAAAGTGGCGGCCATCTTGGATTACCTGGTTAACATGGCAACTTGATAGAAGTAGGTCAAAACTTGCCAAGTACAACCTGGGATAGTGATAAGTAATCCTTGAAAATTTGAAAGTTCTATATTCATTAGTTACTTAGCTGGACTAATTCTAATAATGCATACAGTATTTGGCACATTTTGCCTAAAAATATTGCGCTACCTCAGTGAATATTTATGCGCTAAGGAAGGGTTAACCCCATCTCTCTCTCTCTCTCTCAGAAAATGCATTTCATTAACATATGAAAAACATTGTCAAACAAAATAAGACTAGGTTTGTTTCCAAAGAATGTTATTTTTGATCTAATGTTATATTGTCAATGGGAGATTAGAATAAATACACTCATGTCTAGCAATGAAAATAAAGAACCAGAGTAAACTGTATTCATCTAGAGATCGAAATGAATTTGGATGCTTTCTGTTTATTTATGTGACAGATATAAGGTCAAATTTATAAACAACATTCATAATTTTTTGGTGGAGTATCGATGTAATGTCATCTGTTAGCATGAGAAAGAATAAAACCTTTCAAAACCGTGAAAGGTTAATAAAAAGTGTCATTCTAGATTATTCTAAGGGAGTTTTTATGGGGTTGCCTTATAAAGAGAATAAGATAAGATATTATAGCTTATTTGTTACATGACAAGTTGTTTCAAACAGTTTTCTAAAAAAAACATTCAGCCATGGTAATTTGAAATGTCTGTTTTCTTTTGAGAAAATTAAATAGAAAATAATTTTTAAAGCAGTAAGAGCATGATGCAAACATGCTCTAGATGTTATCAATATTAAAAATAATTTCATCAGACGCAAATACTTCAGTTAATATCTAATAAGTGGCAACTGTTACTGACCCATTGCTAAATGAGTAGGGGGGGGCCTAGTTGCCTAGAGTGCCGCACTTCGACCTCTAGCTGGCCGGTCAACTCTGGCTTGCAGCTGTGACATGGAGATAGGGGCGCCTTTTCAACCTCATAGGTTTCCTCCGGGCACTCCGGTTTCCTCCCACTGCTAAAGACCCCTTCACGCAAGCGAATTATTGAAATAAGAAAAAAAATGAAAAGCATATGTTAGTCCCAAAATGACCTAGTTGTGTCGAGTGGACGTTAAACTCCCATTTCTCTCTCTCGATAAATGAGTACTGGTATACTTATGCCTCCATGGAGACCCGATTTTTGCAAGAGCATAGTGGAGGGCTGGACGGCCGAAGATCTGTCATTGAGTTTCTATTCGCCGGTTTCCTCCCATTGTTAAAAACCTCTACACGCAAACAAATTATCGCCGTAAAATTGAACCATATGTTAGCCCAAAATGACCTAGTTTGTGTCGAGTGTACGTTAAACCCTATTCCTCTCACTCTCTCACAAAAGCATGATGCAAACATGTAACAGGATAGAATTTTTTTAAAAATATACGCTAATAGTTAGTGCAGGGGGACTGCGCCACATATGATTTACAAAAAGGACAAATACAACGACAAGACATCATACTCCGAAACAGCAAACGAAACAAACAATAAAACAACAATTCAAAAAAGAGTGAATGGATCTGGGGGCTAGCCGTAAGCGTCCACTGCGCTGTACAGTCCCGGGTCTGAAGCAACACAGACTTCACTCAAGATTGAACATATTTACTCGTACAAGAAAACGCACAAACAACCCAACACAATGAAGCAAAGAAAATGTAGACCGCCTCGGGAGGCAGTCGTCTGCTAACTGAATGGTGTGACGTAAATACGTCGTAATGTTATCAATGACGTCAATAGAATTTCTTAACAAAAAGGGCGATAATCAAGATTTAATAATGCTAAAAGCTATAAGTTTAAACAACCAATCAGAATTTTTAAGTTGTATAATTGCACAAAACATAATACTAAATACCCCATACAAGCAATGCAAAACAGGAATGTAGAAGAAAGCATACAATGTAAGTGTATTTATGAAGTAATAAAATAATAACAATAAGGGCGATAATCCAAACATGGCTACGTAACTATACAAATTAAACTAAATTAAATTGGATAATTATCCAATATGTACTCGGTTATATACTTATAAGAAATGTTAAACTTGGTATATTGATGAAACGGAAGTTTCGAAATTTCTTTAAATATGCGTAACTGTGTACCACCTTTGGCAGTGCATTTAAAAAACAGGGATTTTATTCGGGAAAGAAACAGTTCTTTGTTGTTACATACGGTCAAAAATCGTAATGCCTGTGAATAGAAAACATTATATAGTGTTGTATCTGGTATGTTACTATAAATTGACGGATATTTTACTACTTCAAAACCGAATTTGTCCGTTTTGTCGAAAATACCAACATTAAATCTATTGTTAATGATATTGATGTCCAGGTCAAGAACAGATGCAATTTGGGTGCCGGAATTTTCTTTATTTAATATTAGTTCAGGGGGATATATTTCACTTTTATATTTATTGAAATTTCCATTATCATTGATGGGTGTTATGTCATCAATGTAACGGAAGGTGTAGTTGAGACTTTTAGCTACTTTGTAATCTGTTTTTCTTTTATGGTCCTGAAAATAGAATTCATATTTATGTAAATGTGCATTTGCCATAAATGGGGCGGGGTCAGTTCCCATTGGTAAACCAATAGTTTGCTGTATTATCTGATCCCCAACCTCAAATATGGCATTGTCAATGAGAAAATGTATTATGTTTTGAAATTTTTCTTTATCAAAAATTACAGTTTCGGCATTGCGAGGTTTTATAATCCATCTAGCATCTTGAGAGTAAATGGCCATCAAGTTTCTGCCTTTTCCGAAAGCTCCATTAAAGGCTTTATCTACAAACCAATCCAAATTATTTTTAAGATCTGCATGTTGGAGCATGCCATTGTTTCATGTAGCATGTACTAAAATTCTACAACTCTTGGCATGGCCGTAACAAACTCTTGTAACACTATTTTAAGATGGTTAATTTCTGGTGTCAGAAGTTTACTTTTGGCTTATTGCCGTCAGTCACACAAACAACTTGTATGACAGTAATTTTGACAGTTTATTAGAATACGAAATGAGTCGTTGGTTGTTAAATTAATTTTTAAAAAAAGTACAATTGAGTTTGCAAGTAAAGTATATTCTTCTGTACGATCTATTCTGTGTAAATGATCTTGAACCACGCTATTCTTGAGTTTATTGTTAGAGTTTTAATTACTAGTGCATGTACTTAATCAGATTTATTGATGTTGTTTAAGTTTCTATATGACAATCATCCTGGGTTATATTGGAAAACGAAGAGACAATTGCCGTGCATTATGATAACTAAATTGTATTATCATGTCCATAAAACCCACATTAAAAAGGTTCAAAGTTACATAAATCATGCATTATTTATCTGAAAAAAATAGAGCAAACAAATAAATTAGTGTATTTATGCTGTCATTACTCAAATCAGGAACTTAATATCTTTCAAGAAAGAGAAAGACATAGTCTCTTTACTTGGTTATTTGTACATTATGACTTTTAAATGACTTCTATTGAGACTTCATCTTAATCCATCTACTGTACTCTTTATATTATGTTCATTGCCCAAGAGACATTAAATATCATGGCAAAGGCTGTTTACAGTTGTGGTTTCACGCTTAAAGATCTGTTATTTCTCAAAGATGAAGTACTACTATCAATTTCTGGTTTTAATTTTATTCAAATTGGATTTACACGAATTTCCCCAAGAAAATTATGTCAACCGCTATTTACTTATAGTAAAGTGTCATTTGTATTTTTTGGAAAATATCAAATTTTCCATGGATTAACCCATGCTAAAATGTAGTCAGAAAACTAAATTCTAATCTTGCATTCAATTCAGATCACTGTAAAAAGATGTCCATAAAAAAAAAAACAACAGCAAAACTTAAAGATAGTGCTGGCTTGTTAAAGACGAAACAGATTTTAAACCAAAACAGCCTAAATATTTGTTCAATACTGACATAACTTTTATTGGTCAAAGTGTCCATTTGATGATTAAATAATTATTTAATAAGAATTCTAACATATATATTTAGATAAAATATGACCACATTTTTGGTCATTTTGACAAGGTCAATTTTTACATTTTGGTTTTGACTATATCCAGTTTATGTTGTCTCAGAAAATTCAAAATATTTCCAAATGTTCAATTCATCATATCTTTTTCAATACTAAATGCAATTGAACCATTTTTTTAACCAGCATTCCCCTTAGATATTCAACTTTCAAACCACCCTGGGCAATAGTGTATATAGTTACATTTTTGCATTTGATTGTCATACTTGAACCCAGTTTTATTTGTGTCCTTTGGAATCTGTGACAGCCCCTTTAACATTGATCTATATGTTGTGTTGGCAGCAGTAAAGTTTTTTCTCAGGTGATCTTTTTTATTACACAATTGTCCAGGAACAAATCAGTGCTTTAACACTGTTTGAAAAACTCTTGACTCTAAGCAACTTGAGAGCTTCTTCTACAGTTGATACTTAATCAAGATAAAAATCTACCATTTTGTTTCACCTGCTAAACAAGCAAACTGACGGCTACAAGATTAGTATCATGTTAAAAACTAGAAATTGAACACAACTCATTTGTAAACTGGCTTCTTTTTGACAGATAAACTTAGGTAACCGCCAACAAAACATGTGATAGCTACATGTACACGTAAAAATAAATTCAACTTGACATCTCCTATACTCATCAAAAATAACCCAATTCCAATTCCTTTCAAATGTAAACAATTAGCCTTAAGAAAATGAGAAGCATGAGTTTAATTTGCAGATAAGCAGAAGCTATTCTTAGAATGTGGTAAGATACATGTACTCGAGCAACATACCGATATTGGTAGCTAAAAGAAATATGAGATAAGCTTAAAAGGAAAGAAAATTATGAAAAAGTTGTTATTCCGTAGTGACAAACAAGTCACCCTAGAAAAAGTCATCCACAGCGGACATGACAGCATCATTACTAGAAAAATGACGACCAGCTTGTTCTTTTTTCAATTTTAGAAATGGGTCTCATTCATGGTTACAAATCTGGCCAAAATATTATCAGAATCTGCTTCGAACAGCTCAGATTGTCATTGGACATCTGGAATCTGACACGTCACTGATCCGCAGTCAAGAGCTTTGGCACCCATCTTGCAGAAATTTTGTCATTCTTAACTTTTTGGCAAAAATGTGCTGAACACTCTCATGAGAGATGTCTACATCCTTGGCAATAATATTATGTTAAGTGGTCAATTGTTGATCACCATGTTATGTACCCATGTAATGGTTTTCTTAAATGGTTGCTGTTGATAGCCTTCCAGGACACTGGTCATTGCGAAGACTCTCTCTGCCATGTTAAAATTATGCAGCCCACTTCTTTACTGTGTATAAAAGGAAGGGGCACCATCCCCTAAAATGGAGACCATGTAAGCATGTATCCGTGTTAGGGTTTGTCCTTTCAGTTGCTGGTACTTGATGACTGCCCTACAGCAAGTTTCTGGTGAATTCAATGGTTAGGTCAGTTACAAAGTCAAGGATAACACTACAGTTACTATTCTTATGTCTAATATTCATTCAATGATTGTACTTGTTGGTCACAAAAGTTTGTTTCAACCTGATTGATCTATCCTTTTCATGCTTAGAACTTTTGAGCCAGCCCTCGTATGATGATGCAGTTATATATTATTGAATTTAAGGCAATGAGCGTAATAAGTTTTATAGTAAGATCAGGGAGACCGCACTGCATGCAAATAAAACCAAAAAAACAAACCTGCAAACAAGACACAAACTACACAGACATTGCAAGCAAAAAACAAAAATTATTAAATCAAAATTTGAAAATACTCCTGCTACAAATACTCAGTGAGGCTTTATTGGGTGGACTGAAAAGTAACTTGACCACTCTTTATTTTTCTCTTTGAACTTCAATTGTTATACCACAATAATATTTTGCACATCAAACAAATTGTGAAAATAAAGTGTCATAGCAAAAATGGACTGTTTACTGTGTGTAAACAGTATGTGGCTCACATAGATCACGGTTTCAAGTAAGCTAAATGAACTTTGTGAACCTAAATGACATTTCAGTTTTTCTGACCCACCTGCTTGAAATTTTCACCAGATATTGTTTTTTTCCATAAATGTATTTATATGCAAATATTATTATATTGCAGTATAACTATTATTTCAGGTATATTAACCTTTTATCGAGATAATCCACCCATTTTTATACGCCCACATTTTCATGTGGACGTATTATGTCGTCGCCCCTGTTTGTCCGTCTGTCTGTCCATCCACAATTTGTTTGTGGACCCTCTACAGGTCACAATTTTTATCCGATTTCACCGAAACTTGAAATATAGCTTTATCTCTCCAAGATCTCGGTTCCTTTCGATATTGGCATGTATCGGACTGTAACTTCAAGGATTATGGCCCCTGATTGAACGAAAAATTGCTTGTGGACCCTATAGAGGTCACACTTGTGAACTGATTTTGATGAAACTTGACATGCATGTTTATAACCTAAAGATCTTGAATCCTTTCGATATTTGCACCCATCGTAAAGTAGCTTCCTGAATTATGGCCCCTGATTGTCTGAAAAATCACGTTTTTTAGCTTGTGCTCACTCTGCAGGTCACAATTATTATCTTATTTGAAAAACCGTCTAATTATATCACCGTTACACTGTAAGGAAGGTTGAGTTCAAATTCCCTGAAAATCGGACCAAAATTGGCGGACAAAATGGCCGCCGTTTGAATACGAAAGGTGTAAAAATATGGTTTATCAAGGTTGTGGACTCTCAACAGGTCACAATTCTTATCCAATTTTGACGAAACTTTAAATATAGGTTTATCCCATATAGATAAGGGCTGCTTTCGTTATTGGCGTGTATCGGATTTGAAACTTCATGGATTATGGCCCCTGATTGTACGAAAAATCACGTTTTTAGCTTGTGGACCCTATAGAGGTCACAATTTTGAAACAATTTTGATAAAACTTAACATGCATGTTTATAACCCAAAGATCTTGGTTCCTTCCCATAATTGCACCCATCAGAACGTAACTTTTTGAATTATGGCCCCTGATTGTCAGAAAAAACACATTATTTAGCTTGTGGTCCCTCTGGAAGTCACAATTATTATCCGATTTAAAAAAACGTCTGATTATATCACCGTTACACCGAAATGAAAGTTGAGTTCGAATTTCGTGAAAATCGGACCACAATTGACAGACAAAATGGCGGTCGTTTGAATGCGAAAAGTGTAAAAATATTGTATATCAAGGTTGTTGACTCTCTACAGGTCACAATTCGTATCCAATTTTGACGAAACTTGAAATATAGGTTTATCCCGAAATGATCTCGACTGCTTTCGATATTGGCATATATCGGATCAAAACTTAATGGATTATGGCCCCTGATTGTACGAAAAATCACGTTTTTAGGTTGTGGACCCTATTATAGAGGTCACAATTTTGAAACGATTTTGATGAAACTTGACATGCATGTTTATAACCCAAAGATCTTGATTCCCTGCGATATTTGCGCATATCAAATTGTAACTTAATGAATTATGGCCTTTGATTGTAGGAAAAGTCACTTTTACTATTGTTTGTTCTCTATCCACCTCTCGAAAATGTGGGCGTATCCTGCCTGGCAGTGCCAGCTTACTATCTTTATGTTCTTACAATAGTTAAATGATGATAGCTACAAGAATCAATCTATTATAGGCTACAATATATGAAAGATTGCGATCATTATGCCACTGTGGAATCTGAACTACAATTATCAGTTAAAATAAGCAAATATACCAATTTACTAAAACCATTGCTATTTTTAAGCCTGGGGATGCTTAAAAGAATTGGTCATTTTGCTGTCATTTTTTTCAGAATATCAGTTGTCAGTATAATTATAATTGTACCTACATTATAACTGTTATATTAATGGGTTGTTTAGTTATTTCAATCTTGTTCTGAGAACCATTATAAAATATAAGACACGTTCAGCAATGATCAATAGTGCCCTTTACCACAAAAACCTTGGGCGCCATTGCAAGAATTTTTAATTACACATTATGTAAACAGAAGCCTATAATGAAGGTGTTCACAGGGTGCTAACTTTTTATTCTAGACTAAATGTTGGATTTAAGAAAACCATTGTAAGTAAAACAAAAGTGTGATTTAAGATATCAAAATTTTCTTTCCAAATATCATTAATTTGTCTTGATTACAGTAGATGCAAAGTCGATTCTTGAACATATCATCTACATTTCAAAGTTGGCAATCCATAAATGAAGATTACGGTGCAGCTAGAAACTAAGGTAAGTTGCTTAGAATAATTAATACTGTGTAATTATACTAATTGAGGCAGTGTTAACCAGTTCATGGATTTTATAAGAAAACATTTAATGTTGGATCAGCCATTTAATTTATTCAGTTGCTGGGATGAGGTAAACTGTAAGAACGAAAGTTATTTTGTCTTCAGGAGATTGTAATGTTGAGAATCAAACCAAATGTGGAAAACAGAATAACAGCTTACAACATTTACTATATTGAATTACATGAGTCGTTAATTAGCCTAAAGAGCTGCAGGGATTCTGTTCAACAAATGAACAATGTAAGGGATCTTGAAAAGGTTAAGAGCTAGTTTGCCACTGGCTTCCATACAAACAAATACGATGCAATTAGCCCTTGTGGAGGAAATGTCGGATCTCTTGTAGTTAAAAAAAATATATTGTTACAGCTAAAAAAATGCCATTAAAATTGATTTTGCTTGTTGCAGAGAATTCATATATTTTTGTTGGCATAGTGAAGTTGTGATAAATATTTTCTACGGAAAACTGATCTGTAACTGTAGCCAAAGACAAAAAATGGAAAAAGACAGCAAGCATCCATTCTTTCCCCCTGTGAGATGGTTCTCCAATTATATGATCAGATCCTGAAGTGACTATTACTCATTTTTAACGGGTCTCCTGAAAAAATTGGAGTCTCTTTATAGTTATGTATATTGTATATCTGTTAAAATCCATGTGCAATAAAAATACACAAAGAATTGTAAAATGATATAAAAGGGGCATTAGGCAATGGCAGTAAAAATTATTATTTGGTAGTAATGTTTATTCTGTTCACTCTCCGCCTTTCAAATGAAAATCAGTGAAAATTTGAAATGATTAAAATTATTATTCTGAAATAAGGCAATGCACTAAGAGGTAAACATGTTACCATAGGCAATCCCAAAAGACTAACAAAATTCCGGATTTATATGTAGAGAGGCCCTCGACTATTCCACTCACAACTATAGAATGGTGAAAGTGTGTTTTAAATACATTTGAGCATAGCAGATGATGATGATGGATGTTCAACTCTCTACTGTGCATGTACATGTAAGAAAGGCAAATGGCAGTGTCAAAAATAACATATACCTTACCCAGAGGCCTCCGGGATACTGAGGCCCTAGACTTCAGCCTGGCAATCAGGCACTGGTCTCCAGAAAGATTTTTAATTTCTGATCTTCTAAATTACTGTATCGTAAACTGAATGCAGTTTCTCATTATTTAAGAGCAAAAGCATTCTTTTGATTTCCTATGAATTTAAGTACTTTGAGACCTGGTGGGTTGGTGCTCCACTGCCTTCAATTTCTGGAAAGTGTGTTCTCCTTTAACATTCAACACACAGTAAAGAAAATTAAAGTTTCATTTTAAACTTATCCCAATGAAAGCAAGGATTACTTATATCATAAAGGATTACTTATATCATTGAGGCATATATACTACACTTGGTGTTAGCAATAATAGTAATAACGCCATGTCTGAATTCAACACACAATGCTAGAAGTGATTTTTCTCACTGAGTAGTTGATGAACTGCACATCCGAGCTGGGGCATTAAAGTTAATTGCTCAGTGAGCCAGTGGAAGATAAACTGTAACTTTGGTTTGTATGCATTCCATAAAACACAAGTTGTTCAAATTGACACCAAGAAGGCTTGAGATTTGGCAATTGATCGATACCACATTCTGATTTTACTTCTTCCCTAAACCCCAACAGTAGTGAGATGTAATGATGGCAATCATATGGCTGGAATAGAATTGATTACATAAACACTCTGCAAAAAGGATGCGCTGTGTATTGCATATTATACACTTTATTTCTTATTAAAAGCAGTGCTGTGGATGCAGTCTTGAGGAATGCTGTCAGCCTTTCTTTCTTCACTGACTTTTAATGGAAAAGAAAAAGGAACCATTGAATTCTTTTGCATGGATGGTTCACCGCATCCTTGACAACCCTTAATGGGTTAATTTATGGGTATTTAATTATGTGCGTTATTGCACTCCATCGCTGAATTTTTTTATTCATAGTTTTTATGGGATATTTTTATCTCCAATAAGTGGTACATGTATGGGTAATAAACAGATGCAATCGATGTGCAGAAATTATGGTTATAGTAGAGAATTAAATGACAATTAAAGCTGCTGGAGATTAATGATACAAGGGTCTCTTTAAGAGAATAGGTCAAACAAGAGAATCTATAGAGCCAATATTGACTTCTTTAGCCTTATACACAGATTATCTTTTGTCCAATGTAAATGCACTTTCCTTGTAATTGAGGCAAGAAAAGAAAATTTAAATATTTAGACACTGGTCGTTTTCACATGGGTAAAAGCTTTTTTAACTCTTAACAAATAACACTATATTTGTATAATCCGAGACACTTCTATCAGCAATTCTTGAAAAGCAAATCAAATGTTGTCATGTCAGACAATTTAAAACTCGTTGACCTTTTATTAAAGTGTCTTTATACTAAACAAATATTTTATATTTAATTCAGCTGCTTTTGATTATTTCTTTATGCTTTAAAAAAACAAGAATTGTAGGATTTTTCGCCCATGTCGAAAAAGAAAGGTTATTGATCATTAATTGAAATCACAGCATATTATTCCAAACAACCAAAGCTTTTGTCTTTTTTGTGGTTGGAAGACACCTACTTGAATTTTTACAAAACAGCGGTCACCGTGTTTGTAGCATTTCATTTCCCAAACCATTCAATATTCCAGAGTGCTCACAGCCAGCTAAATCGGTAGAATGCTATTGATTAAGCAGAGCGTCGAATCAATGTAATAAAGATTAGTGAATTTCTTATGGTAGAACTGCTGTATGATGTGTCAAAGTTATACTCGGCAGAAACACTTCTGCTCGACATCAGCCATTTATCTTATATATTCCAGTCATCATATCCTAGTCTCTCATACTTTCATCAAGATCAATTCAAGGCCTAATAGTAGCATCAACGCTTACATATAAATGTAACAGTCCATATAGCTAGGTAAATTCCCTGATAGCTAGACCAATAAATTAGTAGATTTTATTTCCAAAGCAGTGCCCATAAAGTCAAATTCACCTCTCTAATGCCATAAATAAGTCAAACATTGCATAGAGAACCAAATTAGGAAATTTCAACGAGGCTTTAATGATTGGTAGTTCTCTAACCCAGAGATATAAATAAAATTGTAGATGTAAAATTGATTTGATGTTGTCAAGTAAAAAGATATTTGTTGCTCATCACTGCTGTGAAACATTTGTCTGACTATATTTGATGACAATAAGATTAGATATTGTGGTGGGATTTTTGTCTAGAGGGCAGGAGGTTTTCTTAAGGTGCCTATAATTAGTGGATTAATTTCGTTAGCTGCTTAAGCTTGAGGATAGGGTATAAAGAAGAGGAGAATGAAATGCGGACATGATGAGGTTAAAACTGACCAGGAGGAACTTAATTGCGTTACATACCCTTGAGGAGAAGCTGTGTTGAACGTCTGTGTGGAGCCGCACATTTTAACCATTTTATTTGTTTGATATTGTCCACCAAAGGACAAGCTTTGTACATAAAGGTATTAAATTATCACTGACCTTTCTATGAAATATGCCAATAACTAACTCCATGAGCAGTTGAAATTAAATAACTTGATGATCAGCGTGGTTTTCTAAATTTCTTTGGCTTGACTCACTTCTATTTAATCTACTTTTATTTGATTCATACAAAACAAGAAAATCTTACTTGGAATTGTCTTAAGTGTAGCAGACATGACGTATTCAAAAATCCTTCAACATCTACGCAAAAGCCAACTTTATGAGATTGGCTTCTGCCCAACTTGCACCAACATGTTATTGACTTTCTCATTCAATGAGCTCTTCCAAATCAAATAAGTATTTTACTTAGATTCAACGATTGTCCTAGACTATTTCAGAAAGACTGCTTTTCATTTAATTACTGATAAAACATCTTCCCAAAACTTCTGCTACAACTGTCTGCACCCTAAAAACTCAATGAAAGATAGAACTAGTCAAATCCTGCTTTTTACATTTTACAGACAGCTTTGAAGTCATCCCATTATGGTAATTCAAATAAATATTCCAAAGAAGGCAAACCTGTTGTTCTTATCCTTGAAAATTTTGTGTACTACCTTGGTGGCTAAATGAATACACGGTGAAACCTTTTGTCATATTCCTGCTTTATTTTGAGGTGAGGGAAGCTTGTTGTGAACTTTTGCAGGAGGTATATATATATATATATATGCTTGAAAAATTCATGAAAAAAAATAATTTCAAAGCTATTATTTGCAAACCTAGATAACAATCTGCTACTCTCTGCCAGTTTGGCTATTTTCTAGAGTAGCCAAAACCAAACTTGTATGCATCATTACACCCAATAGAGAGATAAAAGTAACTTTTTTTATGCCTAGACTTCAGAAGTTATTGGGGATTTTTTAAAATCATTAAATATATTATGCAAACTCCTAAAATTTTATGACAAATGTTTGACAAAATAAAAATTTGCCCATAGCAATATGCAACTGCAAATATGGATTTGTTTGAAGTTTGCGAAACAAAGCACCTGTTCTTGAGTTATTATGAAATATTGTTATTGATAAAAGTGGATATGCAATTACTATGATGACATGAGGGACATGATTAATTGTTGATTTTGTAAGGAGAAACTTCAGTGCACAGATTAAGATCTAATATTATATGGTGGTCAATTATGTTTTATTGGAAATATGATATTGATAGAATAGGTTTTTATCTGATGTCAATCAGTGGGTTATATTTATTTTATTAGCTTAGAGGAGACTTATTTTCTGCTGGTAAAAACAAAAACCGCCTACATGTTAATGTGTCAATTGATAAATGGTGGATTGTCGTATTAACACTGTTTAACTTTCAGGCAATGTAGCATGTCGACCTGCTTTCCCTAAGTATGGAAAATGAATACAGATTCTTGGAATAGATCTTCAACACTTTATTTTAGGAGCAAATAAATAACAGCAACAATGATAATTTCCTATAAATCTGACTTCCAACTATTTTAAGTTCCCTAACCTGGTAGTGGTCTCTCCAATTAATGATTCACCCTGCATACATTTGTCTTTTCATATAAATTAGTAACTATAAAAGTGTTGACATAAGCATTGTATGTTTCAATCTCTCACTATTTTCATTTTCCCTCACAATCAAGTCACATGAAGTTCTCCCTAACACCAAGAGGTTGGCACAATTTACATGTGCAACCTTTGACATCACAGATGTCCTGTAATCGTCAATGAGTGATACTCTCTCATTTTGTACCTGTATGTGCTCCATTGGTGTTTTTCAAGGAATCCAGTATATTTCTAGTAAGATTGGGTATCTATACTTTCCATATATACCAAAATCGCCATACTTTTATTTTATTGGAAATAACCACCCAATAAATACTTTAATGGGAAAGTATCTTTAAAACAATAGTTAATAAAGAAACTTAAAAGATCAACCACTTCAGTTGCCAGACTGTCATAATATAATCTGACTGACAGATTTATTGCTGTCTACCTCTAATGACTAGCCAAGCGTTAATGAATATTAAAATATAGATTTGAAATTAAAAACAGAATTAAAACATAATAACATAATATATTACCTTGTCAAAGGTCATAATATTAAGGGAATATGTCTCGCATATAAAAAATGAAATAGGATCCATGGATAGTGATTTATATTTATTGAACAAAATCAAGGATGACAAAATATTTCTCATGTTTGTTAAAAGTATGAAGATATTGTTTCAGAAATATAAGGAAGTGTTCAAAAGATAGGCTTGATTGTCAATTTGCAAAAGACTGGTTATGAAAAGTTTGTACAATGCTTCAACTTCACTGACAATTTCTATTCGTCATTATATATTGTTTGGAAGGCTCTTAGAACCCTTTATTTTTGTCCTGTGCTTGTGTCTGGACTGTTATAGCAGGATTTCTTTGCAGTTGCATCATGGGGATGTTATAACCTTTTTGCTTAGATAAAATGTGTTAAACTCAGCTTGATAAATTGACATTATTCTTTCATATGGTTTGTTTTCTTGTGGGTAATAGAATTTTGCAGCTTATTGCTGCGTTTGAATTATCATTTGGGAAAGTTTGGGAAGGGTTTCAAGCGATCTACAGAGTTACTTATGTAACCCTTATAAATTTTTTGGAGGACATTTTGATTTTGAGATGAAACTTGTAAATATGAAATAAATCTCTTTTTTTAATTATGCATTCAATAAAATTTAAAAAAACAAGTACGAACAATTCAAACCCTAAGACAGAATTCGAAGTCCTAAAATTGTTATAGGCAAAATAGTATATTCAAGCAAAATAGTGTAATCAGCAAATGGACTGCTCCTCGTGTACAAAATACACGACAAGCAGTGGTAACAGGTGTCCAGAAGAGTAAGCTTACCCTGCCTGGCACACCCGCCATAGCTGCATCCAATCTAACCATACTTATATGTGTGTAACAAATATATAAATAAACTTAATACAAAAAAGATACGCTTAAATTGTATATTTCTTAAATTAGAACTGCACATTGACAGTTTTGACACTTCGATATAATAAATCTATAGCATGTATTTACTGTTCTTTAATAATACTTTAAAGTAGCTAAGTCTCTAACGCAATATCATCCAAAATCTTTAACATTGAAAACATGATTTATTTGTCAAATTAAATCAACATTGATGTTATGATCTTACCGGTAAAAGATGGCCTTTGATATCCAATATTTAAGACAAAATAAATATTTTACCATTGGTACATGAATCATGTACCATAATGACCTTCAGCCTCCGATGTAACGAGGGACAAGGCTAGACACATTGTACCAAATCAAACAGCGTATGTTGACTGGAAATACCAGACGCTAGAAATTTGCACTCCATTGAGACCTGCTGGCTTATTTCGCCGAACATAATTGATTTGAAATTGGAATAAAAATGGAAACCATTGAATGTAAATCAGTTTATATACATTCATAGTACAGTATCATATACATTGCGAACAGCTTTTGTCAATTTATAGGTCCCAAATGTTAGCGATTTAGCTCCTTTAAATTTTATAAGGTGTATAGCAATGAATTCGTTTACCAGTAGATGTAAAGGTAATTCTATTTATTTAATAGGAGATGAAATGAGATAATATTATTTTTATCAAATGTCTTCTCTTTGATTTTTTGTACTAACCATGGTTATGTAAGGCTGACTAAATTATAGCTACAGATTTGCTATTTTGGTGATTTCATCAATTTAAATAAGTGACTTCTGTTATCATTCTCATAATAAGTAAATAAGTTTTGTTTCATGTTTAGTTAGGCGGCGTTCACGCGATACAATCAATCCATACATCAGTCGGATGCAAAATATCGCGGTTTATACGATACAATGGTTCAAACTTATCTTCTTTGTATGGCAACATTTGTTCCTTCTTAGTGACTGAATAAAATGGCATTAATACGATGCCTCTCATCCCCGTCTTAGTGTAGATTTGATGCCACAGGTTACACAAAGTCCATGCTTCGTATGCAGCGTTATTAAATATTCTAATTCAGTCGCAGATAGGTTTAGAATCAATTTTATTGGACGGAAAAGTAATTGAAGCAACTGAGGAAAACATCTTTAATCAGGAATTCAGGTTTCAAAGTCATGACGTCATTCATTGTCTAATATAACGTAATTTGATTGGCTATTGCATTAGTTGGTCGAGAAGTATAGAACTTATCCTATCCATGCAACAAGCTGTCTATCCGACCATTTGTCTGATGAATTGGTCACATCAGACCATTGCATCCGTTGTATGATTTAAACGCTGCTTAACACTAACATAAAGAAATTCCAACAACTAAAACTGGAGTGTAATAGCCCGTTCAGACGCTTAAGTTGAACTAGCTTAAAAAAACCAGCGATCGTTAAACAAGTTTAACATAAGCGTCTGAACGCACATGTGGGGCAAATAAACCAGTTTAAAAAAAACAGCTCGCGACCTGTCTTCGAGACGGCTTTTTATTTTAAGCTGGTTCAACTTAACCGTCTGAATGGGTTGGCTTAAAAATGCCAGCTACAGCTCTCTTTGGACATGCGCAATACGCTACATTCCTAGGAAAATGGCGGCTTCGTCTTCATACAGTGCCAATGCCAGTGGCAGTATGAGTTTTATTGAAAACGACCATAATAGTAATACTAATAGAGGGGCCAACTGGGGCGAGAAACAAATTTTGCGGATTTTTTTCACCGGATGTTTACATATTATTATGACATGAAATGGTATGTACGCATGTGTAGTTAACTCTAACCTCCGACTGAAGAGGTCAGAATAGTTAAACCAGTTTGGCTTATAATACGTGTGAACGCAACACAATGCTGGCTTAAAAACCCCAGCGATTTTTTGCTGGTTTAAAAATAAGCATCTGAACGTGGTATATATGGTATACCACAAAGCTTTATTAACTTATCTGTAGATATGATTTTCTCAGTGCATAGAAAACAAATCTAATCCAATTCATCACCATCATATGTCATGGTCAGCTTTATTATGTCAATAAAAACACACATACCTATTACATAAGCTGATATATGTTTTGGATATATAAAGTTTGGTTCATCTTGTTAAAGACCCAGGATATTACAGATCAAGTTTTATCTCTTTCCAAATAATTAGAAGCAGTGTACAGCTTCTGTTTTTATAGCTCATAATTATATAACATTAATATCTATTATGTACATGAATAGTTGGGTGTAGAAATAAAATTTAAATGGGGCTAAAGGGTAGCAGATTATTACTGATACACCCAAACTTGACATTAATAACATCAAAGCACATTTAACTCACCATATGCACGCAATCACATGTTCTTGACATTTATGTGTCTGTGGTAATGTTTAATTTATGAATGAAAGTTTGGTTCCAACAAAAAAAATTCAAAGCTTAGCATCTGTAACCTTAGCTCTGATAAGAATTTGTGGAACTTCCTGATAATATATCTTTCCATAACCTTGTAAACTTTCTGTCAATTTAAAGAACAAAAATTCCTCAGAAAGGGTTGAGAAGAATCTTTTGTAATTTTGAAGCTGGATTCTCTGTGGCATAGTAAAAAACACCTGCAGGGCTAACAGGGAATTGTAGCAATGTGATTTTATAATAAATGGAACAAAAAACAAGGTCACATGTGGTACATTCAAGAGATCCATCAGCAGTTGGAATCTAGTTACCTACTACCCTTCATGCTTGATATGTTTTCTAATTACAGTATAAAGTATTAGACTAATGATACTATCTTTCATTTATTTTATTTTATTTAATGACTGCCTTGGAATTATTATCAACAGATATTGCCTCACCCTGCTCATAAAAAAAAGTTTTCATCAACTTGGAGACTGTTATTGCTTTAGAAGAGACATTCCAATAAGAAGAATTGCCTTTTTGGTTTAATAAAAGCCCAACCCCATAATTTCATCCAATATATATTTAAGTATAAATCAACAGTTGATTTTGTTGCTAATATAAGGCTTATTGGATGGCTTGCTGAAATGGTCCCTTATCACCAGACTGGAATAAACTACAGCATCACATAGACATGCAAATAGTTCCAATTTAATATCAGACTTTTATCCTTATATAGCTTTAAAGCAAAATGATGCATCATAAATCTAGCCAATTTGTTTCTGAAGACAATCAAAAAGTAATATGTCATTTTTATCAGCAATTGGGCATCATCTATTGGCGGTCAGCAGAGCTACTTTTATGTGATAAAATTTGAATACTGTTCCAATTGCCCATCTGTAGCGGGTTGCTAAACAGCATCTTCAGAGGGTTTTTTTTAAATCGAAAATGAATAGCTATTTAACAAATGGACATAGACTCAGCACATGTTGAATACTTATTGTGTTTAAAAGAATTCAATAAGCTTGGAATAGAAATATAAAGAAATAGAGCTTATCTGATGGTTTCTTAACAACATTAAAAGACATTCCACGATGTAGTCAAAATACTTTTTACTTCAATCAAAACAATTATCATGCACAGTTTTTCGAATTCCAAGGGCTAATATTTCAGGTAGACTACCGGCAACTTTTGTTGAGTGCAGCTGACTTACGTATTAAATTAATGTATACACACACAAGATTGATCAGGGAGTTGTTGATCACAGAAAACATTTCTGCGTTTCCTTACTGAATAAACATTGCGTTGGTGTTTTATTTTAAGACACTGTGTTACTAGGAAAAAATCTTCTCAATCAGATATTTTCTGTCTCATTCGTTTGTGCATTTTGGCCTTCTAACCTTTATAGTAGATCGGCAGTTGATATAAATGGATTATTTTTAAATTTTAAGATCTTTATTTTTAACTATATTTCAAACCTTTATTCTTTTAGACTAGTAAGATGCACAATCAATGGAGAGAAAAAAGTATCCCAAATCAAATCTTTTCTAACCCCATTAATTTGTAAATATTACGACTCTGACCTTTTTAGTAGATATATATGTATATGTAAGAAACTGTTTAGTAAATGTTTGGATTGTGATTGGGATCTTGAACCATCATCATACTTGCTGTCTTGAAACAGGTTGATAATCTTTTTACCTGTATACTAACTTTCCTCCATGTTTATATTTACCCATCTGTTAAATGTGGCAAGTGTCAGCAACCAAGCGCAACCTGATGACCAAAGGTTACCTCTACTTTAAACTCATGGCTCAAGTGATACCACCCATGTAAAACAGGATGGGCAGCTATTATGAGGGTATTTGACCAGGAGTGTATGAGAAATCTCGAGAAGACTATCTAATGAATGAAGCACTAGACAAGTTTGATCAAAGTTTGTATTAAGCCAGGTACGACATATCACATGAGATAGTCAAATAATTTACGTCATTTTATCAAATGTGTCTACTAAAAGCTCTTTATAAGGATGTAATCCATGGATTGGTCATTGACATTTTGGATAATTTTAAAGTAAACAGTTTCACCCAAAAAAAAAATTTCATAATGGAAATAATTTTTAAACTGTTAGCTGTGTTAATAGTTAACTAATGACAGATATTAAAAGGTGTGTTTTTTTATTCTGAAGAACTACATGAATTTATATTTGAATCTGTAAAATCACGAAAACTAGAATTTATGTTTTTTTCTCAATTTAGATCCAATAAATATCCAATTTATATCACCTATTAGTTTGTTGAGGTTTGTAATATTGTTGATGTATTTTAATATAACTAAATATATATTATCTTAAAGCCTCAATACCACTCTTGTTGTAACTGAATAATATTTTCCAATCTTTATTCTGGTCAACAATTTGTACTATTTGACAATATTTCAATTAAAAAATGATACAAATTTCATCTTAACACACCTAATTTTAAAAATTGTAAAAATTCAACTACATGCCGTAACATGGTTTGAAAAGCCTTACGTAAGCACTTTCAAATGCAACTTGGATTTAAACATATTTTCGAACCCTCTGGACAAGTAAGATAGGTTGTAATGGATAGTTTACACAACAGGCAGGACACTTAAACATCTAATAGTTAGAATAAGGCTAAAAAAAAATTCTGGACCTGATAAGCCAACAAGAGTGTTATTGTCCCTTTAAGTATATTGTGATGCAATGGCTAATCATCACACTTCTGCGATTTTGTTTCATTAATACAGCAGACTGATCAAGTGTGATATAAAAAAAAACAATATTTTTTTGTCTTTAAGCAATGGTGTAGAAATGTGACTTGTCTGATATATCAGAATTTTTTTTTTTATTTAAAAAAGATTATTGATGATATATCATTTTCTGTTAAACATTTATGAACCTTTTTTTTTCGGTCTGGGAAACCGGTAATAGTGAAACAAAGCCCTAGCACCAGTTATGATTTCCTTTGTCTGTATTTGACAGTAATTCTAGAGACTTTATAGTGATGTATGCATTAAAATTTTATTTTATGACTTATATAAAATTTCACTTATACAGGAACAAAACCTTGTTATGAAGCCATAAATCTGTCTAAGTGAGTATTATCAATCAGTATAGGGTTATTGTTGGATTATTTAAATGTGAGTTCAATAGCTGTCAGTAACTTAATAATGCAACAAAAAAGATATTCACTGAATGCAGCTCTCTTACTACTGCCAAGCAATTATACACAGGTATAGTAATGGTAATATAAGAGGAAGCCAACAAAACAATTTGATCAATTAACTATATTTTAATCAAAAGAATAACTAATCTTTAGCTCAGTGAACAATCAGTACATTAAAAAGAAAGTGACAGCTAAAATGAAATATGTGACAATTGTGTGCAATTTATATGAGATTCTTTTTGAAAAAAGAAGGCTTTGCAGCAATTACTATATTTTATGCACACAAGGTATAATATTAGAAATACTATTAACAAGAACTGGCAACATTTATTTCAAATATTTCAAAAAGTACCTGACAGTTTTATTGGGTAATTCGAAGCCAATTTTAGGTTTCAGCTATTTCTTTCAAGCTCTACGTCTAAGAGATAATCTGCTATGTATAACAAGATTGGCAAATTAGTGGTATTGCCAAAGTTAACACCTCTCCAAACTATGCAATATAAGTACCATAAAATAAGTATGTTTTTATCTAAATTATATTTTTTAGATGTTAAATTTATTGTGTCACTTGCTGTGTGTTCTGTACATAATGTGTCTTGTCCATGGTTTTGTCTTTTATTCCTGTAATTTTTGCCTGTAATTTCAGCCCAATATTTGACAGGTGAGAGCCTAGCAGTGAAAGCAACGGTGAAAAGAAAAGTTGTTGGTAGCCTTCTGAAATTTCATCTTATCTTTTTGAAATAAAATGAAATGTACTAGATTTACAGTTTATCCGAATCCTATATTTGACAGATATTACACACCTTATTGTAGAAAATCCAAGCATTGGACTACTAGAGAATATCCTCTGAAATCCTTGAAAACCTTGGAAATCACTAGAAGCTATAATGTGTATGATTCTTTATGAATTTTTAAAACATTGGTATCTCCATATTTTATTGACAGATCTTTTGCGTAACGTAATGTTGAATCTAATTTGAACACTCCTAATCAATCTCTAACTGTAGTCAAAATGTGGCAAAACGACAGGTTTTATTGACGACTGGCAAAGATCTCTTAAGCACTAAATTTGTTCAGACTTGTGATGTAAAAAGTACTTAAGATTTGTGAAACCGTATTGTGTTTTTCAATATATACCAGTAACTTACAGAATCTTATAATTTGGAATTATAATGCTGTTGCAGTATAATGAAAATTTTACTGAATAGAAACTTATTGTTATACATACCAAAAATAAATCAATATATATATATATGCAATAGTTGAAGGCCTATATTTTACTAATGTAAGTGTAATCTAAATAATAAACAAGACTATGACTCAATAGGTATTGCTACTGGAGATATAAAGCTTACAATTTTAAAAGTTAATAAAAGTTGTGATATTAATATAAGCCGATTCTCACCTTTTATTAATTTTTTTAAAAAATATACCAATATATTTTTTTTTACATAATAGAGTTAAAAACTATTTTTTCAATAAGCTAATATGAAATTGGTTATTCTCAAGTAAACTACGGTCCCTGAGAAATGATATTCGCTACTTTTAATCCTGTATGCTGTGTTGTGACGTCTGCTTTAAGCTGTTATTAAATTTGACAGGTGTGTTGTGCCAGGATAACATACATTCATTCAAACATATCACTATAGCGTAAGTGGCATGGTTCAATCAATGTTCCTTGATTGCATGTTGTACGAGCATTAATATGATGAGTTACAAGGGTAATTTGTTTATTGCAACCAGGTTTTTAGGTACACTGGAGTGAGGATGTTGATGAAAATGATTAGGTACAGCATTATGGAACCATAACATTCTTGCGACTCTTGTCGTCTATACTGATTGTAATCAGGTAGCGTCTACCTTTAATTAAAACCATGGCGAACAGCTATTTATGATTCATCGAGATAAACATGTAATAGATAAAGCAATTAGAGGTTTAATCACCAGAGATTTCTCCTAAAAAGACTTAATGCTGGCGTTCAATCAAACACATAAAATCCATATATAAATGTCAGTTTATTTCACAGTTACCAATCAAAATTCACCAACTTGTCACTTAGTCTTTTGGTAAATGTTAAATCGAGATTTACACAATATTTGAATCTACATGTACATGTATGAAGTGGTGTTGGCAGACAAGTTAGCAGGCAAACTCTACTTTTAGACTTAAGTCACTGAAACACTTTCTAAGTCATGACCGATTAAATAAGAGTTATCCCTGTAATTGTCTATTCTGAACAAAAGTTTCATTTGAAAATGTTAGTATTGCCTGATATGGGAGTCAAGTAGTCGACAAGATAATGAAAGAATATGGAGGAAGATTACTATATTGTGGCAGGAAAACGTGACAACATCGTTCTCTTATTTCAGCTCTTAATGAATCAAGATGGAACCCAATCTGTGATTTCCCTGAAAATCATCTCCTCCAACATAATTTGATCTCCGCCATCTCTTCAACTTATCATTGGGTAAGGGTGAGCAGACGGAAGGCAAATCATCACTTTAAAAAGAATGGAATAGTCTTGAGCGAGACGACTGTTGCCATCATTGTCTCTAGTTTAATTCCCCATCAAACACAGACATCCAGACAAGATTGGAACTTTTTTTACCACTGACAAGATCGTGAATAGAATGTCATTATAGTCTTTTAAATAATCCTAAAACACCTAATTACGTGGGAATTGAGTAACCAAGATCGTAAAACAAGATTGCAAATCTCAACATTGCATGTATTTTAAGGTACGTCTGCCATATTTTATGTTTGCAGACGAAATAAAATTGTATTACATGCCTATTCAAGAATAACAAGTAAACTAGCCATACTATAATTAGATAAAACTAGGGTTACTGTAAAATCTTTGCAAAGGCAACATATTATAATGGAAACTTAACAGTTCCATAAAACAACTTAAATCAGTGGAGACTGAGCGAAGATCGTAAAACAAGATTGCAAAGCTCAAGAACATTCCTAATAGGAAGGCTAATGGAAAAATTCAGGATTATCAAAGTAATGCAATGTCATTCAAAACTAGTATTTAATTAATGGGTGGTGGGTCTAATACAAAGGATTTTCCGTCATGGTTCACATTGTCTGTGTTGTAAAGAGTGGCAACGAACATCTTCTCGTAAATGAAAAACTGGACGTAAAAGAACCACTGACTTTTGAAATTTGATGAAGAATAGGTGGAAAATCTGCTACCTGGACTTGTCACCCTCATAGCACACTTTCTGACATGCCCATCCACATCATTTTATTTACATATGAACTACAAATTTCTTACAATCTTCCAAAAAACGTCAATAATACAGTGACAGATTTGGTACATGTACAACACACTTGAGAGAACATAGAAGCCAACTGTCGCCAGGCTTTTTCTTGTTATTATTCTTACAGCCGAGCTGCAGTTTAAGTTAGTGTAAATATTAATATTGAGAATGATAATATAGGCAGGCAGTATTTGGAATTCATAGACTATATCAATACTATCCACAGCTGTTAAGATTTTTTTGTGTTGAATGTCTTCCCCATATCAACAGTCATTGATTTGTTAAACAGGCAACTCATTATTATGCGTCTGCCTCTATTCATTTTACTTGGAACAGAAGTAAAAATTATAAGTTAATAATGCATTTGTAGTATTTACTGAGTTCCAGGGTATTGATTTAGATTTTACGAGTGTTTACAATTTGATATTAATTTAATATGAATTTAATATGAATTATAATATTTGAATTATATATATATACCACACATGTTATCAGGATTAAAAGAACATATATTACAATCAAATATTGCTCAATGATATCAGCATTTCAAATTTTAGGACGACACTCTAATATGTAATTATTGTCATATTTAGATAAAAATAATATTGATCAGTTCAAATTAAAGAATTTAAAAAAATTACAGGTGCTGAGTTCGATCACAATGTTGATGGAGAAAACCTGATTTCCTTATGTCAGTAGTGAAGGGGGGTCTAGTAAAGAACAGCATCTGTTCATTTGGATGGGAGAAAAAAAAAGAGGCCCTGTGAATGTAACAGAACCTTTGGCATTTGGAATGCAAAATTTTCCCCATGGCATACTTTGTCATGTATGGAAGTGATGCATGCCCTTCTTCATTATTCTGTTTTGTGAAGAAAAGTAGGAAGTTAAACCCCATTTATATTCCTTAAATTATTTCCGTGTATGTTTGCTGATAAAAAATGCTATTGACATATTTTCAATTGGTTTCTTAGCTTAAAGTTGACTTTTACACGCTGAATCACAAATTAAATTTAAAAAAATAGATATACATTTGAGCTGGTTATATTTTTATACGCCCACATTTTCATGTATTATGTCGTCGCCCCTGTCCGTCCGTCCGTCCGTCCACAATTGTTTGTGGACTCTCTACAGGTCACAATTCTTACCCGATTTTGACGAAACTTGAAATATAGGTTTATCCCCCAAAGATCTCGGCTGCTTTCGATATTGGCATGTATCGGATCAAAACTTCATGGATTATGGCCCCTGATTGTACGAAAAATCATGTTTTTAGCTTGTGGACCCTATAGAGGTCACAATTTGGAACCGATTTTGATGAAACTTTACATTCATGTCTATAACCCTAAGATCTTGGTTCCTTTTGATATTTGCGCCTATCGTAATTTCCTGAATTATTGCCCCTGATTGTCCAAAAAATCACCTATTTTAGCTCGTGGTACCTCTGGAGGTCACAATTATTATCCGATTTGAAAAACCGTTCGAATATATCACCGTTACACCCTAAGGAAGGTTGAGTTCAAATTTCGGAAAAATCGGACCAAAATTACTATACAAAATGGCCGCCGATCGTATGCGAATACTGTTTAAAATGGTATATCAATGTTGTGGACCCTGTAGAGGTCACAATTTTAATTTGATTTTGATGAAACTTGAAATGCATGGATATAACCCAAAGATCTTGGTTCCTTTCGATATTTGCGCATATCGGATCGTAACGTCCTGAATTATGGCCCCTGATTATACACAAAATCGCCTTTGTTTAGCTTGTGGTTCCTCTAGAGGTCACAATTATTATCCTATTTAAAAAATCGTTTGATTATATCACTGTCACACCCTAAGGAAGGGTGAGTTCGAATTTCGACAAAATTGGACCAAAATTACCATACAAAATGGACGCCGTTCGTATGCGAATACTGTTGAAAAATGGTATATCAAGGTCGTGGACCCTGTAGAGGTCCCAATTTTAATTCGATTTTGACGAAACTTGAAATGCATGGATATTACCCAAAGATCTTGGGTCCTTTTGATATTTGCGCATATCGGATTGTAACTTCCTGAATTAATGCCCCTGATTATACGCAAAATCGCCTTTGTTTAGCTTGTGGTCCCTCTGGAGGTCACTATTATTATCTGATTTAAAAAATCGTTTGATTGTATTACCGTTACACCCTAATGAAGGTTGAGTTTGAATTTCGGAAAAATCAGACCAAAATTGCCATACAAAATGGCCGCCGATCGTATGTGAATACTGTTTAAAATGGTATATCAATGTTGTGGACCCTGTAGAGGTCACAATTTTAATTTGATTTAAAAAATCGTTTGATTATATCACTGTTACACCCGAAGGAAGGGTGAGTTCGAATTTCGGAAAAATTGGACCAAAATTACCATACAAAATGGCCGCCGTTCGTATGAGCATACTGTTGAAAAATGGTATATCAAGGTCGTTGACCCTGTAGAGGTCCCAATTTTCATTTGATTTTGACGAAACTTGAAATGCATGGATATTACCCAAAGATCTTGGGTCCTTTTGATATTTGCGCATATCGGATTGTATCTTCCTAAATTAATGCCCCTGATTATACGGAAAATCGCCTTTGTTTAGCTTGTGGTCTCTCTGGAGGTCATAATTATTATCCGATTTAAAAAATGGTTTGATTATATCACCGTTACAAGCTAAGGAAGGCTGAGTTCAAATTTCGGGAAAATAGGACCAAAATTAAAATACAAAATGGCTGCTGTTTGTACGCGAATACTGTTAAAAAATGGTATTTCAAGGTTGTGGACCCTGTAGAGGTCACAATTTTAATTTCGATTTTGATGAAACTTAAATTGCGTGTTTATAACCTAAATATCTTGATACTTTTCGATGTTTGCGCATATCAAATTGTAACTTAATGAATTATGGCCTTTGATTGTAGGAAAAATCACTTTCGGTTTTGCTTGTTCTCTATCCATCTCTCGAAAATGTGGGCGTATCCTGCCTGGCAGCCGCTGGTTTATTTATGCAAATCTACATCTAGGTTGCATCTGAAATGTTTTCCATGTCATTTTAACAACAATTCAAATGATTGATTGAACATTTCCATTTTTTTGCTTTAGAAATCAATACACCACCTATAATGGTGTGAACTGGGATTCTTAAAAAAACAAGTGCAGAGAATACATTACACAACCTTTTTTCAATTAACTTCTATTTGCTGCTAATTATGTAAGAACATGCCACATATCAATTCCCTAGATTAGTGCATGCTCTTTCACTACTACAAGAAATTCACATATACCACTGAAGTTTTAAATAAAGGATATTACAAATTATACTTTGTACTTTCCTATGTTATTTATAAAAAAAGTGATATAAAATGTTAATAAACTAACAATGATATCTGAAGTCTACCTCCCAACCTGGCGTATGTGTTTTGACAAGAAACGGGGTAAAAAAAATGTATGTGCAAGACCAGAAGTCTTTGCCAGTGTGCAATCCTTTACAGCGCCAACACATGCAACTGACACATAAGTCGTGTACAGGTTTACCCAAATTTCGCCTGTACACTGCGCGTAGTAGCATGTGCGGTGACTTTATATATAGACATCTAGATGTGACATCTTAATCTGTAGTTTATATTTTAAGAATGCAAAGTTAAACATTCTTAGAAAAACAGGTTATTATGTCCAATGTTTTAATATATTAGACCTAACTTCAGTGAATCAGCCCTGGATATCATAGGGTATCAGTTGATAGAACTCAGATGAAGTACACAAATTAAACACCAAAATGTGAGAAATAGCTTAAAAGTGATTCCTAGTTTATTTCAGGGATTCAGATGGTTGTACATGCCTAAGATAAAGATTTACAAAAGTCTTCCACACATAATTAACCTGTTTGATTACTAGAATATATCTGGCTGGGAGTATAGGTTAGGTTGAAAAGATCTAAGTTGAGATTAGTTGATGCTATGATAATGAACAGATTGAAAATTTAAAAGCTCTCTCTTCTCAATAATAATAATAGATATGCCTTTTTTTGGAACAACGCCGCTTCCTGCTTTTATTATGTATGCTATTGAATCTGTTTTTGAAAAAGATTTCTTCATATTCAGAAGAGGTGCCTCACACATTAACAAGTGACAAGAGATGTAATGAGTTTTAAACTGTTACTTTCAATCAATATTTAACATACCAAGAATTATATTTACAATAATCTGCAAGAATAGATAGAAGGTATCAGAACCATCAGAATCTCTGGTCTTTAGAAAGCAAATTGATCCCTCTACTATGTCATCCTCTAAATGGTACAGGTTTAAACCAATTAAAGTAAATGTTTATCATCTTAAAATAGCACAACTGGCATGCTTAGAGAGGTAATTGAACATTGAATGATGTACTACAAATATCAAGATCAGTTTTTAAGTAAAGTGGGCAAAAGAAAAGAATTGAAGGATTTAGAGTTGTTTGACAATAAATCACAATTTTAAAGATAAAAGACTTGCGGTAGTCAGTGGATATTTGTATCACTTTAATCTACATTTTATTGCCATTTTAAGAATTCACAATATTCTTCATTGTTCTTGGGGATGAATAAATTGATATTCACGATGAATTAAGTCTTTTGAATTAATATTATTTTATCTTCGGTACATTCAGGAGTTAAAACCAAATAAAAAAGAAATTGTATGTTGGAAATCTATATTTCTTGATTTAATTACATTTTTGAAAAGATCACTTGTGTCTGAATTTTCTATGTGATTTTCTAGATTTGAGGTCATACATTGATCTTCAGCAAATATACTCTTCTTCTCTACTAGCTGTAGAGGTATTTTCATGATATGAATGATGTGATGTTGCCAAGTTGAGTGCCATATGTTCCTGTCCACCCTACATCATTTAATCATGAAGCTAGTTCTCTCTTTTTTTAGGGATTCTATGAGCTGCTATAATTTAGTCCAAGTTTAAGGTAGTAATTTTAGTCAAAGCTGATGAAATATAGGAGAAGAAGCAGCAGTGTATAGCTTGTTTTATGACAGTAGTAAAAGAGAATCAACAGGAATCTTTGTTCTGAGTTGAGATTTTTATTACCTCTGTGTAGATGTTAATCACTTGTAAATACTGCAGACATCCATTACCGACTATCTACATTACATGGATTAATTTCTTTTCTCTTATCCTACAGTCTGCGATTAAAGTGACTCAGACAATCAATCTTTACTAAGCCCAATGATGTTATTACACTTGAATTTGGGCATCCATTAGGAACTGTTTAAATATACACTTAATACCGGTACTTTGAAAGAAGGTTGATTGAAGCTGGTCGGATAGCCGTGGCGATAGAGAGGCGGCTTCTCACCAATGCAACAAGGGTTCAATCCCAGCTCAGGGCAAGAACTTTATCGTTGTAAGTGAGAGGGATATTCGGTCTCCCGTCTGATCAGACAGGTTTCCCCCTGAGTTCTTCCTGCAGTAATGATCGAAATCATTCGCACGATCTGTGCCGAGGACCAAATTGGAAAAAGGCCTCAGGCCTAATTTGCTACCCTTGTAAAATGACGCGATTATTATTATTATTATTATTATTAAACCATAATTCCACATTTGAAATGGTCAAACTTTTATATGATATGTAAGTTCTAGGTACACCTTACAGGTTGACTAGAGAATCAGGGCTGATGTTTAAGCTAGGGTTGAAGTGGTAGTTCAGAGCTTGTATAGAATCTTTTATCAGCGTGTCTGTCGTATGCATCCTGTGCTTGATCCATTTTATGCTTCCCCCTACTTTTCAGGAGCCAGATGCTTAAGACTTTTTATGAAATTAAAATTTACCATATCACAGTGATGAGTAAATGCTGTTTCAGAAATATCTCTTCCTAACACTAGTCTCTAAAGCCATAATATTTACCATCATCATTTTCTACCCGGAATCTCTTGACATCTGAATCATGATTTAACCAACATCATACCAAATACAAGTAAGTTAGTAAGTAAGTAAGTAAGTTAATTTATTGCATAAAAACGCCCACGAGGAGCAGCATACAAAGATTATTAGCATCACATGTCAACTGAATGTAATTTTATACTCTGCACTGATCGACACATAATGATGTTTAAAAACAAAACTTCCCTGTGCAACTTTTTTTACAGAAACATAATTACATTCTACATATGATAATCTTTGTCTTATACATTGTCTGAAAATATAATACGCCAGGAATTAGACAGCATGGTTCTACACATACACAAATGATTTTTGGAAGTACATGTATCATCATACCGATAATCATACAGCAATGATTGAAAACTTGCAAAGATTAATGCCAAGGAAGTTTCAAATATATACATTTCCCAGTCATAATACTTTTTCTCAACACAAGCTATAAAACTCTTCAGCAAGTTCTTCTTTGAATATAGGACCACGTACAGTGAACAAAAATTTTATCAATAAGGTCTAGTGAGGTTTGTATTTGGCTGTCAGCTTGCCTCTCTTTGTCTGCTATGGATTGTCTTCATAGCATAGGTTTTATGCTTTATCAATTGTTGTGCTTCAAAAGGTTTTATTTAATTTCCAGATCAAACTGCTTGTTTGTTTTATAATTATTTACTTAGCGAATTTTATAAGTTTATCTTTATTATTATAAATTTGGCAAGAACCCTAAGAAATCTTTATCACTCACAAGATGTAACTTGGCAAAAATGTTCAAAGCAGTAAAACAACCGTATGTGCATTTTCAAGATGGCTACACCAAAAACAAAACATTTATTTTCTGTAAATTGGGTATTCAAAAAACATAGCCTCAGATTTATTTGTTTGAATGAAATTTTGATTCCCATGTGATTCCCTCTTTGTGTAAGGTATTTATTTGACAACAAATATGTGTAGCCATGACCTAGAGAAGATCAGACGATGGATATATTCATGTATATTTGATGTTCTTCATTCCATATCAAGGAGAGATTTACTTTCTTATTAGAACATGTGTGAAACACAACCACGTAATTGTTTAGAATTAAAGGAGAAGAAGAAGATGTTACTGACAATTTTGAAGAGTTCAAGAAGTAGATCTGAGAACATGTGAGAAAATAACACTATGGAAGATTATTTTGGTTAATCACATTTTCATGTATTACAACAAAAGTTGGCTGGTCATACATTAAGTAGGTAATAGACTCTATATACCTGGCAACATTGTTTAAAATCATTGCATTAGAAAAGGAAAACTCTCGAAAATGAAGTGGGCTTTAATGTTTTGACAATCCAGGGGAACAGGGGAATTTTGAACGGACAACAGCATTTGTTCCTACTCTTCTTGAAATTCCTACTGTCAAGGGATCTTTTACATTCAAGACCTCAGGTTTTTGTCTAATCCATATGACCAGATGTTGTTCTTTGCCTGCATTACGGACAAGGGGAAACCATACAGGAAAATCTTGAGGAAGTTTCCCAGCCAACGAGATGATCGAACTGAAAATCTCCTGCTTAGTGAGCCAAGGTGGCTCCAAAAAATCTTTGGAGAAGGAGTGAAAAATTGTTGTACACCATTCCATCCCCTGGTATGTAATTCCCTTCAGCTCTTCTTCCACTTTAAATATTCTTTTAAAACTTTCAATGAGGACCTAAGAACCCTGAATGATAAAATACCATATGAATGTGGAATGTGGTGCAAAAATCCGGTTAAATAGATTATGTAAACCTCCCAAATATTTTGCCTTTAACTTGAGGCATAACTGAAGACATCTGCATTTCAGTACTTTTTCTCAAACCTGTCTATGACAATGTTATGACTGGAGACAAATTTTGCGTTAAGTGACAATTTGATGAGCATATTGCCTTTTGCCCTTATGGCTCCTTGGGCATTTTTTTAGTTGATTGGCAGAGTCGAGCAACTCCTACGCATAAATCTAGATTTGATTACTGTGTACATATGATGATTACAGATTATGGATGCCATTCTTACAAAAAACTACTGCTTATATATGTTAAGCTGAGATTTCATTAAGCAGGTAAAGAGATCTGTACCATAGGTTTATCTCATTCAGATCATTCCTAAAGGACAAGTTTTCCTATCTCCAACCATATTTCATGATATTTATGATGGCTTGTCAGATGGTATTTCTCTAATGTTTTTTGTCGTATTGTAGAGATGGATTGCTGTGTAGGAGAAGAATTATAATTATTGTAGAAGTAGGAACCTGTCTGTCTACATACACAAACAATGATCATAATGGTGATTGGAGCTCACAAGCAGACACACAACTAACTAGGATTTATCATGATCCTCCATTTTTGTTTTCTGGACTTTGTCTGTGTGCTAAATAAAGAGCTATTCTCTAAAATAAATGAGAGAATTTCCGTAAATAGATGATATACATTCATCTGTCTTGAAATAAGGGAAAATAATTGATACCTATTAGACATACCTTGATTTTAAAGTCATTGATATTTGAATAATTTAATCATTTTGTCTGTGGTATTTTAAAAGAAAACTGACAATTTTGTTTCTACATCTGTTAATGTGTCTATTGTTTTTTTCACAAAGAGATCTTTATATGCAGATATGTTTATACATGGAGAATATGTTTACAACACCTACGCTTCAAAATGTACGCAAAGTCACATTTTCAACAATAAACACCTGCATTTGAAACAATGCAGCCACCCAAGCCACCCATTGTATTTTTAATACACAAGCAGACTTTTAAGAACTCCCAGAAATTCTTTTATCTCAAATGTTTGTGGAAGGAAGAATTTGCTGAATAGAAGTTGCCAAGTTATCTACACTGACTTTCCAAATTTGTAATAATGAAAAAAATTGTTACATTGCTGCCTGGTTGGTGTCTAAAATCAATCCCCTACTGAATATGTTATTTAAGTAATGTACATGCCCAAGGAATGAATTATAAATGCTACTACTTCACATTTCCTTTCGGTGGTTAACATCTATACTCGAAAGTATTAAATAAATAATGTCTGCCAGTTCTGTGTTATTGGGTAATTTTGAAACATAAATGTACTAGTTTTACTTTCAATGACCTTAGAAACCTTGAGCGTGTTTGGTTGTATTTGCTAATTAAACCTAAGATTAAAATGCCAAAAGATAAGGGTGGGGAAGAAAATCTATTGTGGAGTTTGAATTCCATTAGTCAGATATTTTTGGCAAATAAGCACATTTATCCATTATAGATCTTACTTTGATTTGTAAATGAGATATGTCTTCCACAATTTCACTAAGCTATTAAAGTAATTTTATTTTGGAAGATTCAGCAAAAAATTGACCTCAAAATGTGAGTACTTATAGGAAATGAAATTCCATTTAATTGATAGAAATCAAAAGATATTGGATAATGTATAGACTCTTATAGAGAAAGTTTTCTTATGTTGAGTTGATAATTATTTTGATAATGAGGTTTAGTCTGTTTCATAGCTTATCACGATACTTGAGTACGAATGGATAAATTAATCAATACAAGACAAGGGGTTTGTGTAAATTATTGTAAGAAGTTGATAATGATATATTTTTATTGAATCATATCAATTTTACGAAGCTGGCAGGATGTTGTTTAGTGCAGAATCTAATCAGTACTGGCAACGATTATTCAACAGACTCAGATATCGTTTCAATTAATTCTATATCACTTGCCGACATACATTGCCAAACATCTACTCAAACCATGTTGGCATTATCATAGTTCAAATTGAACCCGCAAAACATATTTCCTGGCGTCACTGGGACGAAAGAAGAATTTAATCAGCAAAACAAAATTATCAAATATTGATACAATATGTACTTGCAAATCAAATAAAACAAAACCTATGAAATTCAAAACTAAACAAATAATTAATTTAAATAAAGGATAAAATGTATGATAACCTTACCTGTAGTTAAATGAGGCCATCCCATTGACACAAGAATCAAAATTGTCATATATAATCCATGAATCGTGTTCATTAGGTTAACAGTCATTGTGGTAGTCATAGCTTTGTTCACATCACGTAAAAACTCTTTCTTTATAATAATGTAGTTGGTACATTCGGCGATAACCAAAATCCATTTGAGATGAGAATACTTGGAAACCGATTGTTCCCAATCCCATATTGTTTGTAAAGAGATTGAACTTAACTTATTTCACATTGGGAGAATTATTCCCGTCCACTACACTATTCAAAGCACTTTATTAATATTCTTCCCTTGATGAAACTGGAAATAAAACAGAAAGTTCATTCTGATTAATAAAACAATGTAATTTGTTGGCAATAAAAGGTTATTATACCAATAGTATTTGTTCTTTGAGCTTTATTTACTTACTTAATTATATATCTAGTAATATCTATATTATTGGACTCGTACATTCCTTTCTGTGAGGACACATGGTGAAGGCTTACAGTTATTTGCACTGCTGCGAGTTGCCATCAACACACTGAACCTGACAATTGATTTTGTCTTTTCTTCTCAAAATATGCACTAAAAAATAATGTCTATATTTGACTAGGGAATTACAAATAGGCAGGGGGTCTCAAAAAGTATTCAATTTCCTGCCTTGGCAAAGTATTGGTTTTCCCGTAAAAAATATTACAATCTAACCAATTTCACACGTTTATCAGAGCATTGCAGGTGCATAATATAATTTGTAAAGTCAATATAATAAAATCATGTAATGTTTATTAACTATTTATTCGTATGATACTTTTAATATTCGTTCAAACTAGATATTACTTCCTCTTAATGCAGTGGTGGTCGGTACAGCATTAACAGTTCAGTAATATCGTCTATAAAATTTAAAAAAAATAACTAGTCGAAAATTGCAAATTAATAAAATAATTGAGAGTTTATATCGTACTGACTATGAATCTGGACCCTGTTTAAATTCAAGCAGCATGAATCTGGGACATTTTATAATTCTAGAAGCATGGTCTCAAAGAGAAACAAGAAAAGACTGTATTCTTTTAGAGGCATTTAGTAACTGGATAGAGCAATACACAAAAACACATACTTATGGAATAACAGCTACTTAATTTATTTAGGCGACGTTTCGAAGAGTATTCTCTCAACGTTATCAAGCTTATAATACAGTAAAACAAAAATTATAAGATCAATATATACAGAAAAACTATAACAACAATTCATGAAACCATACAGGACAGCAACAAGATCAAAGGAGTTTAAAAAAACAAACTAATTAACACTAATCTTAATTGAAGCCATGAGTGGATTTAAGCAATTAATAACTATAATGATATGTTCAAGAAAAGACTGGTATTTCCAATAATGAGGGGAATTCAACATTTATCCAGTAGTTCTTAAATGCAAGTTCATTGAAGTATTTCTATACAACAATACTGCAAAAGTTTGGTACTTATGTAAATTCCTCAAATGAGTCTGAGATATTAATTAACAAAAGAGATATTTTTTAATTCAGTTTTTAATTTCAAATCTGTATTTTAATAGTCATTAGAAGAAGGCTGGAATTGATTTTTCAGTCAATTTAAATTATGAAAGGCTGGCAACTACTGTGGTTGATCTTTTAAGTTTCTTTAACTAATGTTTTAAATGCCTTAAGACTTGGTCCTTCAATAATTATATGTTTATGTCAACACTTTTATAGTAACTATTTTATATAAAAAGACAAATGTATGCAAGATGAATCATTTGAGAGACCAGCTTAGGGAACCTATATACCGTACTAGTTGAAAGTCTGATTTATAGGAAATTATAAGTTGTTTAATTGTTGCTGTTATTTATTTGCTCCTGAAATAAGTGTTGAAAATCCATTCCAAGAATCTGTATTCATTTCTGATACTTAGAGAACACATGTCCACGAGCTACATTCCCTGAAAGTCAAACAGTGTTAGTAACCTACTCAAAAAAGTAATATCTTATGCTTCGATTACTGGTATACAAAAAGATTTGTGATTTTTTTTTCTCCTATTGTGTAGAGCATCTTAAACATCCATGGTGAAAAATTGTAATCAATATTTGATGTATTGTGAAGATCTTCTTTTAACCAGTAGGAGAGTTTCTTATATTTACACTTGTCTAAACAATGAGATAAGGTGTCCTTTAAATTCTAGATTTAGCCTCGATGTGCTTGACTGGACTATTTCCAGATCTTGAACTCATATGTCAACTTACTTTATCAATAATTTCTAGATAAGTTTTATTCTGTTATTTAGTAGAGGCCTGGGAATTAAATTTCTTCTTCTTCTTCTTTTGGTGTTTAACGTCTGCTTCCACTTAAGTGATATCACAGACAAGACATAGGAGAGCCGAAGCTGCTTCCTGATTTTTAGAATATGATTTTGCAATCTTTCCATTTTGGCCTTAGGCCATGGATTAGGTTTTAGTGGGAAGTTCTTCCCTTTATTTAATAAAAACACATCGTTGGTAGATGATCTCTTCTGTTTCTGGATTGGTAGATGTCTTCTTTGTGGGATTTGTGTTTTTAGGTGCCAGACCTGTCTTCTCGTGGTCTCCCCTTACTCCACTATCCCACTGGTATTTGTTTTGGCAGAATAGTGTTTAGATGCAGAGCCCATCTTATCATGACTCCCTCTTACTCCACTATCCCGCCAGTTTAGTAGATGTTAGTAGTAAATTAAACTAATATAAAATTAAATAAATAAAGAGAGTATAATAAAGTTGTAGTCAAAATAAATTAAAGGTAATAAAATAAAGTAAAAGTAAAGTAAAGATAAAGTAAAATGAATTAATTAAAATTTATTAGTTAATTAATTTAAAGGTAATAAAATAAAATAAAGTAAAATAAAGTAAAGTAAAGTAAAGTAAAGTAAAGTAAAGTAAAGTAAAGTAAAGTAAAGTAAAGTAAAGTAAAGTAAAGTAAAGTAAAGTAAAGTAAAGTAAAGTAAAGTAAAGTAAAGTAAAGTAAAGTAAAGTAAAGTAAAGTAAAGTAAAGTAAAGTAAAGTAAAGTAAAGTAAAGTAAAGTAAAGTAAAGTAAAGTAAAGTAAAGTAAAGTAAAGTAAAGTAAAGTAAAGTAAAGTAAAGTAAAGTAAAGTAAAGTAAAGTAAAGTAAAGTAAAGTAAAGTAAAGTAAAGTAAAGTAAAGTAAAGTAAAGTAAAATGAATTAATTAAAATAAAGTTGTAGAGTGGTTGGGCTTCCTTCGAGAGGACGTTTTTACTTCCCCACCCTACGTCGTATAAAAAAAAATATAATGAGATAAAAAATAAGTAGAAAAAATAAAAAATAAATTGAAGGTAATAAATAAATATAAAATAAATTTAAGTAAAAGTAAAGTATAAAGATAAAGTAAAATGAATAAATTAAAATAAATGTATAGGATGGTTGGGCTTCCTTCGTGAGGACGTTTTTACTCAACCATCCTACGTTGTATGGAGAATTTATCTAGCCGTGACCCTTTCTTATTTCACTAATTTACTTAGTCCAACTGTGTCCATTAGGGTGTGGACTTCTTCGAAGATTTGTAGCTTCAGATCTGGTCTAGGGAAGAGTAGGTTCTTAGTGTTGAATGGTATGTTATTGGTCTCCATCATTCTCACTAAGTCCCGTCTCTCTTCCTTGTAAACCTCGCAGTCTACCAGGACATGGTTGGTGGTACACTCTTCTCCGCACTCACAGACGATGACTTGGTGTTTGTAGTCTCGCAGCCTCTCTTTCACCCTTAGTTTCGATATGAGTCTGCATATATCTCGTCTAGGGTGATTGGTTGCTGTCTTGGTGAAGATCTCGTCATCCAGTCGGAATCTGTATGTGTCAAGTTCAACGAGATTTAATTCCCAGATTGAATTGACCTGTCTTTTGACCATACTGTAGATTTCCGTGGTGCTGTAGTCTATGAGGCAGCGTGTAGCTGTGTCCTTGAGACCCTCGCTGGCGAGTCGATCTGCCTCCTCGTTTCCTTTAATGTTGACATGTGATGGAATCCACACGAGCTCTAATTTGCTTCCCTTCTCTAGGACCCTCTGATATAGCTGCCTGATTTCCAAAATGACTTCTGGTCTTGATTCCGAGTTGTCATTTTGGATTGAAATCAGACTGCTCAGAGAATCGCTTGGAATGACGAACTTGCCGGTCTTTTGATGGGAGATCCATGAAATAGCGTCACGAATGGCAACAAGCTCTGCAGTGTACACCGAACAGTTATTGGGCAGTTTCCTGCTTATTCCCTGTTCCCCGTTTGGCAGGTATATTCCAAACGAGCTGGTGCCCCTTTCAGGATTGCGTGAGCCATCCGTGTACCCATGGTCCCAGTCATCAGACGGCCAGTTGTCTTCCAAATGTTCTAGAGAGTAAGCACGTGCAGCACTGGGGTTATTTTTCTTGTCGGTTTTCTGTAGTAGATCTAGATTGACCAGTGGTATAGGGAGCGTCCAGGGGGCGACAACTGGGGGGTCGTGTTTATTTATCACGAGCTCCCCCAGTCGTAGTTCCTTGATCGTTTCTCTGATACCCTGGCTGAAGGTTTTCTTTTTGGGATCTCTTACATATTTTGTCTTTTGTAGACTGAGAAATGTTGGGGATCTTTCACCTAGTTGTGATATCTTGACCCAATACCTTGTCGCCAGTTCTTTTCTTCTTAGGGATAGGGGCAACTCCCCGACTTCTTGTAGTAGTGCCTCTCGCCTAGTCCCGAGCCCTACGCCAGTCGCAATGCACAGAGCTTTGTATTGGATGGTGTCAAGCTTGCTTAAGAGTGTTGGCGCGCAGTTCATAAAGGCCAAAGAGCCGTAGTCTAATACAGAACGTATTAGAGCACGATATACCATCATTAGTGTAACTCTATTGGCGCCCCACGTACTGCCCGTTAATTTTCTCATTAAGTTTAGGATTTTGGAGCATCTATCTACAGTCCAGTCGATGTGCGGTTTCCAGGTCAACCGTCGGTCAAAGATTACGCCAAGGAACTTGGTTTGGTCTTTGAACTCGATGGTTTTCCCGTTCATACACAGAGTCATTCTGTTTATCCCTCTATCCCTGCTCACAAGCATGCCAACTGTTTTCTTCTCCGAGACTTTAAATCCCCAGTCGTTTGCCCATGTCATGAATTTGTCTAAGGCTCTTTGCATATTCTTTTGTAGGTCACAGAAGCTCGTCCCATTTCTCCATATGGTACTGTCATCGGCAAATTTAGCCAAGTTAGTTTTAGAATCGAGGTAGGACGATTTGTGAATGTCATTGATCATGATGTTGAAGAGAGTGGGACTGATAACAGACCCCTGAGGCGTGCCATTTTCTAATGTTTGCTCGGCACTCAGGAATCTGCCAACATTCACCTGTATCCTTCTATCGCTCAGAAAGCTTTTAATCCACCGAAACATTATGCCCGTTATACCGATACGTCCTAACTTGAAGAGCAGCCCGTCTAACCAAACTAAATCGAAAGCCTTGGTCAGATCTACGAACACGGCACATAACAGGTTTCCCGAGAGAAGGGCCTGCGACATGACTTGCTGTAGTCTAACCAAGTGGTCCATTGTTGATCGTCCTTTCCTGAACCCACTTTGATTTTCGTCGATCAATCGGTTGCTCTCCAGATAGAACTGTAATCGGATATTAACCATTGTTTCCAATGTTTTGCATAGTGTGGATGTCAAACTTACTGGTCGATATGACTCTACCTTGTTCTTCTCTTTCCCAGCTTTCAGTAGAGGTATGACGTTTGCTTTTCGCCATTCTTTAGGTACCTCTCCTGACAGCCAGGATGTGTTGAAGAAGTTTAGTAGTATCATCTTGGCGTTTCTTGGTAGATGTTTGAGCATGGAGTACTTTACTTTGTCCTCACCAGCCGCACTATCCTTCTTGAGGGAAAGAGCCTTATTTAACTCTCCCTCAGAGAAGGGTAGGTTGATTGGTTCAGCCACTTCATTAGATTCAATTACTAATGAAGGGTGCTGCGAGTAAAAGATTTCCTTCCTCTTCAGAAACTCTGGTGATTGGTTTTCGTCTCTGCTTGCATCAGCAAAAGTTTTTGCTAGTAGATCTACCTTTTCCCTGCCGTTCGTAACATACTTATCTCCATCTTCAAGGTTTGGTATGTTGAATGATCTGCGTTTCCCGTTCATGGCGTTCAGCTTCTTCCAGACGGCACCCGTTTGCGTGTTTTTATTCAACGCATTACAGAATGTCATCCAGTGCCCACTTTGTGCCTTTTTTATGGTGTCTCTTGCAGCGTATTTCAACTTAAGGTAATTTTGGTGGTTGGCTTCATTGTAGTGGCGTTTTCGTAGGCGGAGGGCCTTCCTTCTGTCGTTGACCGCCTTCTGACATTCCGGTGACCACCATGGTTTTCTAGTCCTTGGTTTTCCGCCAGAAGTCTTTGGAATGGAGTCATTAGCAGCACCTATAATAGAGCTCGTAATGTTGGTAGCGTACACGTCGATGTTGGTATCGATGATATCTTCTTCCTTCCACTCGAGGCAGCCTACACGGAATTTAACCCAATCAGCTTGTTTCATAATCCAATTGGGTCTCCCGTTATAGACTTCCCTGGTTGCTTCGGCCTGAATGCAGAATTCTATCAGGAGATGGTCACTGCCAAGTGTTTCGTCTTCGTGTACTTGCCAGTCGCAGCGGTTTGCCAGACCAAGCGTACAGAACGTGAGATCTAGGTGCGAAGGTGGGGCATTTCCTCCAACAAAAGTAGGGCTCTCATCGTTCAGCATGCATAAGTCGTTTGCTTCTATTATTGAGCATAGGCTAGTCCCCCGGCAGTCATTCCTCGGCGACCCCCACAGGACGTGTTTTGCATTGAAATCCCCGCAAAACAATGATTCGCCCTGTGGAAGTTGATCGAGAAGTGACTGGAAGTCAACTGGTTTTTTCGTGACATCTGGGGGTACATAGACATTCACTATTGTCAAATTCGTATTATTGCTCAATGTGATGGCTATGCCCATTGCTTCTAGAGGTCCTTCTACGTCCAGTGAAACAGAAATATAATTTAGGTTATCACGGATATAGATGACAATGCCGCCGCCACGTGTCGTACTTCCTGGTCTGTCCCTTCTCTCACAAGTGTATCCGGGTATGTAGATGTCTTTCGAGGTTGGTAGTAACTTGGTTTCTTGGAGGCAAATTACATCCCTGGGGTTGCGTGTGATGTATTTTCTCAGCTCAGCACATCTGGGGGCCAGTCCATTAACATTAAGTTGTAGAACTTTAACCTGGCCCGCCATGATGACTGTCCGGATGGATGCCTCTATGTATTGTCTTTTTATTGTTCAATTGGCGTTTCACATTCCATAGGAGGTAGCTCATTAGTGTTCGTCTTTGGTGTTAAAACCGGCAAGCAACTGGGCATATCGCCAGTGCTGTAGTGACGAACATGAGATATCCTTCTACGGAGTGCGAGGTTTGCCGTTTGATCACTTTTTGTGGTTTCTTCGTCGTCGTCTTCTTCTCTTGATCTTTTTTTTACTATGTTGATTGAGTTAATCATGACACACAGGACATCGGCGTTGACCATGTGTGTCCTTACTTTGCCGAGTAAGCTTTCAATCTTGGTAGTTTGGTCCTCATTGGATACGGCCACCCTGAGGAACTCGATCATGAAGTTCATGAAGCCACTCTCCGTTTTAAATTTAGGAATGAAGTGTTCTTCATGACTCTTCGTTTTCGGTTCCTCTTTTTTTTTCTTGGGTGTCTTCTGTTTGACCTCTGCAGGTTTGGTTGATATGTTCTTCTCTTTCTTCTTCTTGTCTTTACCTTTAGGGGTGGGGGTTACATCGGATGTCAAGAGAGTCGGTGCTGGAGCTTGCTTTGGTTCCACCACCGGTTCTCTGACTACTTTTGCTTCCCTCTCCTTGTTTTTTACTTGTTGGGTTGCCTCCCTAAAGGTAAGTTTGTCTTTGCTTAGCAGGCGTAGAGCTGCTTTGGTCGTTAGAATTCTTGGGCATTGCGGGGAGTTGGCTGCATGGCTGCCCTTGCAGTTTGAGCAGTTAATTTTACTACCCACCCTACACTCAGCCACCGCGTGTTCTCCTCCGCATTGGGCGCATATGGCTTTTCCTTTACAGTACTTAACCGTATGTCCCAGTTTCTGGCATTTGGTACACTGTCTCACTCTCTGAACATAGGGGTGGGTACGGCGGTTGAGGTACACGATTTTAAGGGCCTCAGGTGCGGAACCTTTCTTGAACGACAGGGCGACGCTTCCCTGATCCTTCCCCTGGGCCACATTAAACCGGTATACCTCGGTAGCTTGGTACCCCCTCTCTGTCAAATCTTCCAGAATTTCCTCCCCGGTATATTCGGCCGGTATCCCATGAACAACCACCTTATCAATAGACAAAGTGATCGGTTCGGACACCGTCACGGTCATACCGAGAAGTGCGTTCTGAGCTAGTGCCAGATCCACCTCAGACCTACTTTTTAAGGCAAGTCTAAGTTGTCCTGAAACAGTTATCTTTAAGTCGGGTATGCTAGTAATACCCCACTTACTCTTAAGTTCCTTCCCCACTGCCGTAAGTTTGGCTCCTTGAAAGGACTTGCCTTCCAGTGGCCTCACCAGTACGACGTGAGTCTGTTCCTCTCTCCTTTTTGCTGCAGGAAAGAACTTTGGTGCAGGGCTGCTGTTAAACGCGTCAGCCATGGACATTGGTGAGCTAGCCTCTGTCGCCATCGTTCTTATGCTGCCGAAATATATAATCGAAAACGAAAGGAGGGAATGAACAGTGTTGATTAAGGTTATATTAATTAATGACGTAAGTTGATATACCTGTTGTTACCCCTTTCCACAAAGAACCGCTAGTCAATCAGTGTGATTAATACTAATTAACTATGGGTTCCTATTGCTTGTATGAGTGTACTTAACAGTTATCAGACTTATTAGTTATATAAATAAATTAGCTTGTTATTGTTTTAAGAAGCTTGTGGTGAGCTCAATCAGTTGGCTTGTACACTGAGCTTCTTTGTTAGTTGATGATAGAAAGAAAAGTAAAATGACCAAAAAATAAAAAAAATAGAAATATAAAAATAAATAAAGATAGGAATGTGGTATATCCTATATAATATATAGCTGAAAAGGGGGTAAAAAGTATAATTTAAAAAAAAAGATTATATTAGGGGTGAAAAATATAAGGATTTAAGAAAATAAGCTTTAATTAAAGTAAATTATTAAATTGAAGAAAATAAAATAAGATAGTAAATTAAAGTAAATAAAGTAAAATAAACAAAGGAAGTAAATAAAGTAAAATAAACAAAGGAAGTAAATAAAGTAAAAAAAAAGTAAATAAAGTAAAAAAAAGTAAATAAAGTAAAAAAAAGTAAATAAAGTAAAAAAAGTAAATAAAGTAGAAAAAGTAAAAATAAAAAAAAGTAAAAATAAGCAAAGAAAATAAACAAAGAAAATAAACAAAGAAAATAAACAAAGAAAATAAACAAAGAAAATAAAGTAGAATAAAATAGTAAATTAAAGAAAATGAAAGACTGATGAAAAATGCAAAATATAAAGAAAGTAAACCTTATACCCTGTAAAGGTGTGATGAAAAAGATAAAGACAACCTTAAATCTACTTTTGGACTAGATGATCTTTGTAGTATCTAGTAGTCTTTCTGGATTTGAGAAGTCTTTTGGAGTCTTAGCTAGGCTACTTTATCTAGGATAAATTTAGTCGATAGCTATGGAGCTCTGATGCTTTAGGTGTTGTCAGTACGAAGACTAATTAACCTCTGGAATTAAATTTGAAAAGCCTACAACTTTATAACAGTACAAAAGGGTGTGTGTTTTCAGGCGCAATGAATGACATGTGTCCAAAGAACTATAAATGTTTTCAGTGAACCCAACTCACAAGATTAATATGGTTTGAGGATTAATCTAACCAGAGGATTTCCATCACAAAAATATGACATGGTGATGTAATCATTACATGGTTTGGGCAAAAAGGGGTATTTTTAAACTTTTTACAAAGAAGAGTGGGTTCAAAGGTCACATCAGCAAAATTGTATTCTTTGAAACAGATATACCATGTTTCAAGCCCCCATATTTAATGTTACATCCAACAGAAATTGGTTTGCACCAATTAATAAAACAATTAGTTTCAATTGGTTCTTCAAGTGCACCTTGTTATTATTCAGTGATATGAATTTAAAATCATTTATACATTTATATTACAAATATAGTCTTTTGTTCAACCAGCATCAACGCAATGACCTGTAGATTAATGACTATTAGAAATCCATTAAAATTGGACCTGTTGACCTTTGATATATATATATAGGAAATAGTTTCAATTCTTCAACAATAGATGGTAATGATATATATATAGTACCGGTAGTATGCCTTCAATCCAATTATTAGATTGATAAAAAACATTTCACAATGAAATTATAACTAATTCAGGTTGGGATTGATACACGTAGATAAAATGTTTGGCCATTATAAAGCTTGAGTTTTTCAGAGTGTAACCTTCCGAATCTGATGATTGCACTACCAATAAACCTAGGTTCAATTTTACTTTTTTTCAGAAAGAAAATAGATTGTCAATTTGTTAGATGATAATAAAATTATAGTTTAGTTCCTAGGGATTTGGGTTGCAACAAGGGCACATTTAAACCAAGCTTATATGAACAAGGAATGTTTTACATCCTATCCAGCCATATGGACTCTTTGAACAAGGACATGGAAAAAGAAATTGATCAGTTTCCAATTCAAATTATTCTTAAACTTGATGTCTGCAGGCATGTACTCATCTTTGAAAATCTGTATGTTTGTAAATAAAGGAGGAACTAATATCAACTTATTAGTTTTTGTTTTAAGGTCTCTAGCAGCATCACATCTTTATTACAACATAACATTGTTCTACAGAAATTCATTACATAACATATATTGGCGTGGTATTTTCTTAAATCAAATATGAATTTTTGATCCTTGCGGCATTTAACAAAACACATGTTGGTTACAACGCAAGAAAAAATCAGGTTATTAAGAATAGAAAGAGTTGCCAACAGTGCACACAGGTTTATTATACGCAAAGAATTGACTCCTGAGGATCAAAGAATTACTATGGGGAATTTGTTGAACGGGTGAGATGCAATTTCATTTATGGTTATAGCATTCATTACTATCACGACTCTCACTTTCTTGGAAGTTATATTTTCACGCACATGTCTTAAAGAAAGCTTTATGATTTTTTTTTATTGTATTAGGAAATCAATAAATGATTAGTTATCATCTAAGTTTGATGTCCATCAATTAAGAACAATGTCCAAGCATTAAAACTATATATTGAACCACAATGAATATATAAAAGAATCGTATATACAGTTGTCGAGTAAATATGGTAGATAATTGATACTGTATAAACACATCCCTGGAGAAATGTTCTTTATATAAAAAGAAAGGATGAGGAATCAATAAAGGGTAAGAAATAGATTTAATTTAACAACTTGACATGTCATTTAATCAATAATTGGTATCAAGCTTTATGTTTATTACCATCTTAGAAACATTACTCACATTATTCCCAATGTTTTTTGTTAATACACAGACAAATGGTTTGTTTCACCTGCCCCATTGAAGATCTTTCATATCACAGAGTTTTCCTGAATTTTGACAAAGCCTTATTAATTGAGACTTTGAGTGGAGATTATAAGAGATTGTATGTGATTATGTTTCGTATCTAAAATTTAAGGAGATAGTCAGTTTGGTTTATTTGAAACTATAAAGCAATGAGATATCAATATTAAAAAAGACTACTGGTACTATTAAAAAATATTATATTTTAATGCTGTATAAGAGGGGATTTTAATAGTCTGCTCAAATAGTAGACCTACTATACACGATATCAGATTTCTATTAAGCAGATGACTTAAATAGCTGATCCACTAGTAAGTCCTAACCAAATAATAACCAAGACAGAGTTTCTATAATGAACTTACCATGTCCTTAATTGACCTATTTGCTTAGTTAATCCTGGTGTCGCCACCCGCCCACAGTGTATGTTGTTCTTATTGTTCAGTAGTGGTGTGGTCAATGATCTTTGTACAGTAGATTAATGGCATTTTAAGTATTGGTCATTGTTGAACCATCCTCGTAAATCTATCACTGAACCTATGGGTGAACTAACTCCCATATCTTTCACCACAGCACAATAATAAATAACACAGTGGCCCCTTTCTAGATATACAAAGTATTAATAGGAACAAAATGAGGACATATGGTTTCTTGTTCAGAAGTAGACAATGAATTTTTTTTTCATACTCCGCAATTTCTTTTACTAGGGTTAAGTCAAAACCTGTCTCCATTTATTAACACATGCATCATTGAAAATAAAATCAATATTTTAATAATTGTTGATGGAAACTTGAAATTACCATAATCAATATTTTATGGACATTGATTATCTCTTTCTTCAAACCTAATGATTTCGTAAAATTTTATAAAAGATTAACAAGGAAGTTTGCTGGATTTCTCCTTTTCATTTTAATTTACACAGCAAGCTGTTTTTTCTTTATTTCTGATTGTATTGTATTCTATATAAAGTTTAGATCTTCTGTCGCTGTTAAAGGCATACAATTTTTTTTTCCTTAATTAGACTTTAAATGAGTTTTCCACTCAACTCTTTATAATATGATTGATTTTTTTTTCGATCATTGATTAAGGTTAAAGTAGAAATTCTATAAAACTTAACACCTTTTGTTTGCTTTTTCAGGAACATGCAATGATCAATCATTCAGCTCAAGAATTGCTTTTAGTTTGAGTGATACATCAAAACTTGAAATCAATGATTTCTGCTGCTTAAGCTATTTAGTAGATATAGAGCGTGAGATTAGAGACCGATATGCTATACAACTACACGTATTAATGAGCTATTCTAATTAATAATTAACTGATCATACTGTTCAGTTTAGGTCTATAGTCAATTGTTATTAACTTGATCTACTTTATTATCTGGTTTTAATTGCTGACTTTTTTAATAGTATGTATTTTTAGGTACTGATACCTTTTCAACTAAGATTTATAGATGTTTCCCTGAAATTAAGATGTTGGAACTGGTGCATTTCAGATGAGTTTTTAACAGAGGGACATCACTTCAAAACCCATAATGTTTGCCTTGCTATGTTCACAGCCGATGAAATTTATACTACATGTATCTAGATTGCCCCCTTCTGGTTGTGGTCCCTTCTGGCACTATCTTGTATTTATTGAAATTGATCTGATGTATTGCTCAAGTGTTTTCCAAGCCAAAACAACTTATAACAAGATTTTTTATTAGGTGAAAATAGGGACTATATGATTAACAATTCTGAAGATTTTCTCACACAGAGCTAAGTACTGTGGTTAATAAATAATGAACAGGAACGGAAAATATTGGTTTATTACACAGCTATATTGTAGATATTATACTATTCAGAAAACCAAATTATGTGGACTTGTCAATTATTATTATCTTGATGGTAAAGGCTATAAGTTGGTTGTAAACATAGACCATTTCACTTGAGATGGTTTACAACCTATCAACTAATCATTATCATATATACTTGACATTTGAAATCCCTAGTAAAAATACACTAAATATAGTACATAAGCCATAGTCTACCTATTTTTAAACGTCAAAGTAAATAGTGCAATCTTACTGGGCTTGAGCAAAAAATGGTTGCAAAAAATTATAAATTTGAAAAGAGTTGCCTTCTTAACGCCACCTGTGTGATTATACCACGTTCTCATGGTGCACTTGTCACAAGCTCTCCTCTTGTTTATATTGGTTTGGCTATGGCGATCATTGCTAAACCTGCGGAGCTCTAAACACGCTCATGGGGTTCTTACCACACGTCTTCTACATGTATTGCGACTGCATGTGCTTTCTACATCGTGATCACTTCGACTGTATAACCTGGTCAGAGTTTTGAAAATTTCTAGATGATCTTTGAAACACCTGTATTTTTAGCAAGTCACACATGAAAAGCATGGTCCTACCATAAGAGCGTAATGCAAACTTGGTAACCGTACCATGTTCATGGTGCAATCGTACAACAATCATGAAATCATCATAATATTGTCATGGTAAAGTCGGCATGAACTCGACGTTGCAAATGTTACAATTTTCCAGTGTCTTTGCCACATTCATGGAAATGTTACCACGTCTCATGACCTTCGTGACCCCACTGCATTCTCACAGCTTCTCAGGTCAGATGACAAAATTTGAACATGCTCAAAACAAAAGCAGTGACCACACTTTTACTACACTTATGGCACTCTGAGACTATTTTCTGTTGCCGTAGCAGCACAGTAAGGACTCTATCCCGGTCTGACTTGGGGTATTAGTGATCATTGTTGGCAACAGAATATTTGAAGAAGAGGGACAAGATGAAGTCTACTGTGAGGGAAAAACTAGATGTATTTTTTTTTTAATATTTATATACTGATCGAAATTGGGAATTTATTTTTACGAAAGCAATACTTACCATACTAAATAATGCCCGGTTACCAAGCATTTTATGCAGATTGTAGAGTGGTCTGCAACCCTGAGATGTGTTTAGAGCTACTATTTGCATTTAAAAATTCAGATATGTTTGGACATATTACACATGGCTTTCATTTCAAATTTTTTTAATCGTGTATTTCATACATCCTATAAAATGAAAGTAGCATTACTTCAATAACGTGTGATTTGTTTATTATCTCTTAGAGGTGGATTATACTTTGACAACACTTTCCGGTTTACTATGTAGTTTTGGGATTTAATTAATAATTAGATTAGTTACTAAGTCAGCAAAGGCTTGGAATAGCTCAAGAATAATTAGACCAATGCAATTTTGTCAATATAAATGAATTCAGGAAATTTGTTTTACTGCCCTTCTAAGCATTTGGGGTTAAGTATCCCTATCATTACCATTATGACTTAAACGTTCCTTCCACTTGCATGAAGTTAATGATACTTGTAGTTTTCATAACTTATTACATATTAAATATATTATGTAATATAATGATACTTGTTATTATTGTAACCTTCGAAACTATTGTAATATCTTTTGTTTGAATAATTTATCATTAGTATCATGGAATTCACAAACACCAGGGGTGACAAATTTATGCATAATTACAGTCATTGAAGGATTTGACAAAAGTGGTTCAAAGAAGGCTATGGGTGCAATTTTTGTTAGATCTGACATTAGTTTAATACGATATTTATTAAAATTGTTGTTTGTTACAATCTCTATGTTATTGTTAACAACCAAACCTGCATTCTTTAAAATTGTTAACCTTCAGGAATGCAATTACAAGTACTGTTTTTTCAAATCATGGGCTGGGCATATATAAAATATAATATGCATCTACAAATCAGAATATGAAAACAAAAAGTAATCTGTAGTAACATACATGCATGTAACATACTATATTTAATATGTTGTTCAGTTTCACCCATATGTTATATATGATATTTAAAATCTGTTTAGTGTATAATCATGTGTAAGAATTTTACTTATATACTTACTATCTTGTGTATGCAATTGTTTGAATCTATTGTGTCCCATATGTGTGTCTAGAGACAGACACATGCAGATAGCTCAAGTAGATTCACTATAACACCTTAACATTACTCCAATCTTGAATAAATAGCTGTGAATGGGTGGTTTATGGATTTAAACTTTGTCTATTCTTTTCAAATGATTTGCTTTGCCCAAAGAATTATTTAGAATTAAACATAATGAAAGAAGGATTGGCATGCAAATCCCATCGACTTCAACAAAGGATTTCATTATTCCTACAAAGGCTATGATTACATGATTAATATATGAACATATACCAATAATAAATATCAGATTACATTGAGCTTTATATATGTAATACAAATCAAGCATTTAGTCATTCGTTTTTTTTTTTTAAAAAAACTGATCGATAAAAAATGTTTTAAGTCCAGTCGTATTAACTAGCTTAAGCTTTATTGAGATCAAATCAAACAAAATAATATCCTTACAGTACTTTTAGTATTTTATAGTTTATTTTAATTTTAAATTATCAGTTAAATTTTTTTTTTTAAACTTTCATTTGAACTTTTAAAAAAGTTCCATTAGACTACATAACCCCAAAAACTTAAAAACGAGAAAAAGAAGTTGAAACTGAGTTCCATTAAATTGCCACATTATTAAACAATATTGAAATTCTTCTTTATAGATAATAGCCGCAGTAGATTCTGTTTCCTACTGATACTGTTACATAGATGGTAGGTAAACTTTGTCAGAAGTTTGATTTATTTGAACAGAAGTTGGCGAATTTGTATTTAGTTAGATATTCAATATTGCTAATGTTTATTCAACAGTATCAAAATCTCCTTGTAGTAATCTTTGGTCATCCCAGCAATATATTACATGGAAAAATTACTATCATAAAGTATTTATACACTAGTAGTTACCCCTTAAATGGGTATAACCCAATAAAATTTCAATAACATATTATTTATGATACAAAATATGTTTTTTCTTGCTGATGCTAATAGAAAAATACCTGTATTTCATCAGTGTCTTTAAAAGACAATCTTCAAAATGTACAGCCTAATTGTCAAGGTATAAAATCTATTGAACTGAATTAACAAAACATATAACGGGTTTACCTTTTGTATATTTCAAAATATACCTGTATGTAGTAAGATATACAACTATTATAACTCACCCTGTAAAAGGCTATAAGAGTCCAAGTCACTTTAAATCCGAGATTTGAATAAAGTCTCTGTAGTGTTAAGTCATTGATGATAAACAGTAAAAGTAGTGGGGAGTTAGTGTAGTAATCTGTATGTTATACTAGCTGTAAAAATGAATATATCCACTAAGAGCTGCTAGTACTACAACAACTGACACATCCCATGCTAAGCTAGTTCCAATTCTAACACTGGTAGTGGCAATTTGGGCTGTTTCAAGCAGCTGTCCAATCAAGTGTGATGTGAAGCAGTGATTACAAGCCTGTTACTCGGCACAGCAAACCCGATACTCTTATCCTTTCATGTCTCTCTTGCTGTGTCCAACTAGCCTGTGTGCGTGTTGGTGTCTTCTGCATTGACATAAGCCTCGAGGCCGGCTTTTATATCATACTTAAAACTGAACATATTTGATATGCACTTTGCTCAAACACAAAAGAATAGTGATTTTTTGAATTGAAACATAGCATGAATGGACTGCTTGCTTTTATTGGCTGGGAGGTAAATATGTAAATATTAAAATAAATGAGTGTATGATGGCCAATTGATCCCAGTCCTGTTAGAATAGGGTGAATACAACAAACCTACTTCAGCATGCCTTAGAAATTAAGACAAGTCGGTTTCAAGGGGCAGTCTTCCTTTTCTTGTTGGCTTATTTAGGTTTATAAGAATTCTTCTGTTGTAGAAATTCAGTCCTTATGTGTACCATACTTATTTCTTTATCAAAAATCTGTCTTCCTTTTAATCACATGTATTGTGAGTGAAAATTATTATCTTCTTGGTGTTTGTGCCTTAAAATAAAAAAGGCAGAAATCATACTAAAGCATATGAGAACGTTCTAGAAGAGTAATCATATTCTGCACACAAGGAAGGCTTATCATACCACATTTTTCAGAATTCTTAACCCATTTTATTCCAAAATGTGGGTATTCTAGTAGAAATGCAGTAACATGGTAAAACTTCTGAATTAACTTTACTGGGAGAGTGGGTCTGTGAAGTTGCAATACATCTTGTAGGACACTACATTCTTTCCAGATCAAGTTGTTGTTTATTAGTCACATGAAGTGAAGAAAGGGTTCTTTATGTACACACAACCAATTGTTTGCTTTAAAATATTGACAACTCAGTATATGTGGTATAAACTAAAAAAATATGTATATATTTTTTGTTAGCATACTTATTCATCCTAAAAGACCTGGTCAACATTGGTTAACTATATTATTCTTATGGGCATTCTGACTCCTATTAGAACTTATATGACTACAGTATAATTACTTCATTTATACCTTGTATGCACAATTGTTTCTGAACAGCAGTTTGTCTTAAACTATGGTCTACATATTGTCCTACTCTTCTTTATATTCCACAATTGCCGAATGGATCTTTTGCATTTAAAATGTGGGCAGGAAGGAGTTGCTGTAAGTCTTGTTGATTTTCTCAAGAGCATACATCATGGAATTTTGACTTTTTGTTTGCGAAAACAGATGATTTTTCCATTCTGCCTTATACTAACCATAGGATTATGTAGGCCTGTGGATTCTGATTCAGTGTCTTGGAAACGGCAATGTGAACATCAGACTTTCTGATTTGTTCAGTGCAAGAACAATACACATGCAAATTTCAACTAAAGCATTTAAGACCAGATAAAGTTCCACAATACAAACAAATGATTTAGAAATATTATACCTTTAATGAACTCAGTGTGCAATTCTTTATTTTACATGATATCATTTTATTACTCAAATAATATTGCAAAACATTGAAGGGGGAGGGGGCTCTAGAGGTTTAAATACCTGCATCTGAAAATCCCAAGGTCTGCGATTGATTCAAGTGGTGTGGTTTCGATTTCCCACTTGTACAGGATGAGGAGTAGGGTTGCCTGTCCAATCTTGTGGATTTTCGTTGGTTCTCCGGTTTCCTCTCACTGCTAAAAACCCATATGCAGCACAAGCAAATTATTCAAAACAAAATTGAACCATATGTTAGTTCCGAAATGACTTAGTTTCATTAAACCCTATTTCTCTCTCTCTGCAAACCATTGTATGATACTTAGAATAGGTGAATTGCACTTTTTTTATGATAGGCAAAGAAACTTATGTAAACAATAGAATGATAAAGCTAATTTTACCTGGTTCTGTTTGATGTACACCTGTTGTAAAGACATATGGAGGATGGGATTTCTTTAACTAGCATTTACATGAACTTTACACAGACTTTAAGTCAACTACTATGATATTTATTGTCAATATTTGAAAATGTAAAACATTTTCTAAAGTAAACTTAGAACTGAATATAGGACCAATAAGAGCTGTTTAAGTGCCATTGGTGTCAATTTAGGACTGATAATATATGAGCCCCCAAACGACAGCGAATAATGAAAGATAAACTCATATTAAAGAAAGGTAACCAGATTGATACACAAAAGTTAGATGTTAAACCGCATTTCATTTCAAATCAACAATAAATGACATTTCTGGGGTCAGTACGCCAAGATCCACCTGGTGAAATAAGTAAGTCAACAACTCTTAGAAATGATTTAAAGGTATAAAACAATTTTTCCAGAGTTGCATTTGGATTATCACTGTTATTATCTCTTATTGTTTACTTCCAGTTGTATTCTTTGGTGTATTTGTATACAGTCAATTCATATACCTCTTATCATGATCTATTGTTATTGAACAGAAACTGATGAGCTATTTCCTTTAAGTGCACCACACATTAGATGATTGAGCACCTTTAAACTTGACAAATATCACACATAAAAATATAAGAGGTTTGCTTAATACATAATGCAGTGAAATATTTGTTCATGTGGATCGTCTAGGATATTATCAAGTGGGTATTTTGTCAAACTATAATAATATAACATTATTAAATGATTTTATTTGATATACAGCTTTTTGTCATAGGTCAGGGTGTGTCAAATCTACTTGTCAACCCTATCATTACTCTTTCAACAGCCTGGTAGGTTAAATGAGGGGGATGTTTTTTTTTATCAAAACTACAATGTCTGCAAATTCAAGTATCTGGTAATCATTCTTTAGAATTATGAAATAAATATATTCAGTTGAATGCACTCTGAAGGGAGTTATAAATGTCCTGGACTGAGTATTGTGTCATATAACTAATGCATCTTCAGGAACTATTGTTAAATGACCAAAACATACTATTCACATGTTAAATAGCATCCATCTAGAAAGAAATAACATGTCCTGCTTGTCCCTTCAGGATCCAAAACGAATTGGTAGAAGTTAACAACTGATCAATGACCGCCTACAGTGTCGCAAAGTTGTGTATACATAATAATTTGTTGTTTTATAGTAGGTCCTGTCAAGCTAAAGTTATTCAGTTTTGTGTTGATAATTGTTAGCTTAGTGCAAACTGCCGCCTAATAGAAACGTAATTTATGCCTACATGTAATCAAACGCAATACAACCTTTTAACAATGACCAGTTACTGAATATGTCTACAGAAAAAGAGACCATTTAAATTTTCAGTATATTGCTTTGTATTTTATACAATGGAGCCAAATTCTTGAGAGAAGAATATTATTGACATGCACCATTATATGATGTTACTCAAGTTGTTATAATACATGTTTGAAATACTAGGTGGCAAAGAATAAATATTAACATAACACATAATGTTTGCTTTAAAACTTGGATGCTAATTGTTAGAAATAAATCTGTGATTCTTTGTTTAATTTACAAACATGATTTATAGATTTTTTCAAATGATAAAGTATATCTTCAGTAAATTTGTGGCCTAATTGTAGTCTAAAATTCCAATTGAGAATAGATTGAGGATTCCAGAACTTTTATGCATGATGGCCTTCTGAATAAGGGGAACAATATATGTATGGGTGGAGCAAGGCAAAAGACCATTGAAACCTCATTACAAAACAGCCATTTGCTCTTGTCTTTGACATAGTTTAAGTAAATATTTCTTTGTTCAACCACACCAGAATTGGACTGGATGTGGGATGAATGAAACCTGTGGTCACATGCCCTGGCAAATATATATTGCAACAATTTTAAAGGCATTTTGGTCGTTTCTACATTATTTGTGTTTTATCTGGATGCTATGTAATTCTTGCTTAGGTTACTACCTTCATAAAGTCTTGTTTTGTCATCATAGCTACAAGTTGTTCATATTCCTGAAGCCTTCTGTTAACACTGACGAACATGATATGGTAAGTGTTGTTTCTGAGAAGTTGTCTTCCATATTCTTTTATACAAAATTGTTGTATTTGTCAATTAGTATATTTTAGAACCAACAGTTGGGGATTTAACCTCCTGAAATCTTTGCAAACTCTTTCTGTCATATGATTTGTTGGCAAACAAACTTGTTAGACCAGTGACAACAAATGACTGATTTAACAATGGTCATTGACCTGATAATTCTTATAGACTTTGCTTCGGTATATCATGTAAGTTGGTGTGGGAGTTGAATAAACTTATGGACCCCCTGATAATTTCCAGAACTTTTCAGGGGATTAAATGTTGAAACTGTGAAAAAGGTTAGTTATCTCTAGTGATCATCAACCATTTGTTTGCCTGAAATAAACCTTCTGTTCTTGGAGCTGTTTCAGGTATCTGTTTACAGCACTACTCAAAATTTAACCGCTCCATTTTCGGAACCATTTCTGGCATGCTTAAGTGTAGTAATGTCAACAAGGTTTTATATTGCCAGCCTATCAGTGCTGTTCCAATCATGATCAATTACAGAACAGTTTCTAGAAGGGAACTCAGGACTTGCATATAAAACCAACTGAGTGACATCAGGACTCATATAGTTTTATTGAATTAATCACCTCATTTTGCCATAATTCATAGTTATTTTACAGACATGGAACTAACAATTAAATAAATGTTTTATTTTAGATGTTGATCAACTAAAACATTGTAGCATTTTTATATTGATGTGATTTATTTGATAACTATCCCATTATCACTTTATGATATGATATTAATTCTATAAAATACTCAACTTTTTCTGATTAGATTACTGTTTTATTGTTATTTATGTTATGAATAATTTAAAATCTGTCATTTAAAATTGCTGTATTGTAATTTATTGAAGATATTTAATAGTGTATAGTATAACTTGCTGGTTCTTCAGGGGGGAAAAAATCGACAAAAATATTAAAGGCAAAGTCTATTTAATCTTGTATCTGTTAGATATTTAACATGCATTCTTTGAGTCAGAGGTTTTAAGAATGCATAAAAATGCTGTGAAATTCAATTTCTAGTTATTTAAATGAAACAAAAAGTCAATATAGTAATGAAAATGTGGTAATGAAAAATAGGATTTGTACTGGAGATTTTCAGTTAATATAATTTATGTCAGAAGTGCGATAATAAAATGATATTTAAGTAAAATAGTAAATGACATTTTGAAAGCTAATAGAAAGAAACATTATTCCACAAATTACACAGTAAAAGTAGGTCCCTACTAATGGTATAATCTCCCAAAGTTTGACTATACAAAGGAAAGAGAGGTTCTCATAATTATTTGATATAAAACTGCTGTTAAAATCATGAAACGAAATTGATATAGACAAAAAAACTTAAAACTAAATCAATATAAACCCAAAATTATAAACAATAAACTACATCATTATAGATAACAAATCTAAAACTATTTATTTTGGAAGTTGAAGAGAGAGGTGTTGGGTGGTCCAATGCATGTGCTTTTAGATCATAAGATCTTTTATTGCTTAAAGTAGCAAGGGTTTCAATTACAGGTTTGTACATGGGAACTAAATTGCTTAACCTTTGGATTCCCTAATTTTCTTGGATTGCTTAATGACTCCTGTGAGCAAACAAATCAAAGAATTAAAAATGACTGAAATGACCTAGTTTGTGTTTAGTGGATGTTCAATTCTCTATGGTAATTAAAGCCCAGACTTCGCAACTGACAAAGTTCCTGGTTGTCTTAACAGAGATTTTTTAATAGAGCTACAAATAACAAATTTGTCTAGATCAGTTATTGATTTTATGGTGTATTAATGATAAATTCTAAGTATTTCAATCACATTGCAAAGATTCACAGAAATATTCCTCGTTGATCTATGAAACGAAATGAAATGGGGTTTAATGTCCTACTGTTTTGCTCCCAAACTGGGCTTATGAAGACAGGCATACACCATACAGTGTGCTATGAGGGAAATTTTGCCTGGGCAGCGGCACTATGGCCTACTCTTATATTGAATTCCAACTGCCAAGGGATCTTTTACGTGCACGTCAATGTTTATGTCGGACCTCGGTTTTTCGTACAATCTGAACGACTAGACAGCTGACAAAGGGAAACCACGCCAGAAAATCTGGATGAATTTTCTCTGCCAATGCAGGGATCGAACACCGAACCTGCAGGCTAGTGCTTATCTTTGAATATTACATATACACAACTCCACATATACATAACATCTAATATTAGATGAAACTTTTACAATATTTAATTACTTTAACGTAAAGATCTGAGATGTTGCAATAAAAAAAATTAGATAAATTATATACATTCAAGACATTTATTACATAGAAGAAATTTTAATGAGATAAAATAGAATATACTTTTTGTGGAAAAATATTAAATATTGGTGCAAACAATCAAGATAAAAGAGTGCAGCACTCCTTAAGATGTTAGTTCGTCTTGATGTGAATAATCGCTTTATACATTCTCGTAGCATTTTGGCTGAAATTAACTGTCCACTTCAAACAGGCAACTGTCAGAATATTAAATATAAGTTCACCTTTCTTGTTAACATTCCTCGCCCAACCATAATGATGTGAAAAGAATAATCTTTGAACAGTCATCAAGTATCCATGTTCCTGAACCATCCTGATTTAAAGGAACATAAATTAGCTGCCTGTCATCAGATCCCATTGAAACTCTCTCTTCCTGAATGTGGTAAAATTTTCAAATAGTATCAACTAGTGCAAACACAAATACTTCACAAATTAGACATGCTTCTCTTCTCACATTCTGCTTCTTTACAATTTCTTTTTTTTTAAAAATGGCTATCGATTTCTGTGCCCATCTAATAGAGATTACATAGTGTAATGTCTAGAAAAAATGTCTTGGTCCTAATGCAAAACCGCTAAGAGAAGCGTTTATGTAAGAGATCAAAGTGATGCTCAAATTATGTGCTGTCTGATGATGTTGAATGGAGATCTTTGTTTTACCTTTACAGTAACAATAAATCTTTGTGATAGTACCAAGATATATATATAGTTTCGAGCCTTGATTAATCAGCTAATCAGGGACATAAACACATTTTTCTAGCAGCACAACTGAACTTCTTTATTTGACCTAAGAGTGGGTTGTCTGGAGGAAAGAAATCAATGTATATTATATCTTAATGAGAACAAATGACATTTCTTCACAATTTGACTTCTAATGATCTAAACTTATTCCGTTCTCAAAACCTTCTTAAATTTACTTCTTCATTAGAAGATATGTAAATGGAAAACTCTGTGAAATGAAATGGATATAATGCCTTACAGATTTTGTAAAAAGGAAAATTTTGCCCAGCACAGCAGTGCTACAGCATTCTCTTATTTTGATTTAAAGGCTAATGACTCTGCCATTGAGAAATGTGTAGAATTCAGATAATAAAATATCAATAATAAATTGAATATCAAAACATGACTTAACACCTGGAAATGGCACTATTCTGTTAATAACTAGGTGTATGTGTGAGTCTTTTAACTTAATACCAGAAAATAACCCACATCTTGATCCTACAGTAAAGACATGATATTAACACAATGTTGACTGGTAGAACAGTTGTAAAACCCTCAATGATCTATGGATTTTTTAAAACGAAATTTTACATGAACTGTATCAAAATCAATATTTAACAACCTCTATTTAACATTTTGAGATTTGTCCAGTCCAAAAAGATTTTTGATTCTAGATTAGGAATCTAATGGGATATTTGAAAGAGTGAAGGGAATTTAAATAACATTATAAAAATCACCCTACATCTATATATGATATAATAAATGCTATTCATTATGTTATATAACTATAGATGTTCTTCTATCTGACCTGACAATAAAATTATTTGATCCTCTCTCTACAGTAAACAGTACCATAAAGATGGCATGTGACTTGAATAGTTATTACTTTGTCTTGCTGGCTTATAATTACCTTGCATTGGCGCTTCATCTAGTTTGATACCAAGATTATTAACTTCACTCATTCGATGAATCTACTCATCTGATGTTAAATGGGTAAACGGAAATGTGATGTCAATGATCAAGACAAAATGAACTTCAGTTTTTAATAAAGATTTTAAATTCTATGCCTGTCAAAGAGGCTTTGAGCAAATGCTTATATATACAAATAATTAATTCACAGATATGCTGACAGGAATTCCATTCATTGTGCTCTTCTCTGGCTGCCAATGAATGTCTTGGTACAATATATTATTGTTTGGAATGATAACTTGTGAGATTTACCATACCACATGGTTATTATGGTTATCCATAATATTTTTACATTATGGTTGCAGTACCAAAAAGAATATTGGTATGGCCCCATATATTTAACACTTATTGAGGTGTGCTATTGCCTATGTCATTGAAGTGTTGTGAATCCTTACTGATCACCGTTTTGAGATGGAGGTATTTGACATGACCTCCTGGCCTTCCTTCACAATGCTGCTTTTAGGTCTGTTTTCTTCCTTAGCAATAAGCTATGCTTTTTTGCGATATCAGCATTGTCTACCTCTTGCAAATGAAAATTGGAGCCAAAAAAAGTCTGATGAACAGGTTTGTGTAAATTGTAAAGTTATTGGTGGAATATACAAGTTGATTTTTCTTCAGACCACAGCATATCAATTTTAATGAATTTGAGTAAAAAATATTTAATCTGTGACAACTTCAAAATTCTGTAGACAAAATCCGACATTGGTAAATTCTTATATTGATATCTCACTGACCATTTTTTATACGCCCACATTTTCATGTGGGCGTATAAAAAATGGTCAGTGAGATATCAATATAAGACGTATTATGTGGACGTATTATGTCGTCGCCCCTGTCCGTCTGTCCGTCCGTCCGTCCACAATTGTTTGTGGACTCTCCACAGGTCACAATTCTTGTCAAATTTTGACGAAACTTGAAATATAGGTTTATCCCAAAAAGATCTCGGCTGCTTTCGATATTGGCATGTATCGGATCAAAACTTCATGGATTATGGCCCCTGATTGTACGAAAAATCACGTTTTTAGCTTGTGGACCCTATAGAGGTCACAATTTTCAACCGATTTTGATGAAACTTGACATGCATGTTTATAACCCAAAAATCTTAGTTCCTTTCGATATTTGCGCCTATCGGAACGTAATTTCCTGAATTATGGCCCCTGATTGTCCGAAAAATCACCTATTTTAGCTTGTGGTACCTCTGGAGGTCACAATTATTATCCGATTTGAAAAACCGTTCGATTATATCACCGTTACACCCCAAGGAAGGTTGAGTTAAAATTTCGGAAAAATCGGTTTAAAATTACCATACAAAATGGCCGCCGTTCGTACGCGAATACTGTTAAAAAATGGTATATCAAGGTTGTGGACCCTGTAGAGATCACAATTTTAATTCGATTTTGATGAAACTTGAAATGCTTGGTTAAAACCCAAAGATCTTGGTTCCTTTCAATATTTGCGCATATCGGATCGTAACTTCCTGAATTATGGCCCCTAATTATACGCAAAATCGCCTTGCTTTAGCTTGTGGTCCCTCTGGAGGTTACAATACTTATCCAATTTAAAAAAACGTTTGATTATATCACCGTTACACCCTAAGAAAGGTCGGGTTCAAATTTCGGTAGAATTGGACCAAAATTGCCATACAAAATGGCCGCCATTCGTACGCGAAGACTGTTAAAAAATGGTATTTCAAGGTTGTGGACCCTGTAGAGGTCACAATTTTAATTCGATTTTGATGAAACTTGAAATGCATGGTTAAAACCCAAAGATCTTGGTTCCTTTCGATATTTGGGCATATCGTATCGTAACTTCCTGAATTATGGCCCCTGATTATACGCAAAATCGTCTTTGTTTAGCTTGTGGTCCCTCTGGAGGTCACAATTATTATCCGATTTAAAAAATCGTTTGATTATATCACCGTTATATCCTAAGGAAGGTTGAGTCTGAATTACAGGGAAATCGGACCATAATTGCCAGACAAAATGGCCACCGTTTTACGCTAATAGTGTTCAAATATGGTATGTCAAGGTTGTGGACCCAGTATAGGTCACAATTTTAATTCGATTTTGATGAAACTTGAAATGCATGTGTATAACCTAAAGATCTTGATTCTTTTCGATATTTGTGCATATCAAATTGTAATTTAATGAATTATAGCCTTTGATTGTAGGAAAAATCACTTTCGGTTTTGCTTGTTCTCTATCCATCTCTCGAAAATGTGGGCGTATCCTGCCTGGCAGTGCCAGCTTACTATCTTTTTTTTTTATGGTGGTTGCATTTAATATCATCATAAACATACTGTATTATTCAAATTGTATCATATTATGATACACATACATGTATTACAGCATTGGGTGTGTTTTACACCAAAAGTGATTGTTGTGACTGAATATTATTTAATCAGTAGACTTAACAGGGGGATGGGAGCATAATTGCCTTACATCAAAAACACTATATATAACAATTACAGTAGTTCATATCCTAGAAACCTTTAACAAAAACCATTACAAAGAATACAAGGGTAGTTAGTCAATAATCTCCCCTAATTTTCTATATTCAGACAAATTTATGTAATTATTACCGATTTGTAGTAATTTGCCCGATTAAAGGGTGTATTATTAATAAGAAATGAAATTGTCTACTTTTCTTTATGGGTACATGGACTTTAAATATTTCAGATACTGGTACATGGCAGAAGGCATGCTTAATCTTTTATGGGTTTATTTATCTTGTAAAAAGTGTCATCTAGGTGCAGTCATTTCCTCTCCAACATTTGGCACAGTTTGGTAAAACAAATGCCAATGTAGATCTAAAGAATATTCAGTGACAGGAACCAGAAGAAGAAAATGATCATTTATCACCACACATTTGTCTTGTATATGCTTACAAACATCATGTTGAGAGCATGTAAGATACATAACATAAATACAGTCCAACACGACAATTCTCCACCAATTATATACGCTTATTTGATTGTACAGTTGTCGGCCAACAAATGCTATTCTCATAGCAAGCTATCATTTCCACAAAGGAATTATGAACACATTCATGTACACATCAATTTTTATGTCTAGGTACATATTTACTAATAAAAAAAACAATTTTATGAAAACAACACCATTTATGGATTTTTCCTGAAATAAGGAATACATTAGTATTCATTTAGGAATGAAAATAGTTTTCCACCCACTCTTTACAGCAATTTGTTACAGAACAGTTTTATAAAATAGGTATTTTAACCTTTATCAGCTATTCTCTACAATGAATTATTCCTTTTGTCTTGTAGAACTTAAAGGACTATGTAAGCCAAATTTTTGTCTCTGATACTGTGCACTATACCATAATGAGATTTATTATAGAACCTACTGCATCATCTGTATTAAGTTAGAACATTTTGTTTATGGGTTATTAACCAATATGTACAGAAGAGTCAATCAATTATTTCATGTTTTTTCAAAGAGTGTATAGCGCTGATAAAACAAATTAACTTTAGGCAGTGGCTATTTGCATAGAGCAAAACGAAAGCAAAGTCTTTTCTTGCACGATTTGTTTGCATAAAAAGCATGATATCAAATTGAATATTGCAGTATTCATCTTACCACATGTCTTTTGATAATGTCAACCTAGTCAAATTTTGATTGATGAGTTAGAATTTTGTATAAAATATTATATCAGTGTTTCTGTTCGAAAGATATCTTGGAACCGTAGAGTGAATAACTATGTGCATCTTATTTTAATAGGAACTAAAGATATTCTTTGATATCTGGAAAATTCAAAAGAGATGTTCTGATTCCCCAAAACTTACTTGGCAAGTCATTGATCAATCTGGATTGTAAACACAGGAAATTGAGCTTGTAATCCAAGAAACACCTATCCATGAATAAACTTTTTACTCATTATTGCAGAATATCTTTACCAGGATTGAAAATGACACAACTAAACACGTCTTGAGAAAAACAAGATGTAGCCTACACTCTTTTATTTTAAACTACCCAATCCAGACTCAAAGCCAGAAACCAAAATTTAGCCGACATAGGGGGGCGAGGAAGATAAATTTCCGACAACAAAAAATCAATGAACGAAGGTCATCGCCGACTGCCGTAAGCAAGAGGAGGGGAGAGCACGAAAATTAAAAGCTGTGAGAGTGAATTTAGGCCTCTATTTTATGCAAGTGGCGAATGTGTCAGAAAATTAAGAGTTTCCAGCCGACATTAACTATCTCTCGGCCGAATTTGAGAGGATATGTCATTTTAAAACTCTCTCCCGGTGAAAATGCGAGCATAGCTAACCAGCGATTTTTTTTCCGACGTAGACAGAAAAATGCTCGCCCCCCCCCCCCCACTAGCCTTGGGCCTCACCCAATCTATGTGCTGTCAGATGCTGAAGTTGGATTTCAAAATCTGGCATTTCAACTTGCTACCAGGCTTAGAGATGTTTTTTCTAAGTTGACTTATTTTGGCTGCTGCACAGATCGACTTTAAATTATGGACTTCAGCTCGCTCGATGCATGTGCATTTTATTATTGTTTAAGGGGTAGGCATTTTCAATTTCAATTAAGATATACTCTTGCAAATTGAAGTAGAACCCTTGAGCATTACTGTCAAAACAGTTGCTGGTTTTGCTTATAGTTCATGACACAGGACACTCTCCTAGCTAAACAAAAACAGTGCTTATCAACCAGTTTATATATAGCCATCTGAACAGTATAGGAAGCTTATGCCAAACTGAATTGGATTTGACCGTATCTATCTGACCAGGGGCCTGTTTCAAAAAACTTCAACTAAGATCAAATCTAAATTTTAGTAATTTGATTGGAGAATATTAGATTGATTTTAGTGCTTAGCCTATCAAAATTGAAGTATCTACTAACATTTGGATTTTATTTTTAGTTAAGATTTCGAGAAACAGGGGCTCAGTTGTCTAAACTGTACATTATGTTTTAAAGATAAAAAAAATGCTATGGGAATGTAAACACAGTGTTGTGCTAGGCAATTTACTGGTTTATTAATTAGACATTTTTCTCTCTCTCATCACCAGACAATAATAAAACCATGATGAAAATAAAAGATGGAATAGCCAGATATTGATTCTAGAGGGTTACAGTATCATGTTCAATTCCAATTTGCTTTAGACACAATGACCTTGGTGGTTCCACACAGGCAACTTAATGTTTCCAATACATTGAAGTAGAATTTAGTGGCAAGATATGACAACACTCAGCTAATCATGAAACATAAAAATCTCTAATATTCTTGTCTGATGTTCTATCAACCTTATATATATATATATATACACACTATAGATATGATTACCAGAACATGTTGGTTCTGCTTATGCTTTTCATTGATTTTTAAGATACTTTAGAGATTCAGATAAGGTCGTATTTTTTATTGGTCAGTTATATCATAGTCAAATATGATAGTATTGAAATTTGTAATAAATATAGTGAATATATTTTGAGACTATATTGCTATTTTTTTATGTTATTTATATGAATATTACTAGACATATGTAGTAGTAGTAGACTAACAGGTTAATTTTTACAGGAGATACGAAAATGGACACTTCTGACCTTGTTGATTTGATTACTGAATTTGCAAAATTGGCATATTGATAAAACAAGGTAATTTGGTTGTGGCAATTAGCTTTTGGTATTTAGAGAATTCCATATTCCTAGATAAATTAACTCGGAATTGGTTCCATTACTGATTGTACCTTTAAAACTTTATGATCTAAGGCAAGCTACAAAAAAAGATTGAAGAATTTGAAATGTGGGTGGACTATGACGAAGTCAGGAATCAAACTTGGCAATGTCAAATACTGGCATGTTATTTCTATGTCAAAAGAGAATGAGGACAAGAGCACAGGGTTTCTTGCAAGTTCTTAATCATTAAAGGGGATTAAAGGGAACATAAATTTTACAACTTATCTCATTTAATTCCCAAATTGCATTGTGTGTGTTTTGTATGCTTATGAAATTGAATTTGAAATGTCATAAAGAGAGCAACTGCTCTATAATTAAATAATGATAAACAAAGAAATTAGGTTGGAAACCTACAGTTAAGGTGGATTTTTACAATTAATCCATGACAAGGTAAAATGGTAAATACTTGCATCTTCACCTGGTTTGTAATGATGATCAATCATTTAATTCAATTATTTCATGATTTGATGGAAAAACATGCCTGAAACACATCCTAATTGATTATTTTATGCTACTGTTAACATCCATCAAAGAAACTATCTTTAGGCAATGTCTAATGTCAGCCATGAATTATCAGACAGCATGTAGATAAACAACTGATTGGAAAGTAGTCTCTATTAATCAAAACACCCACACTTAAGGCGATCATAATAAATTTTGTTTGATGTATATTTTTAATAATATGTATAATAGGTTTCTAAGAAGACAAGTAGACTTCCTGATTAGCCATAGTTGTTAAAACAACTATGGCTAATCAGGAAATGAATTTAATGATATGATATTAGTGTATTGTTAGATTTTAACTTTCAATAATGAATGACCATATCTATTCTTTGTTGAGCTACAGGTAGTGATGATATGACATTGACCAGGATTATTCCAAGTCAAATTAATCACAATCTCAATTGTAAATTGGGAATTAAGTGTTAGATCATTAACCAAACAATCACAGATACGATCCTGTGGTTGCAGAGAAAAGTTCCATGAGTTTTCCCTTGTCAGTGGTTTAGGAAGCAACTCCTGTCAAAGACAGTGTCTAGTCATGTGCATGTAAAAGAACCCTTGACAGTTAGAATTCAAAAGAGTGGACCATACCGTCTCTGTAGGCCTACTGGTAAAATTTTCTGCATAGCAAACACACTACATGTCAAATGCCTGTCATTCATTAGACCAGGTGAGGCTCATGGCATAAAAATGGGACTTAAAAACCATTTCGTTTCAGTTATAATTCTAGTCATTGTTTCTGACCTTTAACTTCAATAAGTATGTTATCAAGTATAAATTGTCATACATAACTCAAGGATGATTTGACAATACAACTTATTTATTACCAGTAAGCTAGAAATTCAATTTTATTAAACATTTGTTACATTTGTACAAAATGATATCTATACTATCCCTTCTAGATAAGCAGAATGGTTTAAATGATAGAAATTAATTATAACCAAAGTAAATGAAAATTTATACATTTCAAAACTCATATCTTTCAGATAATGTGTAATTACTATTAAATATGTTACAAGTACAAATTAATCTAGCTCAATTACCAATGAATATATGCAGTAAATTGTTTTGTAGCTTGCTTATTAATCATTTTAAAAGGACACCTTTATTTATATAGACCATTCCATGGTTTATGTGTATGGGAGTGGATATTTTATTGTCTTGAGCCATGTCTGTCTGTTTGAGCTTCTGTTCATCAACAATTCATGTAAACACCTACAAGTTAACACAACTGTCAAGAGTTTAAGATACACATGTATTCAAAACATGAATATAAGGTTGTACAGGGGTGTCAAAATGTAAGAGAATGCCTGTTTTAAGTAGTTATTTTAATATTTGGGTTTTCATACAAAAAAGAGTAAACATACCCTGCATCACCCTAAACACTAAACACTTATCAAATTCTGCTACATGATAACATAAAATAAAACAAAATGAAATGGGTTTTAACATCCTACTGATCTGCACCAATCGGGTGAATGAAGATTTGTATATGCCGTGAAGTGCTGACATTTATATCAAATTCCAATGGCCACAGATTCTTTTACGCGCACAACAACTGTTTTTTATGCCATTTGAATGAGTACCGGTAGACACTCTTTGTATTGCACCAATGACAAGGGGAAACCACACTGAAAACACAGGAATTGAACCCCTTTGCTGCAGAGTAAGCCAACGCTTTACTCATGGAGCCACTGTGGCTTCTGGTAACATAAAAGGATATTATGATAAATGTACCAGTAATCAAATGAAAATGATTAGACAGTAATAGGCATTTACAGGTAAATATGGTTCCAAAACTCAAGAGCATTTCAGACAATTTCGACTTTGAAACAACATAAAATGATAAAGCAAGGTATGGAGCTTGCCCATCTCAAAATAACATATCAGGGCTATAGAAAATTATTATTATTATTATTATCAGACCTAAATCAAAGATTCCGTGCATTTTCAAAGATTTAATTAGAAATAAACTAACCTTAGACTTGATGTAAATCTATTATTAATAAATAGTTAATTTCTGTTGTATTCAAACATCGTTCATTCATGCATTCCATTGCATTTAATGGTCACAACTGTTCATATATATGTTAATTGGTATGTATGGATATTCATTTGTGTGAAAACAATTGAATCATACACTTATGATTTTTGCTAAAACTATGGTAACAATATATATATAGTGATAATATTAGACCTTCGGTTGTACATTCAGTCAGACTATTAAGAGAAATCTTCACTTGGTGTGAAATTTTGTTGTCCCAAGTTATAATGCCATTAATGAAATTGTCTTCTATCCTGTTGAAATTATTTCATAGTCCCTTGATAGCAGTTTCTATTAATCAAAGAAATCATGCAATGAACCCTCTTTAAAACATTTTTTATTCAATTGTAATCCAGATGAAAAGTATATTTACACCAAGTTTATAAAAGGCTTGTTATGAAATGCTCTTGTGCACATCATGAATGAACCTCCCACAACTATTAAATGTTCTGAGATTTTGTTGTGTGTAGGGTACATTGAATTCACATGAAACTTAGTCACTTAAAAATTCCCCACATATTTGTATGAACTAGATATGATTTTACTTCATCAATTATCAAATCAGTTAGTAATGAATAATGAATATAATTGTTCTTTGATATTTAGATAATTATTACAGTTAATTATGAATAAATGATCAATTTAATAACATATGATATTTGTATAACTAGTGTCACATTTGCACTGTGTCAGGATACTTCGTAATAAATGACAATATAAACTATGTATATTTATCTGTATATCAAGACGAACATTGATGTGGTATAGTATATATTTCAAAGGTTATGGATCAGTAACTTTGCTTAATTCGACTTATTTGCAATTTCATTTCAACTTATTGCCTTTTAATCTGAATGGTTGTTGTAAGAATAACTTATGAGTTAAGACGAAGTACAAAATAATATAAGTACACATTAAACATATGTAAATGTACTTACCCTCAAACTACATATAGATATATATATATTAAAGTATAAACTGGCCACTTGTCCTTAATATATAACATGAATTAGAATATATATAGAGTCCTTAAAGCCAATACATTCAATAATACTATGTCCATTGAAATAACTAGTATTGGTATTAACTTCGCAGCTTTCCTTCATTCCATACACCGGTTGATCTACACAACTCCTAGTGGCTACATGTGAAAGAGCACCACCAATCAATAGGGCTGTTTGAGTCATGCTTGAGATAGTGGGCTGGACTGACTTAGACTTGAGTTTATCCACTTACTGAAAATGTGATGATTACTGTTTTCTCCCAGATTTTTTTTGGTGGGAAAACAAAAAAAACTGTTAAATTGTCTAATGTAGAATTGTTATCTTTGTGTTAATACAGTGGTCTGACTTTATGACTTCCAGTTGCAGTTTCTATTTAATTACATCTTTAAATCACTCACTTTCTGATTAAACTAAAGGGTGAAAGTGTTAGGTTGTTGATAATGATTTTCATTATCTATCTGGTGTGAGATACTTAAACAACTTCAGTTTCAACCTTTGTATTTACAGTGTTTATTTACTATTACTTTAAGAATAACAAATGTTATTCTTGGGTTATTTGATTTCTTGTGATAATAAAATACATATATATAATTGTTTTATTGGACTAAAGGATAAATGTTAAGACACTAGATGCAATGTTCATTAAAGAATTTAGAATTTATTGGGTTTTGGCATATCATATATTAATCTTCGTTATATTATTAAACTAGCATTATCTTGGTCAAAATGTTTCAATAAATATCTATATTTTCACCTATTCTGTTCTTATGGCAATTTCTTAATTGATCATTTGGAAGATTTAAATGTAATTATTATCAAGAGAACAATTTTCATCATGTTCCATTCTGCTGATCATTTATACATAAAAACATACAATGCATCCATATTGATCTTCAAAGAAATTGATTTTATAACTTTGCTTGACTTGTTTAGACACAAAAAACATTCAATTTTTGTACTACGGATTGCCAATATATAAACTGTCACAAGGTACTTATACTGAGCCACGAAGGCTCAGTAATGGTCTGACTGGCTAATCTGTAGATACCAGTTTCGATCCCGATGTTGGTCAAGAAAATGCCTTGAGATTTTCCACTTTGATTCTCCTTGTTAGTTGTGCAAGGAACATTGTGTAGTTGTCCAGACAGAACTAAAGACCACTTTCCTGTGTATTGTGTACAGATTGGTGTTCAAGGAAATTGACACTTGGAATTCAAAATAGAAGAACACCATAGTGCCGCCAAATGTCCCCCATAGTACTCTTCATGGCCATTTGCCATTTTCATTGGCCGGGATGAAGCAGAAAAATGGTGCATATTAAATCCCATTTGGTTTCATATAAAAACTTGAGAGTATATTCGGAATTATCTCAATTCATTTGGCTGTCTTTCTTTACTTAAATCTTTGTTGGAAATGTTGCGTCAATGTCATAAACTGTTTTAAACTTGCCATTTTAGTCAAGTTAGAATTCACTAGAAAAGATCCCAGACTTTGATTGCATGACCATGATCCACTGTGGACTAACAGGAATGTTATTAAAATACAATTGTTTCATGCTAATTTGTCTCAAAATTTAATTTTTTCAGATTACAATGGCCTGTGTTAGGTTTTGTCAAAGGTTTATGTGAAAAATGGTCCTAATGCACTTATTGAAAATCTTAATGAACAGAGTCCTCAAAAGATTTGTAAAATGTCCCACTGAAGGGTTTTGTGAGTGGAAATAATAACCAGGATATGTTGGGTTCGATCCTGTGTTGGCTGAGAAAGGTCCTTCAGATTTTTCTGCATGGTTTCCCCTTGTCAGTGGTGCAGAACAGAGGGCCTGGCATATCATATTGAACTTTGATGGCATAGTGTCCCATAAATGAGTATGTACCATAAGACAATGGTCGTATAAATTCCAAGTCAGTTGATTTTGGTCTCAAATTAAGACTGGATTCTGGATTATTATAATTATTTAACAATTAAAATGAACCAAAGAGATCAAAACATGTTCTCAATTGTTCCAACATGACTCACTTGTCAATATAATTTGAAGCTTTTATTGTAATTATAATCTAGTCAGACATAAGAAGACAAGACTGATTCTGGTGTATTTTCAGTTTTGTCTTTCAAAACACATTGATTGTCAAGTGTCAAGTAGATTTCTAATTATCAGACTGAATTGTCTGGAATTATATTTTCAGTTGTCGTATCCAAGTAGATAAATTTATGCTTTCAAGATAAATTTTTTAAGTAATTGTGAGAAGGAGTTTTATACTTCTAAATTTGGGTGTAATTTATAACGTTGTCATTGGTCACGTCTGTTGATCTACCATCAGTCTTCCCATTTTCTTATAAAGACATTATATTGATGAATTTTTCATAGATGAATCATAATTTTTTTTAAGTTCTCCCACATTCCTACTGTGATTTAAGAGTTATAGGCTCTTGCCTCGAAAATATTGTGCGTACCATGAGCACGGGTCAGTCATACACTGTTTTTCTCAGTTGCATATATACGGCCATTACGGATCAGGTAAACTTGCCGTATCTTTTCTATATCAAAGTTCTTCTAAATATTGGTTTCTGGCATCGGTCGGTAAACCTTAAACCTATATAGAAATGCCGAACAATTTCATTTTCTGAAAAACAAGCTTACTGTATGAAGGTATTTTCACAATAAAACACACAATGGCCTATGGGTTTCAGTCTAGGAAAAAGGCCAGTGTCTGCGCATAACCATCAAAACGGAAACCTGTAAAACTCCTATAAAATTATTTTGAGATAGTGTTTTCAGTCAAAGTCCTAAAGCATGTAGCAATGATGTTCATGGCAAAGCCAACATGGGCCATTATTTTGAAAAACTAATATCTGAATCCTATTATTTGTGTAAGTGCAATGAAAACTCCCTCTAGTTTCTGCCCAAGACAAAATAACATTTCTCTTTTAGCAGTAAATATGTCATGGAAACTCTATTCTTCATCTAACTCAACTAGAAAAAATTAAAATCCAGCTAGGCAATAGCTATATATAGAGTTTGATCAATTTTGCCTACAAATTTCAAGTTAATAAGTTTTTTTTGTTTTCTAATAATACTAGACTGTCCTTGGAGACTTGTATCAGGCTATCATTAACGTTAATTTCTTCTTGGTACCATATGACACTAGTTGAAAATGTAATGATGGTGAAATCTGATTACAAGATAGCACCTTAGAGCAAGGATATCTATTACAAGACTTCTGTGGATCTCTTGGTGATATGATTACATTGAAAACCTACACCAAATCCAGGGTTGGTGACTTCTCTTTTTGCAGGATGTGTACCTTTGAGGTTTGGTATGACATGGAATAGAACAAATCAAACTGTATAGTGTAAACATAAAGAATATTATCAGAAAATATTTTCAAGGATTTCCAAGGGAGAAAATCTAAAGTTTAGTGCTCAACTTATACAACAAAGGGGGTGGGGGGTTGGGATGGCCTAGTGGTCTAGAGTGCCGCCCTTCGACCTCTGTCTGGCCGGCCATCTCTGGTTTGCAGCTGTGGTTTCGAGCCCTGGTGTGAGCGTATGTAGCATGGAGATAGGGGCACCATCTCAACCTCGTGGGTTTCCTCCGGTTTCCGGTTTCCTCCCACTGCTAAAGACCCCTACGCGCAAGCGAATTAATGAAAAAAATTAAACCATATGTTAGTCCCGAAAAGACAAACAGAACAGGGGGGAATCAACTGGCGTGGTTTAGAATCCTCAGTTGTACGTGACAAGGAGTAGGGTCACCTGTCAAACCTCGTGGGGTTTTTCCGGGTCCTCCGGTTCCTCCTACTACTAAAGACCCCTACGCCAAGCCAATTATTGAAATAAAATTAAACCATATGCCAGCCCCGAAATGACCTAGTTTGTGACGAGTGGAGGTTAAACCCCATTTTTCACTCTCACATTGACAGAACAGACATTGCCAGAATAGGCTACAGAAGAGACAGTTCAATAAGAAACACATTACTAGAGAATATAAAACTAGATTGCGTTTTTTTGTGAATTAATTAGAAATATCAAAAAAAAAGTGATAATGTATGTTTAAAAAATGAAAATTGTGATATCAGTTTGATTCAATTGATTATGCTATTTGATCAGTTGAGACAAAACACTCAGATTATATATCTAGTGGGGGGTTGGGGTACCTTGAAAAATTAACATACTGTAAAAGGAACTTAGGGTGCGAGTATCTGAATGGTCTAATGTATACGCTTTAGACGTAAGGTCAGGCTTCGAATCGATTTTGATCCCAGACAAGGTGTAGGGTCACCTACCTAACCTTGTGGATTTTCTTTTTGTTCCCCATTTTTCTATGGTATATCTTTATTTCAACACAAGAGAATTGTTGAAATAAAGATAAACAATAGGTTACTCCTGTAATGACGTACTATCTGTTGAGTTGATGTAAACCTCATTATCCTCTAACTCTATAGAAAGAGGTTTATGATCAAGAATCATTTTCATTTTTAATCTATTCTTTAATCATTTTCTTTTAATTCAAAGATTGCATCATGCAAGAATGTTCAAGTTTAGAAATATGGAAGTCTCTTGATGGTAGTGTATATTATTAGCTGTCCTTTATCTTCTTAGTGAATTATTGTTGTATACGCTCATTTGAGACTTCGGTGAAAACACGAAGCATTAATCTTGATATGAGAGAAATTCACAAGTAATATTGGTAACATCAAAGAAATCTGAATCCCAATTGTCAGGAGGGGATGAACATGTAATACCCTTCAAATGATATATAGAAAAAGAAAGGTTTCATGTGTAAGATGTGTTTGATGTGTTTTATAGGATAAATGAAATTAACATTTATACATTGTAATATGATTTACTTTGTCATTTTTGCTTGAGATAACAAGAAACGGTCCTCCTGCACTTACTAATAGACTACTTTCAGCCATTAATATAAAGTCAAGTTTCAAATCTTTGATTATATGGGTTAGTTTTGGTTTAAACGATGAAAGTTTGATTTTATAGAGCAAAATGGGATGAACTGTCTGTTGAAGCCACAACATGACCATAAGTCAATATAAAAGGTCAAATTGTGAACAGCAGCAAGCCAGCAACCATTTAGCAATATTTCTAATCAGAATTTGGGGAGCTAGCAACAGATCAAATTGAGATCTATCATTCTTCTCCTGTGAGGTGTCATTCCGAAAGAGTCAGTTGCACTAACATCCATTTAGAAATGCCACTCAATTTGACGCAAACAGTATAAGTTGTTCACACATAACTTTGATGATGCTAATGGCATCGTGAAAACTTGCCCGTCTCGCCTGTGACTATTTTAAATAAATCAGCACAACATCAAGATCTATTTATCTCAAATTGGATTCAAATCATTTGAAGGTATTGACTTAATGATTATGCCATTTAGCAAATCTTAAAAAACAGTTGAACTAGTAGTTATTAAACAAGAGTGCAAATGGGCTTAATCGCCCATCCAGTGGGTTGGATTAGACTGTCAACAGATTGTTTTAAACACATTTGTGACTTGTTCTGGCAAATTGAGTTGCAATGAGAAACTTTTAAATATTGTTATCTCAAAACAATTGATTGAGCTATATCAGTTTCAAGTTGCCCAAGTCAGAAATTGTAGTTTTAAGAAAAAGCAAGTTATCAGTATGTTGTAAAACAAAATCAAATGGCAACCACGCCATATACATGTATTTGTTATAACTCATTTAAAGATACATTAGTTAAGAGTTTAAGTTGGCCATTCTTGTTATGATAATTCAACAATAGAACTTTATTCTGAACAAAGTTGTCACTGTTGGACGTTTTGACTAGAAATCGGCAAGAACTAGGCATGAACTGCATCTGCACTGTGTACAAGAATTGCCGATCGTTTGATTGACAGATGATAACTTCACCCACATATTCTTGGTTATCTAAATGGCAACGGTACCTTTGCTTGCCAGACCTTTCATCACCAGTTTCTGGAAGTGACGTCCGCGACTAACTGTAAAAATTATCTTATTGGTTTAATAATAAAGAATGACTGTTTAAATCCAAGCTGCATCCAAGTCATCCAAGGGTCTACTGAGTTGATTTTGAGCTTGTCAAGTAAAAAAAGGTCTAATTAATAATTTCTTTAATATCTGAAGCTTAAATAAAGATTTACAATAGGCAGATTTAGCTTTTGCATAATGTATGTTTAATATTCCTCTCGATGTTATAATTGAGAACAAAAGAAAATAGTCCAAACATAAGTAATCTTATGAACAGGTCACAATTCTATGGAATACAATTATTTCTGCTTATTACAGAGCAACGTTTCGACTAGTTTATTCCAGTTCAATTACTAAATTAATTTTAATAACAATAAATTAGTAACCTAGGTTTTGTATATTATAACTTTCATGGGGATAATTAATGTTAATCTCACCAATTAATTTGAACGATTGTGTTAGTGCTCACGAGATTAGGATTGTTGATGGGTAATTAAGTTTAGTTTCTTGATTATCAAACCACCACAGCTATACATGTCTTCTGTTATCTTCATCACACTACTGAATTAAAATAAGGTCTGCTGATATTTTCCAGTACCGTAAAGGTATCAAATTTTGAACCCCTGATAGAAGGATAGAAATTTCAAATTTCATTTGTAAGACTAGTAAGAGTGCATTTTGTTGGTGGTATAATGAAACAAATTGCAGACTGTTATCTCACTTTTCTACCTGTTCGTTGTTATAACTTTTCCAACCCATGTTGATAAAAGAATTTGAATCAATCTAATTAGGCATGCTTGTATATTTTAAATGCTGTATGAAGCCACAGGAAACGGAATTCAACTATCGAAATATAATTTTTTTAAGAGAAAACGAAATATCAAATAAACACTACTTGGATTAATTATTCAGAGTAAATATGATGACTTGGGGATATTTATGATTTGCAATTATCAATCAACTAATCCTTAATCCATCACAATTATTACTCAATGTCTGGATTTTCAGCTAGTTGATTAATTTACAATATGTGGTTTTGGTTGACACTCAATGGCAATCTATATAGACTTTACGCATTCCAACTCATTTTGCCGCCACTGGTCACATTTGTGTGGCTAAATAAAAGTGAATATTCCTACAAAATTATGCTGATAATAAGAAAATGCCTACATATTATCCATTAGAGTTTTTCTGACCATTTTATATTAGATGGGGATCAGGGTGGGTAAGACGCTGGCTTGCTAGCCTGGAGGTCGGGTCTTCGACCCCTGCATTGGATGAGAATGTTCATCCAGATTTTCTGGCGTTGTTTCCCCTTGTCAGTGATGCAGGACGGAGAGCCTGACAAGGACAGCTATCTAGTCGTTCAGATGGGATGGAAAACCGAGGTCATGTGTACATATTGGCATTTGGTGCCAACGAACCTCATTATGAAATATCACAATTAGAATCATAGTTGAAATTTATCAAGTGAATTAGGAGAAGTAGTAATTTAAATATTACCCCAAAATTAGTCCAAATGTTCTTCTCAAACTGACCTCATTTAGTTATCTATCTAAACTCATTGGATTTTATCATATTCATCCCTATTGTGGATAGAATGTTTTTTAGACCTGCAAAAAAGATAGATTCTGGTGTCTTGGGAACCGAATGTCCTAGTTAAGGTAATAGAAGTGAATCTATCCCTCAATTCACAATTCATTTGATTAACTCTTTATGGTGCAAATGAATAGCTCTTTCTACTTGCAGTGCTGAAAAACATAGAATCCAGGTTTTGGGTCTTAACTTCCAACTCATCAATATTAATAAACATAAAAATAACAATGAACAGATAATCAGGAATGCTTTGAAAAACAAAATTGATAATGCACAGTAAAGTGTAGATGTACTGGAACACTAAGGGCTTTTTTAGGTAGGGCTCCTTGATTCAGTGGGAATAAAGAGACTAGTGATGAACACTCACAAGGTATAACCAAAATGTAGCAATGACTAAATTATTTACATATAGCTAGTCTCTTATTTTTTATCTATTTGTGTATATGTTTGACAACGACTTGTGAAATCTTGTTGACTTGTGAAATCTTGTTGAAACGTCCGCTGAAATAAACCATAGTAATTGTTATTCCATAAATGTGTGTTATTTGATTATGTTCCAATTACTAAATGCCATTCAAAGAAGATGTTTTCTAATATAAGAATATGATTGAACCCAACCAACTGTTTCTTTTTCAATTTGTTTGGGGGTCACTCACCTTTTTAGATTTACTTGCCCCATTTAATTATTTTGGAAAATTATTGACTTAATATTTAAGCATCAGTTATTATGATGAAAATGGATAGTAAGTTGATAAGAGGTAAATGCGATAAACTCTGATTTGTTTAAATGTGAGGGTAAGCTTACTCTTTTACCACTGTTTGTCGTGTATTTTGTACACGGTGAACAGTCCATATTACACTATTTTTCTTTATTAAACTATTTTGCCTATACCGTTTTTTTTAGGACTTTGAACGTTGTCTGGATTGTTTGTACTTGGTTTTATTTTATTGATAATTCAGTTAGAAGTTTATTGATAATTAAGTTAGAAGTTTATTGATAATTCAGTTAGAAGATGGGTTTAATACTATGATAGAATACAACTCAGAGGGCACTTTATAAATATCTTTAAGGCCTTGGTTTATTCTTTTTGAGGCATTCATTTGCTTTGACACATCTTGGAAATTGACCATCGTTTGTTAAAATTTTTAATGATGTAGAAAACCTAGTTATGTAGGATAATTAAGTATAGTGTACATGTACTACAAGATATTTCTTTTTTTATTTTTGGAAAGATAACTTAAATTAACTGCCACTAAGATTATCTATACCACAGTGAATAAGGGTTAGGATTAGAAGATCTTGTAAACATATTCTGAAATTTTGTCATGACACTGTCCACATATATAATCATTTCTCATTAAAAACATTTAGGAGATAAACACTTCCTGTTTGGCAATTAGAGGGGTGTTATTGTCCAATAGACATGTCCTGAGATCATTAGGACCCAAGACATTGTTTTATTGACATTGTAACATGCTATTTACGAGTTTTAAAGAAATTACTAAAACAGAGGGGTGTTATTGTCCAATAGACAGCGTCCAATTGACCAATCAAAACGCGAGTTTCACTCTTAGCATGTTACAATGTAATGTAGTATGAGTAAAAGCAACAATACAAGGACTTACTGCTTGCTGTGTCCCTGGTGATGTAGGATATAGTTAATATTATTTTTGTTTACCATATTTACAGAGGATTTGTGGTATAATTCATGTAGAGGTAATTAGAATTCTCATGGTGCATCTTGATGATAGAAAGTTTGTTGGTTAAAATATAAATCTCCCTGTTGGATAAAGGTGTGTTTAACATTGATATATGGTAAGTATTACCAAGAATTTGAACACAATGCTTAGACGTTGACTTTTAATTTGTTCTTCATTTCTTTGCTTGGTTTACTGGTTTGCAACCAGTACATGTATTCTGATTTGGTATTACCTGTTTCGTTCTCTGGTCCTGCTTAAGCATGGCTTCAAGTACAACCAAAAATTTGAATCTTTTTCTTGTGTTATGTATATTCATACATAGTTCTTATCATTTTATTAGAACAGAATATTATACATTGTAAATTGAGAACAGGGCAGTAATACCTAAAAACCTACCCTTGATTCAATATAATTCAATGTATCCATTGTTTTAGTCTTTCCAAACAGATGTTTTATTGCATAGTTTTTTTAAGGATTTATAGTATTTATCAATTGTCTTTATAATTAACATATATACATTTAGTATAAGTCACTAGTTGTAACATTCTATTGTGTAACTAATCCGACTTTTAAAACTATTGGAGATTAGTGTCTTAACAACATATAAATTAGATTAAAGTTTCATATATAGGGCTTATTTGTGATATCACCCGGCTGGAATTGAACGTTAAATAAAGTTATTTCACACACATATAGAGTCATATTATTTTATTATAAGAGTGCACTTTATCTTGTTCTTTCCTTTTTAGATGTAAATTGATTTTAATGTTGTTGCTGGTGAATTAATCATATCCAGATTATAAAGTTGTTCCTGTTTTTATGGAAGTAACCCACTATTTTACAAATATATATTTATACTATATATATATATCTCTTCATTAAGTCATATTTAAAGAAATAACCTGTGTTGTAACTTATCTGAAGATAGCTAACCTTTGAAATATCTAACAAATGTACAGGAAATTCAGTAAACAAAGGTGACTATATTATGCAAACATGAATTCCAGACGAAAATATATAGCTTTGCTAAGATTAAGATGTTGTTTGTTGGCTGTGTAAACCTGAATTGACCAAGAAGCTTCTGAACATATCAAGTCTCAGACATACTTGTTATAGAAATTTCATGTTTGAACCAGCTGAATACTTTTTAAAAGTTAAAGCAAATTAAGTTAGCAACACAGATTAAAGGAGACAAAATTCCTTTGAAGCTCACTTTGAAAAGGGGTAATGTCGGCCACTGAAGTTAGAATTGAACTAGTCAATATATACACCTCTATGAACTAGTCCAATCAAGTTTTGATTATTAGGACACTGGGGCTGGCACTACTCAGGCATCTGAACAACTTTTTATCCTATGATAAGTTATTTTTATAAGTCCTTGAAATAAATTAACTAAAAGATATTTTGTGGTTTGGCCATTTTATTTATCTTTTCAGAAAGTTAAAAGCTGCAAAAAAGTTGTATACTTAATCCTGCAAAAGAAGAATGTGTTAATGGAATGGAGATGTTTTTCTGGCAGTTTTCGAAATGCAGTCTTCCTTCTTAATAATAAGATGTGACAGAAGTGTGATAATGAACCTATCTAGAATAAAAAAAGAGCATAAAAAAGTATTGATTATTAGAGCAGAAAGGGACTTAAAGCCCCTTGACTTTTGACTCCAATAATTCTAACTTACCGTATTAACTTCTCATTGTAGCTCCAGCAGCACACAGTTAATGGAAGAGAAAATTAACTTGAATAAAAGTACGTTTTGTATCACAACTATGTCTCTGATGAATACAGAAACCTTTAACAGACTTTAAAAAATGGAAATTGGTTGCTGTCATCACCATTTTAAACCACAGCACTAGTCTTTATAATGGATCTATAGGTTTTTAGGTCATTAATTTCAAACTCTGAAACTATTTAGACATTTTTATGTTGTTATTTCCCAGGGACTCAGACATTTCTGATTATCATACTTTTTAGGAGACCACCAGCAATATTAAATTCCTTGATACACTTTTATGTAGATTTGATTTGGAAAAAATCATTATAAAGATATCTAATTGTACTTATGATCTGTGGAATTCTAGTCATCTAGATTAAAATTATATCATTTCTTTATTATTACCTTTAATGTATTTTTATATCACACAATAACATATGTATCCAACAGTATTTTAAAGAAACTTTAATCAAATATAGATATTAGTCAAACTTTATTTTTTCTTACTATTTCATTGGATTGTAAAGTTGCATTCACAGATATGGTATTTTTACTCAATGTTTCAACAGCTGTCATTTTTTGTGGTCCTCAGGAGACCAGGAATTAGAAATTGTATAACTTGCATAGCTTTTCTTAAAACGATAGGTCAGATAAGACATGTTCAGGAGAGCCCTACTCTAATTCATGAGACCAGGAATTAAAAAAAAATTCCCAGGCGGAGCTAATTAAAGCCTTACATAATATTTATGTGAAACAATTGGTGATATTAGGGGCATGTTAAGGATAACATTACTGAAATCAAAAGTTGTATTAAACACAATGGCATGGCACATAGGAATGCTATCATTCCTTTAAAGACAACAAAATTAACAAACTTCACTTTAAGAATATAATTATAGAGGACATTCAAACTAGCTAGCCCAGTAACCTTATTCTGAAAAGCCTTTCTATTTACCCTATTCAGTAGTAGCTGATCAAACTTACTTAAGTTAATTGAGAAAAAAACCTATTAATTATAAACTTTGATTAATTTACAACCTATAAAGAGAATATTAGATATAGCATGCACATAGCTTATTTATCTCAATCAAATGTGTCTGGAATATGAATTGATTTTCCCTCCAAAGAAGTTTGATATTTAATTTGTTGTACATTTACTTGTGTGTGGACGTAATGTTAGTTACCGTGCATGCTATAAGAGATAATAGAATGGTGTATATATGTTAAATAATCTATGAGGTATTAACCAATACTATCATCATAATTATATTGTAGATTACGGTCTTTATCACTTAAATAATTGCCATCAAACATTCTACAACACATTTATTAGAGTAGCCCACATGAACCAAGGGCTTAAATAGTCACCTCTTTACAAGATGTATGCGTATAAATAAGTTTGTGTTTATCATTTCGCTAACATTGCCGACGACAAGGCAAGGACTCTCTGTGAAATGCACACTTTGTTAATTTCATCTGCACTATAAAATTAAGAATGCTCCAACAGAATTGGCTTCCAAGATCAAAGGAAATTGTCGCCATGGGTTATCACGACTCACCAGTAAAATCTCTTTTTGATTTTAAGGATTATATATAGAAAAGATATCATGATAATTTATTTGGAAGGGAAACTAGCCCCGAGTGGGATTTCACAAGGGAAATATAAAAAAACCTGCTCGTTCAATCACTTGGCATTGCTTTAATGTGGGAATTGTTTTACAGTGGTTTTTTTTGTCTATGAAATACAACTATACTCTGTAGACGAAAACAATATACATGTATTATCATAGATGTAGTAAATATTAGAGTTAGTTAATAAAGTTCAGATTTTTAAACTGTATCCTGTTATGGTCCTCGCACATTTGGAAATGAAGTACATTGGCATAAAATATCCTCTAAAAAGTGGTAAAGAAACTATCATACATTCATCTCACAAATTTTGTGGGTCAATACATAAATCTTGAAACAGTTCAACTTGCTTTAGTCGCAGAACTAACGGTATTAAGTCTTCTGGAGGATCCCTCGCTAGCCTGGAGGTCGTGTGTTCGATCCCTGCATTGGCCGAGAAAGTTCATCGAGATTTCCCTGCGTGTTTCCCTTGTCAATGATGCAGGACGGAGGGCCTGACAAGGACAGCTATCTAGTTGTTCCGATGGTACGAAAAACCGAGGTCCCATGTACGCATTGGCGTACACGTAAAAAATCCCTCGGCAGTTGGAATTTGATGTGCTGCTGCCCGGGAAAAATGTCCATCATAGCACACTGTATGGCGTATGCCCGTCTTGTGACCAACCCCTTTTGACCATTGGGTATTTGTGTTTTCTGGACCTACAAAATTGTATAGGAATTATGAGATCAGATAATCTCAACATGGTTGCTAGAAATGACTCATTGGCAGGGCTCTATAAAAGTTGAGTGTGCCCGCGCACACACTTGAAAATGTGCCTGCAAGGTCATACTCATAAGGAGAATATTCAATTGCCACGTATATAGTATGGTTGTGCTGCTTCAAACAAGTTCATTAAATCCCTTTTTTTACATGATTGACGTGACAGTAATAATTTAAAAAAAAAAAAAAAACATTTTTTTTTTTTTTTAAATGTGCCTGCAAATTTTTTTTTCAAAGCAAATGTGCCTGCGCACGCCGTGCGCGGAAATATCGATGCCTGCGTCATTGGGCATACAAACCACGTTTCTTTTGGGTATAATATGTATGTTGTCATAGTTCTAAATGAATTCCTGGTACAATCTCGTAAAAAATATAAGTTGCACACATGGGGTATAAATTGTTCATGGAAGGATGGATATCTAACATATTGTCGGTGTTTGGCTGATGCTCCACGCCAGATTTTCTTTATGACCAATATAAAGAAATAATTGAAGAATACTTGTAATCAATAGTATAATATGTGTGCACATGCATGTTAATCATGTCTGAAGACCCCACCAACTGCTTTGTGAAGGTTAATTAGACACAAACCCATTCCTTGTTAGCATTCCAATCTTGTTTGGTGCTCACATTTTCGTCCACACTCAGAACACACAAGAGCAGCTGTTCTCACAGGTGTGTGTTCCTTTAATCACTTTAATGTGTTCTAGTTGAAGGAAAACAAAGCACCAGTAAATCCCATGATGAATGGTAATAATTTAATGTAATTCGACTTCCTGACAAGCTCTATGTTTCACTTTCTGTCTTTGAACTTCTCATCAAATTTTTCCTTGATTCCAGTCAATCCAGATTTATTTAGAACACAATTTCTAGGATTTTAAATCATTTGACAAGAATCTTGCAAGATCTCTTCTCGGGAAGCTTTTTTAATGTACCGTGAAGAGTTAACATATTTATCTTGCCTTTCTTTTTACGGCTTACTTATTTTTACCAAATTAAGTCTCAACAAGCAAGTAAAACAGCAGCTGAAATGACATTTTGATCTTTGTGTACGCAACGATTTAACTTTTATCTTACAAGTATTTAAAAACAATTAATCCCTTATCACAATATTAAAGATTGGTTATTCACCCACACAGCTATTTATGGATTACAACCGTGTAGATCTGTTGTCCGAAATGTAAGTCATACCAGCAGTGCCGGATTACCATTGTGGTTAGGTGTGCTTAAGCACATGGCCCCGTTGGCTATGGGTCGGGGGTAGGGATCCAGGCCCGTATCTAGCCCAAAAATGTTAGGGGGGCAAGGGCTGCTGGGGGCGCCGGTGTACCTACAGTTGACGGTATGGTTTGCACCTGAGGAACTATGAAAATGTCAGAAATTTTAATTTGCGATATTGGCGCATTATGAACATTATAAAAATTTGAAGGAGGGAATACGACTTCAGCGTACCTATAGCCTATTAATTTATGAGAAAAACGAAAAGTTTTGAATAGAGTTAAAGTGCGACTTGTTTGAATTTTGAAGATTATCACTCCTGGCGCGGGCTTGAATCAATCTCATCACCATCGGGAATTTAACCTGAGCATTTCCTACAATCTCCAGTTGGCTTTCTTATAGTGGATTTCTTCGGGCGTCGGTGTGTGGTCGTTTAGTCGCGTTTCCGTCGTTGTAGATATCTGCCGCCACACTGCCCGAATTCTTATCGGGGGCATGTCTTCACTGTTTAGTATCGCACGTTATACAATATCGATGCTGTATGTATCGGGAACCGTTATATACTTGACAGTAATATTCCTGCTACTTTACACTTAACGACAGATTCTGGGCAGAAAATTAAACGCGAATTCTAAAAATTCCTTAAAATGCCGCGGAGAACGGGTAAGGACTCATTGGGTTCTAGTCTAAAGTAAGTTTTATAAATCTGAAATACTTAATACGAAAGGGGGGGTTCAAATCCGGAAAAGGGGGCGCGCTGAATCTATACTTGAAACAAGGCGCCCAGGTTTGCGGCAGTATCGGACACCTTTGAAAAAGATCGAGCGCAACCCTGCCAGATCTATTGTCTAATGCGCTATAAACGGCAACAAGTACGGTGTGTGTACCTTGCACGAGTTCAATATCTAGAATAATGTTTGTAATGAATTCACTAATATACGAAGGATGCCAGTGAAATATTAATAACTGGAGAGATTCGCTAATAATTCGAGGGGCAGACCATAAACAACCCCTGCTGACCTATGATACTAGCTAAGCAAAACGAAGCGACTTCAAGTCTATAAACACAAGATAAAATGAATTTTTCCCCATGATCATGCGGGGGGTGCGCTGTATAACGGGCGCATATAACAAAAGCCCTTCAAGGGGCGCCCAATCATGCTGTATTGGGCGCCCCATTTACCAAGTCCAACCTTTCTAGCTCGACATTATTTATTATGTGCGAACCGACAAACATACATTGTCATTATAATGCGCCCCACCAATCATGTCATTATTGGCACCACTCCGGGATAAGTAACACCACAGCTCACACATTTTTGAACGCCCCCTCAAGTTAGGTGTTAATCGTGTGATTCATTATGAGGCGCCTCATCATTTGGGTGGTGGGGCGCCTCATATATAACGACATGAATAGAAGTGACATTGGTTAGGGGTCCCATCAATCTAGTAGTAGGCGCCTAACCAAAGTCACTCGGCTTTAAAGGGCGCCCATACTGAATATGGACTCATTAGTCGCTGGCTTCGTATTGAGTCCAATAGAAAGGGCGCCCATTACAATTTTCTCGCAGTGGATAAAGGCATTATGCATTATGTGCGGCCAAACAATCATATATTGTCATAATAAGGCGCCCCACCAATCATGTCATTATGGAAGGTCCTCTGTGATAAGGTGCACACAGATCACACCGTTTTTGAGGCCCCATCACATCAAGTTGTGATGTTCATCGTGTGACTCATTGTGAGGCGCTCCACCATTTGAGGGGCGCCACATAATATAACGACATGATTGATGACGCCCCCATAAAACCAAGTGATATTGGTTGGGCGCCCTGTCACTCAGCATTATGGGGCGCCCGTACTGATATGGGCATGTAAATCGATGGTCTCGTATTGTGTTCAATGGAAAGGGCGCCCATTAGGGGCGCCCGCTTTTTCGAGGTGGGGCGCCGATTTTTCCCAGGGGGGGGGGGAAGGGCCCCCCTTGCCCCCCCCGCTAAATACGGGGCTGGGATCTTCCGTGATAATTCAAAACTTTACCTGAAATTTTGTTGAAAATAATGATTGATCAGGTAACATGAAATATTTTAACTAGGCCAACTCCTAAATTTTCTGAGCAAATATACCGGACTGTCTGTGTAGGCATGCTGGGCCTACCTCCTTCAAGACCTCATAACTTAACTAGCACAGGGCCTCATAATGTGTCCTAAACCCGGCACGGGATTAAAGTTCAAATTGAATTTATGATTTTACAGATTCATAGATTTAGCCGTTTCGGGAAACACAGTAATATTTGCAAAATATATAAATTGTAGTAAAAGAATTTCTGAAAGAAAAACTAATTCATCTAAAGAATCGAGTTTGTCGTGATAAATTTTGTATTATCAACATTAATATACTTATTTCATAATTCAAAACTTATCATGATGCGATCACAAAACAAATATCATTAAAGATCTCCGATCATGACATTGATGGATTTTATGGGTGGATTTTATTCCTCAAAGCTACTTCATCTTCAAATAACTACCATATTATATAAGATCAGTAGTAGGATATATATTATTACTATTTGAATATTAATCAACACTTCCTATACCAATACTTTTTTATTGAAATATTATGAGAGTTTTAGTCCCAGACTGGACTCCGGTGTCTGGGAACATTTTTGGCGATTTTCACTAACTTTTGAATAAACATCAATGAACCGAACAATAAAATGCTAAAGAACTGGGTCATATTAACAAACCACATCCGATATTGCATATTGTGGGCATCTAAAAATCTATTAGAATTTGAATAAAAATCAAATACAGTGTTTGAACATTAATTAGTTGGCAACTAAAATACCATTTCTTTACAGAAAGTTGCACTTAAACTGATATAATTTATAAATTAACAAATAAATCCCACAAATGGTAAGATTAAAGATTTAAACCATACGAATTATTGTTCTGTCTTACGAACTGCCATTGCCATATTAATAGGATAAAAAACATAAAATATATTTTATTAACGTGTCACAATCTACATGTATACAAATAGATAACAAATCTCATCTCTCTCACCCTCTGTGGCGAGAGATGAGCTTGGCGCGTATCTCAATCTACGTAGCGCTCCCAGTTCTAAATCACGACGGGGCGATTTATACAAAATTGACATCATTTTTCATCGAAACAAAGATTGATTATTGTTATTAATAATATTTCCGCCACACACCACTATAATTATTGACTTTATCTTACCTGAAACGGGGACAAATCGTCGTTTTTAAAATCGATGTGATTAACTTTTTCCCAAGACGGCCATCTTTAATTTTGATAGTCCCTATCATCCAGACACATATTTCACGTACGTTGAAGACTAGGGGGTTCTGGGTGACCGAGACTAGTATTAATAGACTGCTACGCAACAATGATCAGAACAGAGCGTAGCTCAAAAACAAGCACATCAGTATATCTCATCGTTTTTTAGCTACGTTCGCGTAGCTAGTATACAAAAGGTTTAAAATATTGATACATATATTAACATAAATTAAAAAGTAGATGCCAGCCGATGACGACTTATGAGACACGGTATAAATAAGTTATAAATAAGAATAAAGCAACACGAGTTATACCAAATTACAAAGTTTAAATATCAGGTATAAGTATAATCTAAATTTCCCAATTGCCCTATTCCAGAGGTTTGTGCTTCTCATTAATGTGCGAGTCAATGGAACCAGCAATAGCTGAATAGTGATATGTACTCTGATAGCAAATGTCAGTCTTTTTGTAGCTATTATGGTTCTTGACGTCAAGTAAATACGATGAAAATATCTATTCTATAGAATACTCTTAAATCACTGCTTTACAAATAAACAAAAACCTGAATTTTATCTTTCAAAATTATAAATTTATTTAAGATAAGATAATGGGGGTTAACGTGTACTGAACTCGGTTTCACGTCCTGCACAACGGGAAACCACACTAGAAAATCGCGGGAAACTGTTTCGATCCACCACGGAACTCTTGGTTAGTGAGCATAATCTTTGTCAACCCATTGCTGCTATAAACGCTTCATGTTCAAAATTGGTAGTCATCCAGTGCATTGTATGGAATGGAATGTTTGGTTTGTGTGTTGTTTTTAATTTTAGTGTGGGGATATTTAGAATGTGTTACTACGTGAAATTAACTATATTATTTTTTTGGTTAAAGTGATAATACTGCTTTAAAAAGACCTAATTAGTGCTCCCCCAAAATATACATCTTCTACTCTTCTAGCAAACAGAAGCCCGCAACTCTTAAGTACGTGTTGATATCATTATAGATTTTATAATGGCAAAATATTTATCAACTAGAAAAGAACAACACTTCAATTATCGACAATTTGCATCCCGATATAAATAAAGTAGGAATGACACCCAGTATAATTTAACACAATAATTTATAATATTTTCTTTCTCCTAAATAGACTGCATTTAATGTTGGCCTATATTGTTGTTACCAGTATCCAAACCCGTCAACGGTTATGGAGACCGCAAATTAAGGAAGTGTTTTGAAAGGTGTTCTTTTTCGATTTTGCTGAATAGCTCACGAGTAAGAATCCTATCCAAATTCAGAATTTTCCGAAAGCAATGTACTTGGATATCCCACATATTTATATAGGAATTAAGGTGTTTTTGTTTTTCCACCTAATGTTAAATCTATTGTGGTTTATGCAAAAATATTGAATGCAGTTCTCGGTAAGCTGTCTAATAGACAATACATGTTTCGCAATACAGTATTATGAAGATCTTTTCGTGGAAATTCTCTATAAAACTGGATAACACTAACTAATGTGATGCATATTGAGGACTTATTATGCGAGTCGACTGGCAAACCACAACTTGGTTACTAATAAAGTTGAACCACTGTGGACATTGTTTCGTCAGTGCGATTTTGGATGCTTTCTGGTTAATTGTGTTTGAAAACATTAACCACGTCCTGTTGGATTTTATCAGATTAGAAAGCAACTCCGAGCTGGTAACCTTTTGGTCCGTTGTTTGCTACAGACATCAATGCTCTAACTGTAGGCTACCAAAGATTGTTTTACGTGATGCCTTTAATCCAACACTTATTCTCGTTGCATGATCACCAACCTAATCTATTAACTGCAGATGTACTAAGTACGCGCCGTTGGAGGTCTAGATTGAGGATGTTGGCAGCACATTTCAAATACGTCACGATTTTCCTTTGTGCATTGCCATAACAAATTTATATCCGTTGATTAATATATATTACCATCTTTTACTTTATTCTTTTGCCATTTGTGGGGAATTATTTTTGCATCAAATGGTGTATTTTACTCATCATTCGTTGGTCTAACAATTTCAGTCCAAGCCAAGATTTCAGATTAAAATTCTACATGGAATACTCGATACGGGTATCCATTATCTTCCGGATAATTTTGCTCTCCGATGGGTCTTATTGGCACTCTTCTATCATTAAGCCCATGTTCACGATAATGATTTGGAATCTTCAACCTGTGACCGTTTCTATAGATTTATAAATTCCAAGGAGATGTGGATTGTATCAACGTATTTAACATGCATGGTTGGATTCTAATAAAAGCTTTAGGACCTCTGGGTTTTAGTGCTTTCAATGATCCCCCATTTTCATGATCAGTATTGACGGTTTGGATAACGAGTTTAATATCAACTTATGTATCTGTTATAGTAAATTATTAACGTATTTCTTGATTTAATCTACCAGAAAGGTTTTTTCTGCAGTTTGTATTGTTATCGTTATAATACCTTTGATACATAACGACTTTTCCTCTTAATTTTACACAATCGGTGGATCAATTATTAAGAGATTCACACAATTTATTAAAAGAAAAAAAGCTCATGTTTTATTCTGATTGAACACATTCAATCAACTACGACTAAGAGACTTTAATAGCTTGCGTTAATGTTACACAAGTTGATTATACTGGAAATATTCCCCGTGTTAGCTTTCCTTTTCCTCACGGGCCCAAAGAACGGCTTGGTACTACCACCAACTGCTACGCTTTAATCCTAGGAAATAAATTATTTTTTTATGGCCATGCATGGCTGTCACTGGGGTATAAAAGCGTAAATGAATGACGGAGATGTCTGGGGCAACCAATTACCATCCGACCATCAAAATATATCAACTGCTTTCAAGGTAAAGGTTGTGCAGTAGATAACAATGTATACGTAACCATTGGGAACTTTGAAAATGGTGCACCGTTTGGTGGCAGTACTGTACGATGCTTACGCCATTTTGTGACAAACATGACATATTGTAAATTTAACTTTTGTGGTTATGTGGAAAGTTTGCCTCGATAGCGGCATTTCCGACAATTCTTTTTGGATTTCTAACTGTCAAAGGCTTTTTTTCTTACACGTCAACATGATGTACACATCCTTATCATCATGGGCTTGTAACTTCCGGTTAAATCAGATGAAAAAAAACCGGACACGGTTTCAAACCAAGTGGTTATTTTGGTTTGTCATAAAATATCTTTTTTTTCTTAATATTATTGTGGTAATGTATTTATTTGAGTTTTAACTCACATAAATACATTATTAAAATATTTATTATTACCTCTTTGTTTTATGTACATGTTGCCCCAATTCTTATCAATGTGTATTATTATTAAATCAATTGATTTTAATGTCAAATAAACTCGCTGTATCGTCTCGATTTTATACAGATATAGTTGTGCATATGTTAGATATAGTAGTAGACTGTGGGGAGGGGGATTTTGACAGATTTTATTTTGAATATTTGACAACTGTTAATTGCTACCAGCGCCTTTTTAGATAGCTTAAGTTACAGCCTCGGAGATTTGGATGGACCATGATAAATTATGCTTTCATCAAGAAAGCCTTTAAGGTAAAACTGGAATCCAAATTTCACTCTGATTTGATAATTGCTATATATGATAAATGAGATATCAATTGTCCTATTAAAAGATATCCATCTCAGGAGGTGAGAGTTCCAGCCAGGCTTTACTTTATATAGATTTGTTACAAATCGATCAATGGCATTAGAAGCGGTATCACAGCGATTTTCCTAAAATAGCTTCGTCTCTCTTTAGAGTTTAAATGGAGTTTATTGAGGCTTAATAATGCAGGTTTATTGATAATCAAATCTTTTGCTGCGGAGTTTTGTTAATTTTGTGATTATGTTGAATAACTCTAATTGATAGCTGTGTACTAATTTCACGCTTAGTGACGACACTATAGAACGATTTAAAATCTATACATGTTTAATGGGTTTCACTGGCGGCTGCAAAACTTCAGCAAAAGAAGTATCTACTTCAGTACGTACTTGTGCTTAAGTGCGCACATAAAACTTTTGTATTAATATATAATAATGTAATAGTAATGTAACATTGAAATGTGAAGATTACAATCGGAAGATTTAACATACAAAAACATGCTTATATACTTGAGCTCCCCTTTTAAAAATCCCGTTTAAAGAATTACATGTATGTCTAATCTACCAAAGACTATCCTATATTTTAATTTACCGATAACGGGCATGTCAAAACAAATTGCCAGAAAGTGGGTAATGGAATATGTTAACAATGGGATCGAAGAATTAACCACATACTCTCAAGTACAAACTAAACAGGAGTGGCTACTATATAAATGAAAACTGTGCCCGGGCAGCGGTGCTACGGCCTACTCTTATATCGAATTCAAACTGCAAAGGGATCTTTTACGTGCACTCAGGACCTCGGTTTTTCGTTTCATCCGTACGACCTGACAGCTGTCCTTATTCTGCCCTCCGTCCTGCGTCACTGACATGTTGGAAAATCTGGGTGGATTTTCTCGGCTAATGCACAAGACCTCCAGGCTAGCGAGCCAGCGTCCTATACACTTAGCCCACTATATAAATGACTAGTTACGTGTCTGCGTGCAAAACGGCTTATATACCACCTTTCATTTCAATTCTTGTTGGTTACGATACAATATCTAGGTAGGTAAAAATATGCAGTCCCTCTTAAATGTGTAATAACAAAGCAGTTTGTGACTGAAAAATTCGCTTAAAAAAGGTCAATCTGGACAAACTTCTTTTTTTTTAAAATGTGCTAAATTAACAGATAATTCCTTGAATTCTTTTTGTTAACTTGGCAGATAAATCCTGGAATTGATAAAAATGTATTCTTCAATATAACCTTCCATACAACCCCATGTGTATTACGCGGAATAAAAATGAAACTGTTCGCAGGTTATGGCTAATCATTCATGAAGATATGCGTCTTTGAAATTGTAGACGTCGATAAATATAATATAATGTTGGCTATTTCTTAGGCTGTTTATTACATAAATGTTATAAAACTTCAATAAATATTATTGGAACATCGTTGATAATGTAGAAGACTTTAAGAAGGGCAATATTATTGTTATATATTTGTAGTTGGCTCATTTGGTGACAGGTTGATTGGTGAAACAGATTGACTTCAATTTTTACACTTATTCGCCATCGATTGAGACCCATGTAAAAGGCGAAGGAAGCTTTATACCATCTGAATGCACATAGATAATCCATCTGCATTGATGAGTCGGTAAATAAATGTGAATACCAATAAAATAACCCGCGGCTATAGACTGTGTCAAACATCAAGTTATCGAACAAACACTGACGTATGGAAATCAAATATTGAAAGGAACCGAATCATTGAAATTTTGTAGAGCTGGGGCTAAGAAGATAGACTTTTATGTTGGATATTGGCCACCTTACCATCACTTAAAAGCCCTACCGCCGTTGAAGTTTCAACTCTATTATGCAAACTTAAAGCACAATGTCTAGCGGCCAGAAACGTAAACAAAACATGATGCAGACAAGTCTTTGCGTAGATGATCGAACTGTCGTCTTCCCACAGGATATAACCTACACCCCCAATTACTGATGCCTATATCATTCATTTTAGTTAGCATATATAAGTGGATAGTCCTTATTATTCTCAAATGGATTGCATTATTGAAGTTCGTGATGGTTTGCTGTCAGCATCCTAAAGGTTTGAGATGGTTCTGTATTTGCTCACCATCAAGTGTATTGAAATATGTGATGACTGTCTTTATCGGTCAATCAATTTTTAAAACTGTATCACCGATCGATGTACGTTAAGAAAATGTAATTTCCTTATTCCAATAGATACCTCTCTCCCTTATAATAGCCCAGCGAGCCAACAATCCACGGGACTTAAGTCATACCACCCGTCAGTTAACTTTTCAGACATCTTCTCTACCACTCGAAAGAGTTCAGCTAAATTTGAATGGGAATCCTGGTGGGTGGTGAATTTTCAGATAAAGTTTAAGGGAAACTTTAGACATTATTTTCATGTTACATGTAGGTACTTATTGTATGTTAATATGTATAAAAGTAAGTTATTCCTGTTGTTAGACACCTATAGCAGCCAACTTGACAAAGAAACTGCTAATGTAACCCATCCCATCAACGATCGATTGCGCCCATAATTTGTGCCTTGGTTAAAATCGTAACACTCTTTTTTTTCATACTGATTGTTTGGGTCTCCGAATAGACTGTTGAACTCAACCTTTTATACTTGGTCGTCCTGTGATTGGCGGAAACTTTACTAAATAATCGTCAGTTATGGGTTTATGAGGATCTAGGAAATGTGCCCAATTCCGTTTGACCCCCTCTACACTCACACCCCACATTATAATTAATGAAATAAAGACTATGTGAAGAGGGCGTAATGGCGCTTTGCGTGCCATGGGCCTAGATATTTGCGCCAATCTGTTTCACAGAGAATTATGAAAATCTTCTAATATCTCTGTAAAAAATGACTGTCTTCAACACGTGACGTCAATCATTGGCTCAATAGCGCGTGCATTGTTTACATAAGACATAAGTGGTTCGGATAGAATGCGGGCTACAAATACTTCAAACACCTCTATATATTTTTTTTTGTAATACATACATTTTTTTGAGAATTTAATTTGTTGGAGGGAAAAAGTTAATATTGGGAACTCATTGAGTCGCATCGATGTCATCCTTATCAGTGACTGTAGCGGTCTACCAAATATTCACTGCTGATCAGTGTGGTTTTTGCGCCCCACACGCAAATTAAGGTGTATGGGGGTCATGTGGTTTCCATGCGCTTTTCAAATTTGAAACCGATTGCTCAACAAGTGGCAAACGCTTCCGCCCCCGCCCCGCCTTCAAACGATGAAAATATTGTTGTGTTTGTTCTCTTTTTGTCCCTCATGCAAAAATCGACAGTCAATCCATCCATCCTGGTTATATTGAATTGCCTCAAATTCGGTTAAGATAATTCTAAATGTTTAATTCCTCTATGACTCTTGAATTGAATAGCTAAAAGCTTTGATGTACATTTCGTTTTTTGGGATTTAAACAGCTGTGACAATATGGGCGGATTTGAAGCAACCTGTTGATTTGATAATTGTTTATTTTTTGCAATATCTATTTTCTGTCTTGTCCGCAGGTTTATCTTGTATATTTTTGTTCTGCGTGTAGTGCGGTGCTCCTGCACTTACTATTAGAGTAGAGTTTAAGCCCTTCGTACTGCAGAATGTTCTCGTTGTCGGGCTTGCTCCTGTTTGCTCACTACATGTATTATTTTAGCGTTATCCGAAATTCTGTCCGGATTATCGCCCTTATTGTTAAAATTATTTGACGTTCTAACACCTGACGTCAACTATTGTAGAGACGACCACTGTCAAGATTGGTCGCATTATTTTTGTTACGTCTTTTTTGTAAATCATTTTAGTGAAGCCTGTGCCACAACAGGCCCGGGGCTGTACAGCGCAGTGGACGCTTACGGTTGGCCTCCTATCCATGATAATTGTTTATTTTTTGCAATGTCTATTTCCTGTCTTGTCCGCAGGTTTATCTTGTATATTTTTGTTTTTTTGCGTGTAGTGCGTTCCTCCTGCACTAACTATTAAATATGATAAAAAAAAGCTTCAACTCCAGAATCTTCTGGCAGTGGTTGACAGATCTTGGTATCTATAGCCTAAATTTAACTTTAAAATACCTATGGTCGGCTACTGCACACATTCCATTTACTTTCAGAAAAAGGTATAAATGCTTCGTTTTGAAAAAAAAAATAACTGGAAAGAAGGCTGGAATTCGTCAAGTTCCATCTGAATAAACAGATGCCCTAGACAAAGCTTATTCCATTTAATTGCATAAACAGTACTGAATGTTGATCTTTTTTATGCTAATTGTTTACTAATGACTACAGAGTCTGTTTGTAATCAAGTCGCTTTTTGTACGGGGAGTTTGTAGAGAGTCGCCCCATAGGTTTGATAGACAGCTATTGTTAATGGAATGACTGACATGCCTGTCTATAGCCGGATATATACGTCCCTCGCTAATGACATGAATACCATTCTTGTCACTCTTTAAAAGCCCTCGTTTATTTGATAGTCTATACTAAATATTGCTATATGAAATACATTGAACCTTAAGCAGACGGCATTGGTTGCATCCGGATGATGTATAATGCGCTACCTATATTATTCAAAACTCATTCAGTAGGCCCACACAAAATTCAAATTTCATTCGAGTAATTCACAACAGACTTGAAGGTTTGCTGTTCCGATATTCGTTGGATAATGTCTATTATACAATCAGAAACACACACTATATGCGTAGTTGTTGATGTTGTTGATGGTATTGAAGATTTAGAGTTAAATCCGGGCGTGATAAAATGTTGGAAAACATCGGGGTTGCCTTTTAATATTATCACTTTTAATGTGAAATTATTAATATGGAAGCTAGCGTAGCAGTCCGACTTAAAGATGCCTTTTCATGTACAAACTGCAGGATATGTGATGACATATGACAAATAGAATAATACACTAACTAATCTATCCAAAGTTTGCGTCACATCCCTCTCAAAATATTTTAATTGCAAGTAATAACCACAAGCCGTAAAAATCTAGCTTAAGCAACCTGCTTTGGAGCATGACTTGACCGTTGCGATAACTAGTCATGGCGAGGGGATGGTCGATTTTCAGTTTTCATATGTCGATATTTGCTATTCACCTACCATAAATATTGAAGCCTAAGTAAATTCTTGGATTAACACCCGTCCACTTCTTTTTCCAGTGTTTAAGTCTCTCAGACCTCACAACCGCTAGCCATTCAATCAACAATACCAAGTGCCCCATGAAGACTCTACATCACTCGAGCCAGTTAGTGAGACCCTTGCAGTGTTGTTCTGTGCACGCCACGCCCCCCCCCCCCCGTGTGTGCTTTTCGGGGAATCCAGTATGTATCAAAAGCAAATGTGCGTCTTTACATTCCACATATATACCAAAATTGCCATACGTTTATTCGAAATAAATAGTCTATCAATAATTTAAAGGGAATGCATCTTTAAAGGTATAGATTTTGATAATGTTTAATATTAATGAAATGTTTTTTCTGTACACTATAAGACCATTCAATGAAATTATATTTCATATGTTGAATGAGTAGGACTTTTTTTTAATTATTATAATGTAAATCCCGGGGCTAAGGGTGGCATTTGCTAATTTCAAAATCATTACCTCATAAACAAACCTATCTTCAGATAACTATAAGCAGAAGCCAGCCTACTGTGGATGAAATACGGGTAAACATTTCTCTCTTTGTCAAATACTGATAATAAATTGATTTTCCCCATTAAATCGATATCATGTTTATATGTTACTGCTTTCGGGGTGATATGCACAAAAGAACTTTTTTTTAGATCGAAGAATATAAAAAATTGTAAATAATGATCAGTTGATGCCAAAAATAATTATATTTGAATTAACTGAACATCTGAACTGCAATATATCGTTTAAATCTGGATCATAGCTGCTTTATTTTACTTACTTGTGTATCATAAAGTAAAACAAGGTCTGGTTTTTTAAAAAAAAACATGTACGTAAGACTTGCATTTACGCGTTCAAAACATTACAGCGGATTGGCGAAACGCGGTCTCCTAAACGTGATCGGTGAATACATTTGTTAAGGGTGTCGGCGTATTTAACCGAAACCATACCCTTTGTTCACTGGCTCTTGTTCCCATACTATTTTAGTAAATGCAGGAGGACCGCACTACACACAAACAAAGATCTACAACGTCACTACAATCCCGTAACCACCTTCGTCAAATCCGAACCCGGCAATATTTATGCCATGTTGCCGAGTACTGTTGTACCGGAGAATTAATATAGATACATGATACATTAAAAGAAATGTCATCTTTTAGATGAAATATGAAGACAGCGACCATTAAGATCAACAATACCATGCATTAAATCATTTTGCAAGCAAAGCCCTTTTTTTGTAAAACCTTTGTGAGACACTCTCGTAGAGTCAACGTTTAAAAAAAAAGCCAAAGCTTTTATAATGATAGGAGGCATACATATACCATGAAGTTCACAATAATTAGATATTATCGATACGTCTTATTTGTTTTAAACTTTAAGAGATTTATTTTTAAGTAGTTCCCTCGGGTCTTATTCCAGACAATGTACTTGCATGTAGCCCATCTGTTTTTTAATTCCATCGCCATTAGCAGTTGGTTTGATGGGTCTGTTTACTAAACAGAGACTAGTGATATAGCCCAATTTAATTAGTAGGCAAATGGTGTAATCTGTGTTCTGTTAAATATCAATATAGCCTGTCTTTACAGCCATCTTGTGATAATCTACTCAAAGAGATGTGCTTAATTGATAGAATTTACATCGATGAGCATTACCCGTGCTTCAACTATTGGTCCTTTTCTTTGACGATAAAACAAGCTTGCGACAAGCAATGATATTGATAACGGGAGCATTGATAATGCTCAATTCATTTATTGTAGTCCAGTTATGCGTGCAAAGGTTGCATCTGTCATTGAATACGATTGTTTACATCTCCCGGAGAGAAGAAACAATCCTATTCAGACATTTATTATAATTAACAATTACAGAATGAGTTATGACATCGGTCACATCTTCAATCCGATGGGTCAAATCGGGGTCGCTCTTATAGAGGTAATGATGTTCTAGGAATTGGTTGATCTGATTTACCCATGGTGAAGAGCTTCGGTCAAAAAAGTGATCATAATAAGATACCGTATACCGGTTTTGAAGAAAGAAGATTTTTTTATAGTAAGGTTATTACAGGGGCGATATTGATGTAAAATCTCAAGGAAAACCACCAGACATTCTCTACGGATTATTGTATATTAAAATAAACACACATCCATACCTTTTCTAAGAGACGGAATAACTTAAAACAGTTGATCAAGTACTTCATTTCCATAAACGTCTTCAGCACGCGAAAATTATTAGTTACGTGCCATGTTCACATGTAGTTTCTGCTTTAGATTGAATAATTATTTTTTAGCAGGATCAAGTCAGTAGATTTAACAATCTGTGATCTGAATATGGTCACAAGTAAAATGAATAACAGTGAAATTTTATAAAGAAATAATTTTGTGATCATTCTAAACTTACCTACAATTAATATTTACATGACGAGTACAAACGTCAAAAGTCGATCCCCATCCAGAAAAAATCAAATCGGACTGTAATCAAAAAAGCGTTATATGGAAAGTGCAACGGGACACAATCATAGCTTGCCTGGTTATTTTGACTATTGTCTTTTATTTCCATGATGTATACAAATCTGGTAATATTCGCGTCCCTGGATAAAACATGAATGGGGAGGTTTTCAAAGAAATCAGTTGATTAATAACTAGTTGCAAAATGTATTTACACAGAATAGGCCGATTCATAAAGGTAGGTCCAATGGTTTAATTACAATTTGTGTATGGACAAGATTCGTACAATATATGTGTGTCTTTGGTCAAAATGCACATCGAATTGGTCAATTGGTGGGTTACAGAGGCTGCTCTTGACAAAGTTGAACTTGGATTGCTCTTTACACAGTTGGACTTGGATAATATACAAATTTATTCCAGGAATGTGCAAAAGGAACATGAAGGACAAAAGAACCACCAAAAGATTTTGGAAAATAGGGTTTGCAACTAAGAGGGGGAGGGGGGGCTATGAAAATGACAGAAAATTTCAATTTTGAGGTTGAATTAGCGTTATTGGCGTATTATGATATTTTTATATGAACATTATAAAAATTTGAAGGAGGGAATACAACTTTAGGGTACCTATGATAATTTATAAGAAAAAACAAAAAGTTCGAAATCGGTTTAGAGTGCGACTGGAATATTGAAGATTATCACGCCTAGTGCGGGCTTGAATCATTCTCATTCCCATCGTTAATCTCGGCATTATGGGCGCAACTCCGAGATGAGGTAACCCACCAATCAGGCCGTTTTGGGCTCTCCCACCCCCCTACTAAACACGCAAGGCATTATACATTATGTGCTTCCCGCAATCATAGATTTTCATTATAAGGCGACCCGCCAATCATATCATTATGGTCGCCCCTCCGGGATAATGTACCCCTCAGATCACGACGTTTTGTGCGCCCCACCAATCAAGTAGTAGTGTTAATCAGGTGTATACATTGGCTTTTAGATTTCAAAGTTAAGCTTTTAAAACCTGCTACACTGAACGGTATTCCATACTTTAGCTTAATAATGCACCTAGTTGTGATTTCCACAACCATGAAAAGATTTAACTCCCTGCTCAAGTATCCTAAAACCTGACCTTCAAGTTTGTGTGGCTACTCTATGAAATATGAGATTGTATAATATGGACGGGAAACTTGTTATTAATGGAGTATTGTGTTAGTTTAGATATATGATTGACGTTTAAAGAGATTCTAGTAGGGGTATTAGTAACTTGTCATGGTCATCTACTAACATAATGAAGTGTGAACTATCAATAACACTGAGCTAATGAGAAAACCAAAAGGTAGGGATAGTGTTTCCAGCATAAAGTCATTAAAGACTCTACCATACCATTACTGCTGATAGGTTCAATTAACTTTTCCTCTTCCACATTAACCTTTGAGAGGTAGATATGTCCAGAAAAGACATTTGATCAGCGGGTCGTGGCGAGAGCTTCGACCGATACTGGTCAGCAAAAGGGAACAGAAATCTCATTGATTATTTTTCTAGTACCTATTTGCTCAATACTAATTCGTGTTTCTTGTCTACGTAATATCTTAAGACTCCTTATTAGTCACATTAAATGTGCCACTACATAAAATTCATTTACGCCTAACCTATTACCATTTTTCAGGAGAGAAAAAAAGACAGTTTCAATGAGAATAAAAGGTTTGGAATACAAAAGTATTGCAGAAATTATTCTTATTTTAGATAATTGATGACTAGTAAACGAGCGATAGATCTGGTTAGGGTGAATTACATTGTGTTATCTGTCAAGTGTATGATGTATTATTTATTAAACAATTGACGGTAATATCCGGTTCCTGGAATTAGACCTCCTGGCAAATGTTTTATTGTTATCATCGAAATAAGAAGCTGGGCGAAAGTAAAGGATAGTTGTACTGGAAAATTGGTTGATAAATCAATGACACATTTTAAAAGTCATTTTGCGGATGATTATTTCTTTCAACTATAATAACTTTATAGCCATTTTCTCTTTTAAAGATACATTCTCACTTTCATCTAGAAAATAAATGTGAATTATTTTGAATGATAACATATAGACAATTAAAGATTATGTCTTTCAACTAGAATAACTTTATAGCCATTTTCTCGTTTAAAAGTACATTCTCACTCTCGTGTAGAAAATAAATGTGAATTATTTTGAACGATAACATATAGACAATTAAAGATGTTGTGTTTATTGACATGTCACAAGATGTACATTTGCATAACGTTATTCGATTAAATATGAATTGAAAGAAGGTCGCCCGACCATAGTGGTGTACGAGACATTAGATATATCTACCAGTTCTAACATACAGATTAATATTTAATGACACATATTTCATTATCATGTTCTTGGGATCACCTTTGAAAATGTGTCCAATATGTTATAGTATACTGGGGGTTGATATCACTATTGATAAGATACGAATGACTTTCTCTTTGTCCATAACGGAGGTCCGAATACGTTTGTCTTTGAATTAACAAATGGGATCATGCCTGAGCAGAAGGGACCCTCATCATCAGAAAATAAGTGGGGTGGATATAACTTATCTTAAGCGTAACAGCAGTACCATGGCTTTATGAGCGTGGCTTTGGGGATTGATAATTAAAACAAAAAGGTTCACGTTCTAAATCTGTTTTAAAACAAATGATACAGCTGCGTTCGATATTTTTGAGAATTGTTTAAATGAATGTTTTGTCAAGACAAGATATAGAACCTGTTTAGTGCTTTGAATTTGCGCTTGTCTAGAATTTACCAAATGACAAGGACGCTAGTTAGTATCAAGCTGGTAATCTTATTGTTAAACTCATTTGCTCCAAGAAGATATATTTCTGATGAAAACCTCTAACTGATCAATGAATTGGTTTCTTTATATTGGGTCAGCCTAATGAAATGGAAAATCAGTTTGGAAACGGTCACCGGGGATTGACAGTAATATGGCAGTTCTTGACACACTGGGCTATAATGACTGAAAGATACATCAGTATAAATCACAGAATCTTCTACCCAGTACTCTGGCATCGTTCATTTTACCCTCAACAGCCTTAGTATAATCAATACCCACTGTACTCACCTACCAAGATCACCACCAATCTGAGAAATACCCTTAAAAAGAAAGTATTCGGTACTGTATGTTACATAAGATAGCCAATCGTCTGCCAAATTTCGTGTATTTTCTGTAGGTTCCCCGATTTCCCCTCACACTGACATGTTCTAGCCGCCATTTGACTATTTAAATAATATCAAAATTAAGCCCCAAACGACCAATTTGTGTAATGGGGCCGTTTTAACCATTTCGACCCTTTTCTTTTGACGGAGGTACATCCAAATGATTAATAAATTTCACTTATTGTTCGATATAGTTCACTCCTTTATCATTGTGTGGCAATTTAAAGAACATGTATTCTCAGTTAAACCCAGGACGCCGTGTGTACAGATGTTGATGAATTGCTGCTATGAACGCTATTTGCATATCTGTAAGAGTTATAATGTAAGATATAGTATAATAGGGTTAATAACTTGATCTTTGCAGGGCATGTTATAATCGATTATGAGTATTGTTTAAAGTTTTCTACGCCATGAACATTTATTGATTTTAACTATTATTAAGCATATTAAAATCTCAACATGTTGTACTTTTACTGCGCCGGTAACTGTGCTTGTGACTTCTTAAATCTAAGTCCAAATTAGAACTCCGCTATGGCAATTACTATGAAGAAGCCATTTAATAATTCATAATTACGAGACAATATTATTTGTCATTTGTTTTAAAGGGGCCATATTGTAGTTAACTTAACTTTTTACAGCATGGAAATTATATGTTAGACTGGGAAAGTGATTGCCTTAAGCAGACATTAATTGTCTTTTTAAATAAAAATTTCGATCAAGCGAGATGGATAAGTTGATAATAGCTGGATGGGGATATAGCTATCTAAATCATAATTATTCTTTCAGGAAAAATAACATCTTAATAGAAATTTTGATATTTTACAAAAATGCCTGTAGTTAAAAGAAGTTGGCTATCAGAGAAGTATTTTCGGCTCTACTTGAGTTATTGACAACACGAAGAGTCTTTGGCCAAGAAAGATATTTTCAGTGCTATCTGTTTTTTTATTTTTTTTAGTTCATTGAAATTGAGTGATAGGAATAAGACACTGATATATCGACAGAATGGGGTGTTTGTGAAAGATGGCTGTCATTTGAACACGTTTTTGAGAAGGGGGCGTAAAATCGATACGTTTTTGTATCATATTGTCGTAAACGACCCAACTCTAAATATCAAAGTTTTAGTAATGAGATTTAATTACTTTGACGGATTTTATATTCCCGCTTAATAGTTTGATAACATAGATGAAAAGCATCCATTGACCTCCTGTGGACGACTTGATCAAAAACTGTATTTTAAATAAACATCGCACCCATTTCGTGTTCAGCAAGGCAAATTACAACCACACCGTGGATTGTTGTATTTTACAATAAAACTAATTAAACTTCTTTATGCCATGGAACGAACAAGGTTTAATGGCGTTTTCATTGATTTCAATTTACACAGTAGGGTTTCTTCTACGATCTAAACTTGACATTTTTTAAAGAACAAATCTTGACGACTACATGCACAATGATTAGCCAACTTATGATTAGCCAGGTTTTCTGTTGCTGTTCATTTCGAGGAAAGAGTTCTCCCTCGAAGTTAATTACGTCACCTAGTTTTTTCTCAATACCATTTTAACTGGATATTTTTTTCTGACTCTAAAGTAAACCATAAACTGACAGTGATTCGCAAGCTCATAACGTATTAAATAAAATAAATCATCACCAACCACTGGAGTACGTGGTAGAAAAGAAGAGGGAATACTATAGTAGAATTATCGCTCGTTTTTTTCAAACTATAGTAAATGAAGTGTAAGCCGGATTTCTGATTTCGAGGCAATATATACTCTTCAAAAAAAGTAGGGGATATTGAAATGCAAATAGCTATGCAGGTTGTCATACGAGGAATAGTCATGGACACTTGACATGCTTTGAGAGTATGTTCACAGATGAAAAACTTATTGCCCCAACAGAACCAATGAGCTGCACATGCGACACTCAATAGCGTCATACACGTGGGAGGGGTTGATTGTTTGTTTCAAGGAAGGTTTGAAGAAAACTGCCGCGTGCTGCTTTGTAATATCCGTGTCTGCTTTCCTATTCATTCTTGCATAAGAATTTCTGTTTAGCGTATCTTTCCTTTACACGTTTAATTTTATCGGGAGACGTGTTCGTCCATGTCAACGTCAACCGACAACGCTGCAAGAATTGGTCGTGGCACTGCAAGAGGAGTGGGTCTGATTGCCCCTAATCGTGACTGGGTTGTTGATTAGGAGCATGCCACGACGAATTGCTGAATGTCTGAGGATTGGTGGAGCAATTACTCATTATTACGACAAAAATGAAAAACGTCCATTTTCACTTTCGACAGTGTATCACTTTGCGAGTGAAATGGGCCGTCAGATAAGCAGCCCATGTGAACTGTTTACGTTCATGTGTAGGCCTGTTATTATTAAAATACACTGGTTACCTCTAATAAAAACAGCAGTGCATGTCTGCAGTTTTGTTTCTGAATATCTCCTACTTTTTTTTGAAGAGTTTAATTATATATCTATCTGTTTCTGAATATCCCCTCTTATTCTTAAAGAGTATATATAAATATGTCTATCCGTAAGATGATTATATACCTCCATGGCATGATTGTCGTCGTCTTCATAATAGGTTGTTATTATCTGATTTCTGCATTTAAGCGCGTACCGGTATCATTGATTAATTTTGTTATAATAATCATCAGAGGGTTTGTATTTTTTGTTTTCTCTCAGACATATTTTACTATTTATTTTTTCGTTCATTTATTCATCCGTTCATGCATTCGTTCATTCATTCAGGCACGTAGGTAAAACAGTTTAATTACAATTAATCGTGATAATAAACGATTATATCATCGCTCTTGCAAATTGTTTTTATGTGTGATACATTTATGTGTAATATACATAGTGTTATCACAGAACTCAGGGACGTCTTCAGATTATAAATTAAAGACATTCAATATCATCATCACCATGTCATTGTCTTTGAAGTTTTTTTTTATAAATTGTTTGATAGTGTAGGTTATATTTTTGTCTGTAGATCTAATTTGAACTGCATTGTATACTGTACTTAAAGCACGAACTATTTTTCAATTTCAATCAACATTGATGTTGTGATCTTACCGGGAAAAGATGGCCTTCTTCTTCTTCTTTTTGGTGTTTAACGTCTGCTTCCACTTAAGTGATGGCCTTCTGATATCCAACATTTAATACAAAAATAGACATTTTACCATTGGTAAACGATTCGTTTCAAGACTAGACATATTCCATAAGTCATGTCATTTAGCTCCTTTAAAAAAAACTCCCTGATTGGCCCGTATGTATTTCAGGTCTAATATACAACCTATTTGTCTATTACAAATATACAGGCCTGTGCTTGTGTATAACAAGTGTAATATACAGTCCACTGGTGTATATGTATTACAAGTATCCGGTCCGTATAATATGTGTATTACAAAATGTAATATACATTCTACGTGTCTATGTTTATTACATGTATACTGATCTCTGTGTGTATATTGCAAGTTTAATATAATATGTTTATTACAAGTATACTGATCCTTGTTTTTGTTTTGCAATATACAATCCACTTGTCTATGTGTAATACTGCTTGTCGTGTATTTTTGTACACGAGGAGCAGTCCATTTGCTGATTACACTATTTTGCTTGAATACACTATTTTGCCTATAACGTTTTTAGGACTTCGAATTCTGTCTTATGATTTGGATTGTTCGTACTTGGTTTTTATTTTATTTATAATATACAAGCTACTAATCTGTGTGGTTCATTTTATTTTCAAACTCAGTGGCATCAAAGGATAACCATTGACTTCTTGATTTGCTATTATTCTGAAGAAACGGTTGCTTTAATACTGATTTCACTATAGACATGCTTGTTAATCGGTTAATATGTACATGGAAAAGGGATAAAATAGAAGTTAATATTTACCGCCCTTTCCAAAGCTGCTCTATTTTCGCCAAAGCTTAAGATACTCTTGTCTGCTATTCTCACGAAGAGGATATAATATGTCGATTTATTCACAACTTACAGGCTATTAATCTCCATTTACGAGAGACATAGGTTTCGATTTGTGCCATTTATTGATTGTTGTGAATCTTCAGGAACGGTTGAATAAAAAATAGCTATAATTACTAAATATAATACCATAAATACGAATTGAAACTTTAAAATTGTAGATTATTATGTAAACAATACCTTACTTACCGATCTATTTTATGCCTTCAAGTCTGCACTTAACCATTGCTCTAAGCGTACCGAACATTGATAAATAGTGCTTCGTCAATATGTAATATTTACTAAAAAAAAAGAGTTTGATCAAAAATGATTTGTGTACAAAGTTGGTATCTTTATTAGTATGTCAACTGGCTCCGGTATGAGAAAGAGACTGTGGGTAGGAGTAGGCTAGACCATAAAATTCCATTTTTTAAAAAATAACCTCACGTTTACAGTGTGCGATTTACAAATGCGGGACTGAAATAGGGAGTATTTTAGGGTCAATTTATCCGTACAATATTCTACAAGGAAACATGTCATTTTTCTATGAAATCATGATGAAATATACTTTTGCCATGAAACTGCTACACTTTGCCGTCTGCAGCATCAGGATCATTTATTTGATCTAATTTTGGAAGATTGGTCTTGCCAACCATTTTGGAATCAGTCCTTTGTTATTCAGGACCATTCATTATTTGCACAGAACCAGACCTCAATTCCTCTAATTTTGTTATTTTCAAATCTAGTTCTAGACATTTTTTCTCTTTTAATTTCGCAAATTAGGTATGTCCTTTTTAGTTGAATGGTTTTGTCGGCCAGGGATAAAGTCAGGAAAGAATCCATGTATATTACTATAGTCGATCTTAAAGCTACAATTTCAAATTTTTAAGTTATATTTTTACAATTTAATTAAAATAAAGCCTTCAAATAGATGGTATCCACAAACAGTCCTACCCTGTTAAAGACTAATCCTATCTATCCTATTATTCACTATAATTGCCAGCTGAGAAATTGTCAAAAATATCATTTTCAACTTCAAATTCCAACGTTGGGAAATGGCCGTCCGTGCTGTCAATATAGGAAAACAAGGGAGGTAATTGTGTTGTTATTTCCTGTATCTATGATTTTTAAGGGTGGAAAATAATGCCCATGGTCGTATAATAGTCAGTTGATAATCTATTGAACAAAAGACATCGAAATAATTATGTTTTAACTTTCTTAGAAAATTTGAAATTTTCTCTTTAAAGGACACTAAAAACAAAGAGATTAGACATTGGGGAATAATAGTATGTGAATCTCCTAACTGGAAACCAGAGAGGGTGACTAATACCATTGTATTATTAGGTGTTCCTAAAGGAGCATACCCTACCACCATAGCAAAATTCATAAATGCTATGAAAAAATAGGTAAATTCAGAAACATTGTTAGGGAAATAGTTCTTGTATTTAAACATACATTATGTAAGAGCTAAATCTGTCTATTACAGGCCTTTCCTTAGGCTTGTGATGTTTTCTAAATGATGAATTAGACATTAATTAACTTATCCAGGCCATAATCAACCATTGATGCCATAGTTGAATAACCGAGACGTTCAGAGTGAAGCAATTTGATATGGAATTTCCAAAGACTTGACATTTACAAAATTTGCGTGATTTGTTTATAATTCGCATTGCCAATTACACATTTAAGTGTACATAAATTGGATGAATTGCACACTAACCTTCCGAAACAACAACTGTGTAACTAACTTTAAAATAATGCGACATGCACAATTCGTTTCCTTCTGTGTTATGTGGTGTCATTTTCTTCTTTTTTTTAACCCGACATTTCCTCTTAAATTGGCAAAGGAAATTACTTCCTTTCAGTTCTAAATGGACATTCAACATTTAACGAATTTGAGGGAGGGATGATCCGATTTTTGTATCATCGAAATAAGGCAGTGCAAGTGGAGATTTAGTATCATGTACTAGAATGACATTTTAGACAGAACCATTCCTGAAGAACATTGATACAGAGAGAGAGAGAGAGAGAGAGAGGGAGAGAGAGAGATAGAGTTGCATACGTACCATAAATCCTAAATATTAACGCGATTGTCATGACCTTATTCTGTGTTTTAAGGTAACCTATTTATCAAGAGAGTTATTTAAAATGGTTCTGATCTAGGTGCGTTCCGCCTACAATGTGGCGTGAGAATTGGCAATTGGGCACGATTCAAATAACTAACATGATTGTATACAACTATGATGAAGGTCGATCAATTACAATATGACCGTAGGGAAATGGTGGATCAGTGGTTAAGAGGTCCCGTGTTCGATCCATGCGTTGGTCGAGAAAATTCATACAGACTGAAGGGATTGGCGAAGAACAAATTATCGTCGTATGGATTGGACGAAAAAATGGAGGTCACATGCACGTAAAATAATCCCTTGGCAGCTAGAATTCGATATATGAGTAGGCCGTCGTGCCACTGTCCGAGAAACATCCAGTATGGCGAATGCCAATTCCATTATCCCAGTCGGAGCAAGGCAGTAGGGCGTTAAGCCTCATTTCATATTGTTTCGAATACGGACACAGCTGCGTTCGATGATGAGAGTTTTCTGCTTAGGTTAAGTAGCGATAATCAATTTAATTGGTCAAGACTTTGGAACAAAACAACTCTGCTTTTAATTGCGGTAGATTGTTTAATCTTGATGTGGATGTTCATTACGCATGTTTACCGGATCCATTCACTTGATTTGATATTTGTTGTTTATGTCTTACAGTGTTTGTGTAGTTTGTCTTGTTCGCTGGGTTTTCTTGTCTGTAGCCCGACTCTTCTGCACTTACTCTTCTCCCGTCAAAAGGCAACACCCACAAACAAAGGAAAACGTAATGAATGAATATTAAACCCCATTGATTTGACTATTGAGTAACTAGGTTTTTATGTGGTATACTAGGCGAATGAAGGAAGTTGCTTGGTTGTGTGATGGGTGTAACTGCTTACAAAATCAAAAGATTGTAACATCTAGTACAACAACAGGAACCACATACCAAAGTAACTTGGTCCTACCTCGATTTTGATAAAAAAAATAGTGAGTTACTAGGTTTTGACTTTTGACAGGAGTGTTATAGTCTGATGATACTTGTTACGTAACTCTGAAATGTAACACCTTTTTATTTATTTCATTATTGTCCACTTTTGGTAATATTCTATTGATGAATTTCATCAAGTAGACTATTGACTATTTTGGCTACAGTTTTTCACCGACTGTGTTTCATTAGGTAACATTTCATTATCATACATGTATATATGCTGAAATATGCCTTGCTAATAAAACAATGATGAACAATTCTTTACATCTATTATTGACCAGTCATGTACCCAATCGAAAATCAAACTCACACATATAGAGTCAATACTGCTGTCACGCACACCTGATCGAACTGCTGATCAGATAGTTAATCATTTTTCAGTTTATGGCGGGTGTCATTGTTCTTGCCACCATGAAAACACCCAATGGGCTAGAGATTCCTAGATTTCTTTTTGAAATTTTAATTCATGTGAGCATGGTATGTATTGAAATAGTGACAATAAAAAAAAAAAGTCAAATAACTTTCCCTAGTACATGAAGGTTTCATCGCAATCTATCTTTTAAACTATTTTATCTTAAAAAGTGCTTAATATTATAATTTGTCTCTTAACGATATACTCTTGGTTAGAATGTATCATAAGGGTGCTTGACGTTCGATGAAATCCGGATGTGAGAATTACTAAACTTCAAATAATGTTAATGTTAGAAAAAGGCAAGGGGGACAACTGTTTCCAATTATTATGGATGTAGACCACCAAATATTCTCCCATTCACTATCCACCGTGCATATCAATTTTAAAAAAATGTCTCAGCGAGATTGTAAATAGAAGGAATTGCATTCATGAGTATCCTGACAGGAAAACTAATAGGTGGTCTGCCTCTTTATGGCCTGGTAATACTCACTCAATTTACTGTAATGTTAAATTAATGCTATTTCTAGGTCTGTTAACATTTCTCAAACATTCAGATGGTCTTAATGTTAATGTAACATCATGCCACTATCCTCTGATAAAAATATTGAATGGAGTTTTAACTTTTTTATTTTTACGGGAGGTCAAATGCATCTCTAGGTTCTGTTACAATGATGTCGACCTGTAAGAAAGTGTTAAGTTAAACACTTTTTTTTCGATTCCGGGAATGTTCCCGCATAAAGTCAACGAAGAATGCAATGCAAAACGGGAAAATGGGGAAATCTCAAAAAACATTCTACATGTAATATTGATTACGGGAACGAACCCTAGAAACGCCATGTTGTCAAATTTAGGTATGTATAAAGATTATTCAGTTAACAACAAAAATCTTTTAATTCTACTATCTGCTCTTCCAAAATATCCTAATTGATTGAAGGTAAACGTAATTTATCATGAAAATGCGGGAATAAACAAAGACGGTGTACACGAGATGGGGAATTGGTTGTAGTCAGAATTGGTTTACCCATAGGCCGTGGATAGAACCGATTTCCAATCTTTGCTTCCTATATATCAACGATCGCGTATCGATCATCAAATATGACAGGTGTCAGTGGTTGTAACGTTTATATGACATCCAGAAGACGATGACTAGACGGTAATTTCAAGGTTTTCAGTAAGTTAAACGAGACGACTGTCTGAACTATAACTAATCATTCAAGTCTACGGGTAACGATATCAAAGGGTTAAAAAATATCATCAGTATAAACAGTGATTGGTCTCGCATGTTAGCCAATGTCAAAGATAAATAAGACGGATCACTATACTCTATCAACTAGTTTATTTACATTAGCTTTTGATTTCCTTCAATCTGCGATTCGAGGGTCTTCGGAATTTTAGCAATGATAAACAGAAGCTTGTATGTATCTTTATTTCAGATACAAAACGATAGAAGCGATGGTTTCGATCAATGCTAATGGCGACCCCATGACGTGACATGACTTTGAGAAATCCCAGACCCTTTTACTGGTGTTAATTCTATTTTCTTTGATATAAACATGTTTTGGCGGGTTTTGTCGACGTCAATAATCATGTACCAACAGACTGCCTCTTAAATCTTCTAGAATTATTTTAATCTGAAGAAGTGGTTTTGTAATACATTACGCCATGGTACATAAGAGAGCATATAGATTAGTCGAAATATAATATTATTAGAGTGTAATATATCCATAGAAGACTTTAATAGTGTCGGAGGCGGTGGGGGCGGGGTTAATTAAGTCAACTGGCGTAATTTTGATTTCCCGGTTATACGTGACAAGAAGAAGGGTCGCCTGTCCAACCTAGTGGGTTTTCTCCGAGTCCCCCCCCCCACTGCTAAAGATCCCTATGCACAAGCGAATTATTCAAATGATATTGAACCATAATATGTTAGTCCCGAAATGACCTGGTTTGTGTCCAGTCGACATTACCCCCCCCCCCCCCCAGCCTTTCTCTCTCTTGTTTTTTTCTATCCGTTTTAGTGTAGAACTCCCGACAGTTTTAATATAGTAAAATTGTAATTAAACTAAAGCCAGTTTCCAGTATTTAAAAGAGAATCAATCAAATTTAATGTATCAACTGGTCAGACATAGATGGTTTCTTTATTTATATTTTTCTATGTGTTGTCTGGGTGGACTAGATGTAAAAAATTATTTGTAAATAGAAGTATTTTATAATCCTACTGACTTCAATATAACATTTCATTCGTCACGTTGCTTCTTATACTTTTATATCCATTACGTTACATGTCAAAAACTGTGAGGACAAAACCTGTTCAGGAAATGAACAATTATTCCATATTTTACTTTCTCAGAATATAGAACGTGTCTAACGTGCTTTAGGAACATCGAATGTAATTCAGAAGAAGAAAAAAATCCACAGTTGACATGTGATATTACAAATTCCCTATTGCATGTTCTAAAGGTCACGGTTCAGGTTGTTTAATTCGGACGTTACGCAGCTGACGAGTTTTAGTAATCTGAAAACTTTATGTCTGATCACTAATGTAACTGGTTTCTAACCTTGCTGGTTTATAATACGACTAGATTAGGTATCAACCTTTCTTCATTTTAAGATTGTCATATGTTATATTCATGTATAATGGTGGCTTCCATTATTCTAAGGGGGTACGTACAATCACGTTCGTTTGTTAGCAAGCTTGGTTGATTTATTGAATATTAACCACTCTCCATATCAATTTTACCATATGTTATATTACCAGACTGTTATCATTTTTTCTTGATGTAATCACCTTTCTCATCATATTACTCTATCTTTAGATGGTGGGATATATACACTTCTAATATTGGTCATTGTTATTATCAAACATTTTTGATGTATCATGTATCCTGATAGAGAAAGGTTAACTTAATGGAATGTAATTGTATAGAGTAAATTATATATAGAATAACATATACTATACATAGTTTTATAATAGGATACTTGCTATGTTACATCAGTTTATTTAACTTAAATCTATTGATGAAGTTAATACTGATGACATTCTCTTATAATAAATAAACACAGTTAAACTAAATAAACTACTGCTTGTGTTAGCTGTAGGGTGCCTTAATACAGTCAATTATGGCACGAGTTACACATCTATTTCCTCTATTTAAAACCATTCAAATGACATTTAGAATACATAAATACCAGTTTTATAACCCAGTACAGTCTATAAATTACTTTACTGTGTTTTTCATATGAAATAATCACTGAAATTTGAACACAAAATGGAGTTATATAATCTTTGGAATTGGTTAGCCCATGTATATAACCTGTTTACCATTAGTATTGAACATCCAAGAATTTGTTATTGAAGGCATTGGACTTTCTGTAACGAATTCAGTAATAATAATCCTGCACATTGTTTGGTTGATACATAACCAGTGATCCTCATTCGATTTCTGTTTTATTATTTGATTTGAATCAGTTGCTATCTAGATATTACAGTGAAGTCAAGAATACTATAGAGACCTGAGATTATCAAATTATATAATAAATCGTCTATCATTCCTTGGGCGAATATGTATATTAAAACTGATCCCCTAGCACATCATGCGGTATTTTCATTTTTTGTTATATTCTTCACCATGACAGATCTATAATTTCTATGTATTTCATCGCATTAGTTGTTTAAATGCATTGCTTTAAGATTTTTTCTCTCAATATGACACATTTTTTCTTCTACTTCTATTCTGTCATTATTTAAAAAAAAGGTTTTATGTTTAGTCAAGTGCTCATTTTGAATGTTCTGTTCAGCACAAGTTGGTCAGCTGCTCAGATTGGGCATTCCGTTCAGTAGATTTTGAGTCAACAAATGTATGCCGTTACTTTTGAAAAATAAATTGAACAAACATAACATCAACATAAACACTTTTAGAGCCCCTTGGTCAATGATAATCAAGGTTAGATCCATCCATGGTCGTCCAAATCGTTTAACGCACATGGCGGCACCACAGATAGGCTGCATTGCAATGATCTACGAATGCTCATTCCAATTCACTAACAGTTCCAATATGATAAATCTTAAAGAAACCACACAAACCACCCGGAGATCAACACAGCTGAATTATTTAAATTGTATTTAAATAGCATTATGGAAGAATATTTAGAAATAAAAATGTCTCAAATCACTTATTAATACGGGGTTTATTTATCGTTGAGTATATCTTAAGCTGTTTTGAATGATTATGTATTTATTTATTTATTTTGTTTTAAAAGCACACGTTTGTTCTTGACATATAAATAGAGACCACAAAGGATCTGTAGATATAGAGAATCTTCTACGAGTGTTTTTTGATATTTTTTGGTATCAAAAAACACGAGTTGGAGATTTTATTTATCACCCAATCCTTTCTTACATGCACAAATAAATAAATATAATTCTTTGGTATAGATTTCACTTTTACTGAACCGAATTATACATCATTTTTGACAGCAGTTTAGCTATTGTATAGCCCTGTATACTGACCCGGTTTTTTCCTTCAAGGTCAATTTAATAAAAGCAATTTCTTTTTTCTTTTTTTAAAGTCACTCTTTACTTAAACTAAGTGGTTTCTTTAAAATAAAAGTAGTTCCTTTTTGATTGAACAATCAAATTTATGTAAAGTGATATCACAACACTGTGTATATATCACATTTAACACACAAGCGATATCTACTGTCAAATGTATTATTGGGTGATAAATGGCTTTCCCAACCAAAACAGATCGGCCAACGTTCGTTTTTGCAATTGGTAAGGGGTAACGATGAGACGAGAAAATGATTTCGATATATTTTAGTTTGTGCAGTTTTGTCTAGTGCAAACAATACTGGTAGACTGGTAGAGGCTCATTTACTATCCAAACCCCCAGATCAAGATCCCACTATTAGATCACCACTGCCCCCCCCCCACGATGATCTGAAATCTGATAAAGAAAAGTTTAAAATACGATCATAATTCAAATAAACTTAAACATACTTTATTATCGATAATCGAAACACTGATCTATTATGAAAAAGTAAAGACGTAAAGCGCTAAACTCCATTATATTTCACTTCACTTACAGGAAGTTATTTGCAGAGCGTCCGTGAAAACCACCACAGAGAATGTCACAGAATAAATGCTGACGTAAGTCGGAAATAGAAATAAGTGTCAACCAGTTCAGTGCAATAATGTGCGTTTCTTGAAGATGAGATTTCTGTTGGCACCAGAATATTCACACCAAGAACAAATTACCATAGAACCCGAAATGGCGAAAACCCACAGGAGGAAAAAAAGATAACGGGTCTCCTTAAATTGCACCACCTCAACTATAGCAAAGATTTATCACAAATATAAAATTGGCGGTCACATCATTGTCCTTTAATTGTTAACAACAATGGACATAGAAGCGTTTGTCTAGACAATACAAATTATTATAGTTTTCCCCACTGATTTCCTCTTGGACAAAATTTGTTTCGTTGTTCATTTGAAATATGTACTTAAAACACGATTTTTCTTTACAGCAATACATGGTTTATTTTGTTTTATTAAATTTGAACCACATTTTAAAACGTTCAGATACAATTAATCACTTTTATTTGTGACATATCACCAGTTAACAAAAAGTCTGAGACGATGTCGATGCCCGCAATGTCTGGTATTACTCTCGAGAAATATCTAGTTTAAATCGAATCTGCCCTTTTCTGGAAAATGAAATACAAAAAACTCAAACTTGCATTATGCACGAGGTAAATCTGTCCATTGATAAACTATTAATTATACATAATTTATTAATATAAAAGAAATCATAATCAACTCTTATCTGTCTATTTTCATTGGATTTGAACCCGATCTGCTGTTCAACGTCCGATGATGATTGGACATTAAAATGGATAATTACTGTATCGCGCCACGGTAACAATGACAAAAGAGGCTACAGTGATTTTGAAATAAGGTTTTCTCGGTTAAGAATGAAGCAATTCGACTGAAATTTTCAGCGTAACCCATTTACATCATCTAGTTTTTAACTATGGCGAGATTTAAGGGCCAAAACTAAATGTATGTTGAAAGTGTTATTATACATCATAGAAAATACCTAATACCTAAAATGCAAAATACATATGTCGTTATACTTATTATGATACCGTTAAAGCAAAAGTCAAATTACAAATGTTTTTTGCTTTTCACACTATACACTTAAACAAAGCAACTTGTGATGACATTTGTGTTTTGCATTTTACATCGTGAGTTCTTGAGGTCAAAGGTCATCGGGTCACAACTCTCAATGACACTGGAAAAGTAAAGCAGACAGCAATGGTTGAGGAAATTTTATCAGATTTTCACAGTAGAATTACAAATTTATGTCAAAATACGCCCACATCTAGATTGGACATAATATTTAGAATAAATTTAATTTAATGTAAATGTACTTTTTGAAAAATACCGAATTGTTCCAATTATAGTATTCCAATTCTTTCATACCTACCTTCTATTTGTATATTTTTTTGAGGTTTTTTTTTTAGTTTTGTGTTCTTAATTGTGTTTAAAAATGAAATGTAGTATAATCCTTAAAAAGGCCGAAGTTATCTGTATGATGTTACACACTGTGATTGTAATTACTAATATTAATACTATGTCGTTACTTATTATGTTTTAAATAAAATTTAAAAAAAAAAAAAAAAAAAAAAAAAAAAAATTGTGCCATGTGTGACTTGGGCTAATACAAGTTCAAATTAAATGTAGGCTATATAAAATTATTTTAATATTAAAGATGGATCTTTCCATCAGGGTCGGACGTGCTGACTGTCACAGGCATTTGTTTTTCATCTTATGTTTTGGGGGAACGGAGAGCATGACAAGCACAACTGTTTAGTCGTTTGGATGGGATAGAAAAAAACGAGGACCCGTGAATTCCGAATTCCAAACAACCAATCAATCGTTGCGCAGTATAGGGGTCTCACGCCCTCACCCTCCCGGAGAAATGTTTGAAAATTTAATCACCGATAATGCGTTTTCTGCTATTCTAGCCCGTGTGAGCAACTCCAAAAGTATCCCACTTAATTCCAACCATCCAATTAGACTGTTGCATCTAGGGAGGCGGCTTCTCACCAATGCAACGAGGGTTCAATCCCAGCTCAGAGCAAGAACTTTATCGTTGTAAGTGAGAGGGATATTCGGTCTCCCGTCCGATCAGGCAGGTTTCCCCCGAGTTCTTCGGTTTCTTCCTGCAGTAATGATCGAAATCATTCGCACGATCTGTGCCAAGGGCCAAATTGGAAAAAGGCCTCAGGCCTTAATTGTTATCCTTGTAAAATGACGCGATTATTATTATTATCATTATTATTATAATAGTCGATGTCCGAAGAATGTCGCTCAAAGTAGAGTGATCCCAGACAAAATGTTTTAATCCAGCTATTCCAGCCGTAATGTTAGTGATTTAATAATACATTAGATTTCGGGTACTTTATTTTGCCAGGTAGATAAAATAGATGAGCCCCCCTGGCTCGTTCGCCATGTGCCCGTCTTCATTAGGAGCAGAAAATTAGGACGTTAAATCCTATTTCATTTCACTTATTTTTTTGCTGTCATATTTTTTGTATAAATAGGCCTACCATTGTCATAGGCCTGTGTAAAGTCAGTAAATTATAGTTTCCTGGGGGAGTTATGGTACTGGTGTTTCATAGTTCGGATAACTTTCGTAAACTACACTTGAGTAAATAAATAAATGAAATTAAATATTAAATAAGAATCAGATCTTTTCTCATTTTTCACTGTAGTAGGCCTAGGCAAGTAGCCTATATGATATGGGATGCCATGGGATATGGAAGGTTTTCCATCTCTTGTTATATTAAATTTGTGATTGCTGACAGGCAGTAAAAACTTTAAAACATTTTCCCTATATTGAATGAACCATTTTAAAATTAATCATTGTACTCACTTTCTTAATTTAAAACATTTCATTTAATGTACTAATCGTTTTGTTTTCACGAAATGAGCTCATTAATTACAATTTGCAACAAAGAACAGATATAAAATTAAAGTCAAATTTAAATTTTATTTCAAAGGGTTACGGTATACATAATAATCATATATTATAGTAAATCTTCCCAAGTATAATACAGTTTCCGTACATTTAAATTGACGCAAGATTACATTAATTGATAATAACAGAAAATTCCCAAGCAGACGACGACAATCTTATCTTCATCCTAAATAGGCTGCCTGTCTACAGCATAGATCTCTACAGCAAGCTTTGCTTCATTCTCGTATGACGTAGATGGGTAGCTGGGTGCAGTCACAGAACAGTATGACGTATCTTTCCTTGTTGGGAGCATTCATTACATGTAACCCGATGACCTTTGACCGTTGACCTCAAGAACTCACGATGTAAAATGCAAAACGCAAATGTCATCACAAGTTGCTTTGTTTAAGTGTATAGTGTGAAAAACCAAAAAACATTTGTAATTTGACATTTGACTTTTACTTTAACGGTATCATAATAAGTATAACGACATATGTATTTTGCATTTTAGGTATTAGGTATTTTCTATGATGTATAATGACACTTTCAACATACATTTAGTTTTGGCCCTTAAATCCCGCCATATTTAACTAGTATAGCGAGAACTGTATATCAAAAGCACAGTTGTTATGTTCCAAAGCCTTGGCCACTCAAACTGCTTACCGCTTCTTAGCCTAAGCAGAAAATTCTCACCATTGACCTTAGCGAAAGTATTGATGTAATGAATCTATACTCTGTATTGCACCACCCTAACCGTGTTCCAAATTCTCAACCAATCAAATTACTTATCACTGCTTATCCTTCGTGGAAAATGCGCATAGTCGAACACTATCAAGACATTCACCTAATGAACAGCTCCACCAACTTCGAACATCATACTTCAATCAGCAAGAGAGTTATTGTGTTCCATAGTCTTTACCAAGTCTTTACCAATCAAATTGAGTTTGTTTCTAAGCACAAAATGCTAAAATGCTTATCGAAGTTAGTCAAGGTATTGATGTAATGAAACTATTCACAATGTTTCACCAATCTCACTCACTTAACATCAAAGCTACCGATAAATTAAATTGCTGATCGGTCTGCTTACTCATTATTGAGCTTAGTCAAGGCAACGCCGGATTAACCATGGTGGGGGCCCTGGGGCCTGGAACATGTTGGGGGGCCCCTGATCACCGACCGCGAGCGCCGAAGGCGCGAAGCCCCGCAAGGGAGGTCTGGGACAGTTCCGTATGTAGGATTGTAAAAGTGGGGGTGCAGCAGAGTGTTTTGGACGCCAATATAGTGCGCAACGGTGCGTGTGTGTACATGGGGGTGGGGGTCTGGAAGCCCCTCCCCCCGAAAATTTTGAAAATTAGACTGTCACAAACGCGTTTTCCACCCACGTGTGTCAATTTCGGCAGCGCTTTTTCTCATTTTGATGTTAAGCACACCAAAATGAGAAACTCCTTATCCTCTAAACTAGAACTAGTCCGAAACACCATAATGCCACGTGTATAGGGCACCCAGAACGAAAATCTCTAATCATGTAATTTGGTGGCGGCGCCCCCAAACAAGGTCCTGTGAAGTGAATAAGGGCGACCAAAACGAACGACCCAGAAAGAGGTGTTAGGTGAGGCCCTTGTCAGGGGTCCACCCTAAGAAAATTATGGAAATACGTTTTTCTGCCATTGGGTTCATATCTGAGTGTCAATTTCGGCAGCGCTTTTTCTCATTTTGATGTTAAGCACACTTAAATGAGAAACTCTTTTTCCTTTAACTAGAACTAGTCCGAAACACCATTAGGCGACGTGAATAGGGCGACCAGAACGAAAATCTCTAATCTTGTAATTTGGTGGCGGCGCCCTCAAAGACCAACAAGGCCCTGTCAAGTGAATAAGGGCTACTGAAACAACCCTTTAATGTCATGTGGTGGGTCAGACGCCGACCCAGAAAGAGGTGATAGGAGAGGCCCTTCGCCTATGGGGGCGGCACACTTGTCAGGGATCCACCCTCAGACAATTTTGAAAAATAACGATGCAGGAAACATGTTCTTCTGCCATTGGGGTGATATCTTAGTGGTAATTTTATATTTTATATGGCGGTAGATTTTTTAGCAGAGGCGTTTGCTTCTGGTGTCCGCACCTTGGGTCCGCGCCTGCGGTGGCGCCCGATAGCCTCCACAGAAGAGATATAAGAAAGTTTGGATCAGGTGTAGGCGACCGACTCATCAGTGCTTTGGAACATCACTATGTGATCATAATCAAGTGTATTATTTTATAATTGAAAGGTTGTCAATTTTTTTGGAGGGAGCGCCTTTTTTCTCGGGAAATTTTCAGAAATTGGAGGCCGGAAACATGATTTCCTTGAATTTAAGGCATTTGTGTGGAGCCATTTAGAAGTACCTCCCCCCGAAAAAAAAAATCTGCTACAAAATTAGCGCATTCTGGCGTTATTTCAGTGGACCAATCCATGCGAGTGCTATGAAATGGTGGCATTTCTAGAGGAGGGGCTGGACGCAACTGAAATTTTTTTGTAGGGGACCCATAATGTGGGGGGCCCTGGGGCCTGTACCCAATGGTTAATCCGGCCCTGGTGATAAATGCGAGTGCTATGAAATGATGGCATTTCTAGAGGAGGTGGCTGGACGCAACTGTGATTTTTTGTGGGGGGCCCCCTAATGTGGGGGGTCCTGGGGCCTGTGCCCCATGGTTAATCCGGCCCTGAGTCAAGGTATTGATATAAGGAAACCCCAAAGCACCAACTAATCCAATTGCCTGTCCCTGCTTATACCCTATGCAGAAAAAGTTCCTCGTCGTACTCCATTAAGGCATCCACCTGATAAACACCTACACCAGATTTGAACATTCTACCTCAATTAGGAAAGTTATTAATTTGTCCCAAAAAGTGTTACGGACAGGCAGACCCATTTTAATAGTCTTGGATACAAAGAGGCATAACTTTTAGGTATATTCCTTTAAAGTACCCAGGCATCCTTTACAAACATACACACGGTCAGTGTTTCCCTGATCCCGAAAGATAACCACCCAATTTACGTCCTTCTTCCACTTATACAGTCTGAACTAATATCAAAAAGGAGGGTTGATGATTATGGCTTTCAACAAGAAATAACACCATTCGTTAATGTCTGAAACCTGTTCAATTCAATAAAAAAAAATTAGATATTGGATGATAATTGTGGCCCAAGAGTGTTGACAAGATTTCCTTGCAAGAGGGGGGAGGGGCTCCGGAATAGATATTGGTTGACAATTGTGGCCCGAGAGTCTTGACAAGATTTCCTTGCAAAAAAAGGGGGGGGGGTCCGGAATTCGTTTAGTTACCGTTAAGACTATAGGTATCAATTATATAAAAGAGTTAAAAAATATATATTTGTTTGTTTCCAGAATAAAAATGACCTATTTAATCGATTTGTATTGACTGATCTCAACGCAATTTGTCGAATGAAAGTTCAAATTCAAGAGCAATTTTCTGATCGGCACTTGAGGCAGCGAAAACCAGATATTTCCATCACAGTGGAATATTACTCACGGCGTTAAGTCATTTGATTAGGTTGAGAAATATACAGAGATACGCGAACCAAGAAATCACTTCCTATTTATTTGTTTAATTCTCACGTAAGATCTAATACAAAATAAATTCCGATAAGAAGAATCAATTCTAACAGTAGCTAATGTTCTTCAGTTCGAAGGCTAGTTTCAATGGCAATCTACTGCGACCTGGCTCTGAATTGAATTTACAACGCTGTGATCGTGATGTAGCTATGTGGAAACATTTGATATGGATCAAACTTTGTTTTCTTGTGAAATCAGTGTCGTTTATCGCGCAAAGTATTTCTCGGGCTGGAAGGGTTAATTTTACCATCTTGACTCGTTTTTCCCCTAAGAATATTGATCGTGCGGTTTTGACTGATTATCAAGTGTTCTAATAAACATGTTCACTTCTTTTTACCCTTTTGTCACTGCCAACCAGGATTTCCATACAACAATTATTGCAACTGCTTCCCATCGTTTTCATAATATTGGTCATAGCTAAATAGCACAGATTTACTGAACATGTTTTTTTTTTATTAAATTTGCGATCTTCAATTTAATTTAATTAAAGTTATGTCTTATTAAATCATGGTCAACAATAAACCTAGGAGTAAGAATATATACTACGGGAAATATATATCCATTAAGCATAATACGCCATTAAGCATAATAACCCAATACTGTAAGATCGGAACTTTATGCGTAGACACAATTTGATTCAGTGGTTGCACAGTCAATATAGAAGTGAGTTTTATACCTTATATGGATAATGATGATTTTATGGACGAATATTAGAATTTGATGTCGAAAATAATCCTACTTCATAGATAATACGTCTAGTAAAAATATCTCAAGATTTTATATCTGTTAATATAAGAACACGTCATTATTTACTCACATACACCTCTATAACCAACTCTCGTAATGGTGATCTTAAGAGGAATATGTCTGGACTAGGATATCCTTCAGACATCAAACATTGTGTAATGCTTGCTTACGCTGCTTTATATTAGTTTAAGGATAATTTGGAATTTAAGAGTGATTATTCTGCTGTAGATGTAATAATAGAAGTGGGCTAAAATGGAATCGTGATGTGTTGTATAGTGTGAACTCATCTGTTTTAATTCACGTTATTAATTATTATAAGTGTAATATTGATTGTTGTACACAGTTTTATCAGACTACTGTAACGTGAGAGTATGTTTTCATCGTGATTTCTAATCTCTAGTAGGTAGTTATAAAAAGCATTAAGTAGACACTTGAATTATTCCATGCAGATAATACGAGAACATCAACTACTACTTGGCTTGACCAGAGGGCATTATCTTTAACCATTAACGTTTAAAGTGGCAGAGCCAAGCATATAAATAGTACTTTTGTCAGTCGCGTTGTATGGTAAGAATGCAATTTTTTATTTAGAAAAATAAAGCCTTTAATAAAAATAAAAGAGAGAAATATCAGAAAAAATAGAAGTTGGTTAACAAAACACTAGTTCAGAATTGAGTTCGAATATTGAATTTGATTTGAAGATTACGCAATCCAAAACAAAGAACTGATAAGGAAGTGATATCTGCGTATATTTTCATTATGTTTGACTAAATCAATTCATGCAGGAAACCACTGAATTATATAAGATTAAAGACCCGGTGAGAATGTTATAGCTCTTCTATTAAGCTCACAATTATCGTTGATCGAAGATGACCCACGTCCGGCTTCTCTCCGTGACAATAACTAGTAAATCTCAAGATACCGTTGAATTACAGGATGGAAATAGAACGACGGGTTTTATCTTTAAAGAGCTTTTAGTTGACGCCTCTTGAGCAAATGGTCAGCGTTTTAAATGATCTTTATATATCAAATCTCCCAAGTTACATTACGAGAATTGACCGGTAAATTGTAAACGGTGGCCTGGAGCACAAATTTAATTACAACTGTTTATCACTTCTATTACAAGGTTTCCTGGTGGTATATTGGTAACAAAGGTTTATTGTCATTGCTCTTACAATAAAATAGTCTTTTATCTCCAGTCAATCAAATCAATACTTGTAGTATTTGTTCAATAAATCCACTTCAATATCTCCGAAAGGTCAATGATCATTGTTCGGGTCAAAGCTAAGAAGTTACTAGATTTTCAAAAGATATTTCTCTTGAATTTCATCTGAACACATCTTTTCCCTATGAAAACCCAATCACTAAAAGGGGACGCTAGAATTCCGACACAGGAAGCATAATCAAATATATGTATAATGAGGACCTCCGATATCGTGTGTTCATTAGAATAATGAATTAATCCAAACAGTAAAGCAGTATTATTTAATTCTAAGAGATAAACATTATAATAAATCCCCACATTTAGTCTTTTAGGTAGATTAAAATATTTATATTTCTTCCTCTGGAGAAATAAAAATTACAGACTTATATACAATGACATATTAGATTTCCCGCGAGTGCTAAGAAACGTAGGCTTCCAAATGGCTTTTAACGTAAATACTGACAGTGAACATAGGCTTCCCTTGGTATTTAAAAAAATGATCAAGATAGGCGGAAAATCTGTCACAAATCACACTATACGGTCACTGGCAGACCATTAATTCCTGATTTATGTCCAACGGCAATTTTGTTAATTTTTTCGGTCTAGAATCTAAGTAGGCTACATGGTATCAATTGCGAGTTTCTGGCAATATTTTGGAGAGTATTCATAGTTTAGGGACGTAAGGTTACATCGAATATTGTCAGGTGGTGCTCCATCTGTCAATAAAATATTGAGTGAAGTGAAGAATCGACATTGGTGGTCTGAATCCGTATTAGCCAACAGAAGTGATCGCCTGGTTAAATAAAATAAAAACCAAGTACGAACAATCCAAACCATAAGACAGAATTCGAAGTCCTAAAAACGTTATAAAATAGGTAATAGTTCGGTCGCCAATCCCAATTTTTCGAGTGAACCTGGAAATTATATACAAAGTTATTTTTAGGATTGATTTGAGTGGCCTAGGGTTTCATCTTTCGAAATCTGACGGGTTAACCTCGGTCACCCTTGGGCGTTTTGAGAAATTCAAGATGGAGTCCAAGACGGCCGCAACATCAAATAGTCCTCTATTGCTCCCATAGTATTTATTCTAGGATGATAATTTTGGTGTCTAACACTGAAATCATTTATTATGTTGTGGGGTGATTAGATGACAGTAAAATGGGTCGGTCCTGAAAAGAAAGGCACAGAAACACGACTAAAGTATTAAACCGGATAGTAGCCCACCTAGGTTTGTGGAGACTATGTTCCTGTTTTGCGGGTAGAGTTTTTTTTAAAATGTTAAACAATCAGCTTGTGTCTCTGTTTTCAGGACCCACGTGGACCCAGAGCCTCTGATAGGGCTGTGCCGCTGTCTGTGGTGTTATCCTATCACTCATACACTCCTATGACCAGTAATTTATAGTTTGTTTCAATATTTCGTTTGGTTCGATGAAATAATCTTCCCCAACCGCCGCTAGCGAGTTAAAGGGCCATATTATCTGGCATGTTGGATTTTACTATCATCTAATCACCCCACAGCATAATAAATGATTTCAGTGTTTTCCTTGACCCCAGACACCAAAATTATTATGCTAGAATAAATACTATGGGAGCCATAGGGGATTATTTGATGGGGCGGCCGTTTTGGACGCCATCTTGAATTTCTCAAAACGGTCATAAAAATATCTTTGTATACAATTTCCAGGTTGAGCCATAGTTTTACCGGACTATAACCAGAGTAGTCTATAAAGAACAGACGTAACGTGGTCATACCTACTATGTAATATTTATCAATGAGTTTAAGGGATTACGCCTGGAAGCCATAAATCTATGTACAGGTGTGACGTTCGCCAAATTCAGAATGACCAAAATTCCTCATCAATGTAACAGCTTATTAGATTAGTGATACCGGCAATAGTTTCATTCAGACAAACGTTTAATAAAGTGGGTATGAGGTCTAATGGAAATGTCTACGCTGTTGATGATTTTATAAGTGAGGAGACAATGTGTTCAGTCACTAAACTGAATGGATCTATTAAAATTGAAATAGAAAAAGAAGAGAGAGAAGGAGAGAGAGAAAGAGAAATGGGGTTTAACGTCCACTCGACACGAACCAGGTCATTTCGGGACTAACGTATAGTTTAATTTTATTCTTTAGCAGTGGGGGGGGAAACCGGAAGACCCGGAGAAAACCCAAGAGGGTGGAAAGGCGACCCTACTCCTTGCCACGTACAACCGGGGGTTCGAAACCACGCCAGTTGACTTAATAACAGAATGTATGATACAGCGGGCTACGCAAGCTAACCATTCAGCCATCCGCCCCACCCCCACCCCCACCCCCTGGAAAAGAAGAAGCAACTTAACTAACATAACCAGTATCACGATTGATTTCGTCCATTCCTACATGGTACATGATTACTTTATGTACGCATTTCGATATGCGAGATATAGAAACAGTTTTAAAAGCTATATTACTATATTATAAGGATGAAACAAACCAGAATAAAGGGCAAACGGAATTTAAAATCCCGCACAATTAAAAGTGGGACTACAAATAAACATAGTGTTCTAATTATTCCCACAATCCTTTTAAAATTTGCGAAGTTTCTGTTGACTTCATGCCGCCAACATCAATCCCCTCATGCGAGATATACTAACTAACTTTAATGTTACAATATTTTATAACCTTTTAATTTTTTTAATCTTCATAATTACTTTCTAAAAAGTCATACTCTTCAGAACTTATTCTTGTTTAATTTAAATAATGATAATTTTCCAATAAGGCATAACAAGACTAACCAAATTAACTCACTCTGTCGAGTATAGGTATCATATTTTAGCAATCAATATTTTTTGGTCTCTCAGCAAAAAATAAAGCTCGAAACATAGGCCTACTTGATGTCATAATATGACACAACTCCTCGTGGGCGTTTTTATACAACATATTTACATACGTACTTACTTACTTCACCCGTAATATAAATGGTTTGCAGAATAAAAGCCCACGTGGTATAATTTTTTGTTAATTTGGCACCTTTTATTATCTCAGTCATACTATTCTAATTATGATGACGGCCTATTAAAAATCAGAAAACTGTGAAAATTGTAGAAGAGTATTTTGTTCACAGTTTGATTTAGACAAGTTTCTTATATAGTCGATTTTTACATCCAGTTCAACACAATAAGCAGCAGAATAATTTGCCCTCATTAATCAGCTGCTAATCATACTAATAATTGTTGAATAGTATTTTAGAACCTCTAACAGTTTCAGCTCCGGTACTTGAACGTGTTCGGTTTTTGATAAATTAATAACAAAATGGCTAATCGAACCGTGCGAAACTGTGTCCTTAGTGAATTTCAGTACCCACTTGTGAGTAATTGAAGGGAAACAGCAGGTCTACAATATTCGTCTTATCTTTGGAAAAGTCAACTTGATGTGTTACAGCCGAGTTGTGGAACCCACAGAACTGACCTACATTACAATTAAATTACCATTAATACACTAAGAGATAAAGTTAGTTATGCCGATATATTTGATAAATATATAACTGTATATTGTACTGGCCAAGTTACCCGGTGTTGGAGTCTGTTTATTTCATGTTAAACTATCATAATTATCATAAAGAAAGGGGGTTGGGGTAGAACGGTCGTGGTTTCGATTCCCAGCCTGCTCAACCTCGTGGGTTTTATCCGGGTTGTCCGGTTTCACACCACTGCTAAAAGACTCCTAATACACCCAAACGAATTACTGAAATACAATTGAACAATGTGTCAATCAAGAAATGACCTACACCGAGTCGAGTGGAAGTTAAACCCCATATCCCTCTTTATTATAAGAATATTTTAAAATATATAAGTTCAGTCGTTTCTCTTCATATGGCCAAGAAACAAACTGTCTCTTTTATAAATAGATTATTAACTATACCGGTGGCAATGTCTGCGTGAGTTGCCAATAAAAGAATGATAACTTTCTTTTACATACTTACAAATTCATATCAATCTGTAACATGCAATATTTGATGTCCCATGACTTGAATAATTTTAAAACTTTGATAAGTTGTAATTGTGTTATGTAAATGATGAAATAACCTTGTAACACAAATAACACTTTATCAGATAATAGTGCTATTTAATATTCATTGCCGTTTTCATCTTTCACGACCTGGTACGGACCGAGGTTAGACAGTGGTCGTCCGGTAGGACCAACCGCGTTGGGTTGGTGGGATTCTATAGGAGGCTGCCTGGTCTTCAATGTCAATAACGTATATCACGAACATTGCTATAAATCAATGTCCCCGTTGTTCGTTTAATAAAGTGATTCCGACAAAATGTGTTGCTAGTCTATAAAATCATCTCTATTTTCGTAATGGAAACATTTTCATCCGAAATAATTATTGGATTCATTTTCTTCTCGCATGTAGATCATTGTTCATTCAGCTTCGTCATAAATAACAAGAGGAGAAAAATACCTGACCTCGATATTGAAGTTATTGACCTCGTCTCGTACTCATACATCAAAATAAATCAGCCATTTTCATTCTAGAGATATTTAATGTCGTTTATTTCCTGCAATCTTGAATCCGTCATTTGCATCTGTTATTATGGTGGGTAAAGCTGTACGTTTCTGCATTGGTTGGCTAGTAGATCAATGTAAAGCAACGAATATAATTTGAACTTTGATGTTTAATGTTACATCAATTCATTAAGTAAGCGGACGTGACATCTGCGTTAAAATATGTAAAACTTTCCATGGCCAAATTATTTTAAAACGATCATTATCTGATATAAATCCTCATGCGGACGTTTATTGTTTTCACCGCTCATGATAGGACAAATGGTTGCGTTTCTAAAAAATAGATTAACAGGTGTCTGTATTTTTTAAAATGTGCCCTTTTTGCATTTTAAAATTGTGTCAGTGATTATGCTGTAATCTTTGTTTCTGAACTCGCGTGATCATACTAACTATACTGAACATGTAATATATTAGCTGATTATTCACAGAGTTATGGGACTTGCTGTTAAGACTGGCCTGAATAATTTTAACCCAGTTACATTTGAAATTTGATATGACTTTTTTTTATACTAAATGAACATTCTCAATTATATCAAAATCTCTTTCTTGCGTCGAAATAACTCAGAATTTTAAAAGGGTTCAAATGAACATTCCATCGTACACTTTGTCCCGTGTCGCTTTCACAAGCTTCTAGGTTTAAATACAATCTACAAAACATGTTCGAAAGTTACGAAATGTAGAATTAATGACCAGTGACATCATATGACATTAGTTGCTGAACAGTATATAGTATTCAGACGTTTGAAAACAAAACTTTTTTAAGACACATATTATGTACGCCGTGTATCATTTGTCGTTCTTTTCCCACAATAAAAAATTATCTGCCCAACTACAATGTTTGTTGGCAGATCGAACACAGTCTGTATGTCTGTAGTTTACTTCAGAGGCAGCTGTCATCGGTCTACCGTCATCTTGAATCTTTCTGTACAGAAGGCATCTAGTCCTAAATAATCAATTGTAGTCCTTGTAAACACCGCTGGTTATGGATGCTCCAATTCGTAAATATCCCGGAAGACTCCGTTAATCATAACTTCAGTATCGCTTTTTAACATTGTTCAAAATTATAAATCCCTGAAATAAGTAAGTTCGTCCGGGTCAACCGATACCACACTTTATCTTTTATCTGCCGCCTGTGTATAATTTGGCAATTTCCCCGGGCGATATCGGAAGAGCAACTAGTCTGTGATTCCCGTGTACATTTGTAATGGTGCTTAAAGTTCAGAACAAATCAGTTTATTAAAAGGAACAAACACAACATCATAGACAATGTGTTTTGTTTATAATAAATAGGGTAATCAGTACAAAGGAGTATTCAAACTCAAAGTCCACAAATACAATGTAACGAATTCGTGCATTAGGCCATGGATGCTTTTCAAGAGAATGAACCAGTGTTGGATTGGATCGAATCCATCATTTATAAATTCTGCTCCTGTTATCGTTACCAACGGACGGTCATCAACGAATAGTTGCCATAGAGCACAACCAATTATCGGTGATGAAGTCAGATTTAAAACTGCAAAATCGTCATCTACGATGCGCAGGGTAAAACTTTTAAAAATCATATTTTAATCTATGTATGTAAAACTCAACAACGAATTTATCTAGTCATCAATTTTACCCCCCTTCCCTTTCGACTCATTTATGGCCATATATCGAATATTTTTTATCAGATTGGTGTGAAATCGATGCCAAGTGTTTATTGCTACGTTCACACTGAGCACGGCTCTGATCCGTATTCCGGAATACGGTTTCGTTAATGCGATTTAAAAATGACCCGTTCACATTGCGGTAATTCGCTTCAAATTCGCTTGCTGATCCGGTTCTGGAGCGTCCACACTCAATGCGTAAAAACGCCACGGCATCTATCGGATGTGATTCAAACTAATTCCGAGGACCTCCGACAAATCCCGAAGGGGGCCGAACCGAAAGATCCCGTGAGGTGAAGGTCAAATTATTCTTACCACCAGCCATCACTACCATTGGCAATAGAATCGGCGCCGTAGATCAAATAATCCGTAAATTTCTCTGGCGTTTATGTCAACACGTTTTACCCACGACGTAAAACGGAAGTAGGTGGGCAAAACCCAAATGCGCACGCGTAACGCGATATTCCACGTATTATGCTGTTCACACTGCGGTGACAAAGCGATGTAACCAATTCGAATTAATTAAAGCAGAATGAAATACGCATTAAGAACGTATTTTTTAATACGGTTTCAATGCGCATTAGCGGGTTCCTAGTGTGAACACCTGAAGCGTATTAATGCTTCAATGCGCTTTGGGATACGTATTAAAGGCCAGTGTGAACGCAGCATATGATAACACTTGTGTAGTCATTCTATGAACTCGTCAATTAATTTCATATGAAAATAATTTGTATTTATATAAGACCAATTGGGGTTTTTTTCATCCCGAAAGTAATCTCGAAACAAAAAGTATTTTTATTTTTTCTAAATTAGGCATATCCAGTAATACATTTCCTAAAGCCAAAATTGATTGAACTTACTTGCTTAAAGAACTGTATCTTTTCAGATAAGTACGGTCAGACTCCTAACGGTACTACTAGCCGCATAGTGTGTTCTAAATAATTCCATGACAAAAGTCTTGGCCTCAAAACTTCTAAAATATGGAGTAAGTCGATGCAGGACTTGACTGTCCATTGCTATAAATGCCAAGAGAATATGATCATAGAAGTAAAGAAAATATCAAACAGATTAATACTGTACATCAAATAGTAAATTTAAAATCACCGTGTTTAGCAAAGAGCTGAAACAAAACAAAAATAGAGACACGATATTGACACGCTGTACCAAGGCAAACTGTCACACTGATGCTCTACGTACATGAAATTGCACCATATCAGTAATAGACAATAAAGTGTGGAAGAGAATGTTGTTGACCTGTCAGATCCTCCTGCTTGTGTTTCAGTCTGACAATTATCGGCGATCGAAGATGACGAAATCCCGCTTTTAAGCTGATATCATCCACATCTGTAACGATAACAGCTAGCTTTTCTTTTAAAACAGCTTAGTGGCCAACGCGTTAATTGATCTTTGTATTAGGAACTGACCGGTATTATAAAGGGTGGCCAAGAGCAACACGTTAATTACAACTGTTTATCTCTTCCTTGTTTCCTGGTATAATATTGTTAACAAAGGTTTATTACCATTACACTGTTAAAATTATAACGTATTTTACCCCTTTTTCAGCTGATAGAAATGTTACCATCATTATAACTGTATTTCAACATTGCATGTTATTTCACAATCTGTTAATTTACATAAATTGGCAAAAAAAAAAAAGAATTGTAAAACAAAAACATGCCGTGTAATTTGACAGTGTTTATGTTATTATTCTTCATTACAAATGTCAATATTCATGAAAGTAAATATTTCTACATATTTACAGAATGTCTGTTTAACAAAACATGTGATCTGACAAATATGACACTGTGTGTATTGCACTCAGAAGAATATGGTTGTTAATTGCATGTCGATCAAATCACCTTGGATTATATTTCAGTAACTTCCCTTGAAAAAGTCAACTAGGTCAATGTTAAGGTCAAAGGTTATAAATAAATGAACACGCGTGGAACATTTTCACAGAGCTATCAGAATTTTCACAAAGAGCACTGATCTGGACTTCACAATCCGTCTGTAAAGGACAAATTGTTCTGATGTATATACATATGAAACCCAAATTAAAAAATTAAATCTTATTCTATGTAATCAATCGCAGAATTTTGTATATCTTGGCATCTTTTAAGAAAGATATATATGTCACAGCGACTTTCTTGATGATCACGAATGATATTCATACGGTTACATTTAAAAAATATCACGCTATATAAAAAAAATCCCTCGAATCTCATTTCCCATTGAATTACAGATAGCGTGTCATCTCTAGCTGGATGCCAGAATAATAATAGGTTTCGCAGGCCTGTTTATTTATATGTTTAAAGCCAGCCTGCAATGGTGGTGATTTGTTGGTGACAACTTTATTTTTAAACGCTTTGTCGTGTAGCCGATAGTTCATCGTACGAATATTGGAAGTATATCCGTTCGCAGATGCAGGAGATTCCGCACTACACGCAAATCAAAACCAATAAGACAAACTTGCAGACAAAGTACACAGACATTTCAAGAAATAAACAACAAATATCAAATCAAGATAATGGATTGTATCGTCTGCGGCAACAAACAGTGGGAGAATAGAATTCTCACAGCAAACAAACGATTTCGGTACCGTATTTTTATTAGTTAAGGTTGGGCCATCAGTCTGTATTCTACCAAATATATGATGGTATCAACATGACTATAGATTTAGAATATGTAAAAAATATTACCTTGATATATGGGTTTAAACTGTATTATGTTGATGAAACGTGAACCTTGTTTACTCTAATATCAGACATTAAAGTGAAATATTAGAAACGGGAATAATGGGATGTTTCTTTTCCCAGATTTGTCAATAATGTTATTACAAAGTTACAAAGTTTTAATGTATAAAATATTGACAAGATGGCAGTCAATTCGTTCAACAAAGAAACGATACCTTTGTAGACCGTGATGTGGCCATGCGTGCTATGTATACATGAAACTGAAATCAATTGATTAAAAAAATCTTGTCAAGCTTAGAGTAGTAAGGGGGCCTATACAGCCATGCACGTGCGTGCATGCGCAGACGCATGCACGTGCATGCACATGACCTTGCACGTGTTTGACCTTGATGACCCCTTGCACGTGTATGACCCCTTGCACGTGTTTGACCCCTTGATGACCCCTTGCACGTGACCTTGCACATGCACATGCAGAAAGAGAGGGCGCGCGCGCGGAAGAAAGAGAGAGAGAGAGAGAGAGAGAGAGAGGGAGAGAGAGAGAGAGAGAGAGGAGGGAAGAAGGAGAAGAGAAGGAGAAGAGGGGAGAAGGGGGGAGAACTCTTTTCCATTGATTAAGTTGGCCCTGAAAAGGGCCGTTTGGTCTTCTTCATATTACTAGCAGGAGCATTTCGGCTTTTCTGCCAAATACCTTGGCCGCTTCTGGCATTTGAGATGATGTTTAGATCTCCTATGGTAGGTGTTCGACACATCTACCCCACACCAGAAGCAGACAAGGTAATCGGCATCCGGCCGGTTCCCCTTAAACAAAGGGTGATATCCCCCGCAAGTTGTACAGACTCTCTTATCGATAGAATCCATTTTGTTTGTGACTTCTTTTGGCTTCGACACTCCTATTTATAGCTCGGGACGGGACGAGTCTAATGTGTTGGGGCGATACCATTTTCCACCAATCAGAATAGCATGACGTCACATGACGTCACATGACGTCACAAAAAAAACAGACACGTAATATGTTGTCGACATTTTATTGAACTTGAACACATTTACAAAGCATATTATTGAAAACAAAATTGAACTTGAACACAAAGGCATTGAACACAAAAAACATATTTACAGAGCAAAAAAGCATCGACACCGTTGTCCCTTCTTCTGGTCTGGTTGCAAATCGGGGAAATGATCCCTGGCCCATTGTTCGACTAGTATATCGTTTACACGATACACGCGACCGAAAACGGAGAGGGCGTGTGTGGAGGGCACGTGAAATCGATGACATAGATAATACAAACAATAATGTCCGCACACAACACTGTCGAGTCCTTGAATCCATCGGGGTTGGTAGTGGAGTTGTAGATCTCGGACGAAACGTCGAAAGGCTTCTCCGTAGACATCAGGGTGACAGCCGTACGAATCGAAGAAGGTAACGTGATCTGGTCCTTCGCATACAAACACGGTCCAGTGTTTGCCGGGTTGGTCTTCGTCGTCCGTGTTGATGACGTAGGCTTTAGGGTACGAGGTCGGGCGTAGTATATCCAGATGATTACGGGCCCATACACCCCCGAAAACGCTACCAGGGAGATGTTTTTCTAAAGTCTGTGTCAATTGTTGATTGGAGAGAGCCTCACCAATCTGTGATGACTTGTCGGTTAGCGTCGATTTCCAAGACATTGTCGTATTCGGCAAACACAACAAGACTGAGGTGATTGGTCGGGGCCGCAGCGAACTTGAGTTCCAAAGACAGGTTACCCGCCGCTTTGGGATGAAAGTAGTTACCATCGGCTCCGTGGTCGTTGGTCAAATCGAAACAATACAAGGTGTACCCATTGATATAGTCGTGGAAAGGGAGGTCCAGGTCTTCTCGGGTGTTTAAGACGGCCACCCTTTTCATCAAATCCAGGTAGGGAGTGATGGCTTGTCGCTGGGGAAAGTTGACGTCGTATTCGTCTACAATTTCACCGTTCTTGGTCAATTTGATGTTTTCCAATTGATTGTGTTGGAATTCGAAGGGATTTCTGTTTTTTCTTCCATCGTAGGCCGTGTTACGTACCATACCCACGATTAATCTCTTTGGTAGGCTTTCGTTGACAAACAGATTGTCTAAGACGTGACTGGTGCGATTGTCGGGAATGACCATGTCGCGGACCACCACGCGCTTCAGGGGATACTTGGCGTTGGACGATTGAAGTTGCGCAGCCACCCGTGTGTAGGTACTGGGAGCCAGAGTGACGAACGGGATATCCAGGTAGGCTTTGGTGAACTCGACTTTGTAGTCTTCTGCATCGTTGCCTTCACCGTACATCAGAAAGAATTTCGTGGATTGCTTTTCCAATTTCAACCGCAGGTCCACACCGTCAATCAAATACCGATCTTGTAAACACATGTCCAAGTGTAGACGTGACTGCAATTCAAAGGTGCGACTGGCAGCGATGGTTTTCTGGCGTTCTTCCAATCCTTTGTTAGTCGGTGCCTGTCGTCCACCATCCCCATTGGTGGCGACGGATTTCGTGGAATTGAACTGTCCGGCGGTATCTTTTTCCCACAGGACTTGTTTCGACAGGTGGTCGTTCTTGGCACCCTTACCGAAACTCAACAAATTCTCCAAGTAAGCCCGATAGGGATAGGTGGGCAGAGAGTTGGTGACCAAAGTTTCGGCATCCTTTCCCAGGCGTAATTTGACGTCTTTAAACAACGAATGAAACAAGTTGTTAATGGGTGCGACTTGACTATCCGCATCCAGGTCTCCCCCGTCGTTCTTGGTCATCTTCAGGGCCACGTGTAGTGTCATGTTGGCCAGATCGATGAAATCGGTGGTGGCATTGGAAATATAAAATTCGATGGGACCATCGTGGTTCAGGTCGGGTGTCAGTGGATACTTTCTAATGTGGGTCACCTTGTTTATGGCCGTCTGCGTGTCGGGTACACTGAACAAATTCTGCAATTCGTCTCGCGCGCAGGGACAGGAATCATTGCGCATTACCTGCGTAGCCATGGTCGAAGATATCTAGTTTACGTCGTTTGTGAGAGGTGACCTGTGGCTTCTTCTTCCTCTTCGGACGATGTGAAGTGGACGGGGTTCGTGAGGGGTCTTTTATAGGTTCCAGGTGGGCGACCACGTTCTTGAGTGTGTCGGACATCGTGTTTGACAACGCGGGGCGAAGCGTGTCCTGGGCGACTTTCTTCCAGTTCCATTTTTCACGACCACTGACGGCGTCGAGCACGCTTTGCCCCACTTTGGGTAACATTTGGACCACATTCTTTTTCACGGCCTCTTTGCCCGCCGACCACAAGGTCTTCCCGACCGATTTGACGGCATTCAATAACCCCGACCATCGACCGGCACCCTGTTGTCTCAGAATTCCCCCCTTGTACACTACCAGACCATTGCCAGCCCCTCGCTGTCTGAGCACTCCACCTTTGTACACTCGAATCATCATCGGCGGCGAAAATGAAGTTGGACCACCACCTTACCGTCGAGAAATGGCACGGCTTTCCCCATTCCGTTCCTTATATAGAGACCAATGGAGTTTAGTCGACTGTACTTCAGAGGTAAGTAGTGAATCCTGGCGGGGCGGTGATACAATCGTCGACTGGGAATCACGTCCAACAAAGTAGCCTTCACGTCGCCCACGATCTGGGGTTCGATAATGTCCGTGTAGATGTAAAACAGATCGAACTGGATTTGAAGATTCGCGATGTGGTGGGCGTAGAAATACCGTAGACTTTGGCCATCTTCGCCGGTCATTTCGATTGACTGCAGGGAAATCATCATTTCGTTTCCAGTCCATCCCAACATGGACACGATGGGACCACACAGACGAAGTTCGATTTTCGGCAACACGTCCAACCAGAAAAGCGTCTGCACGTGATTGATCTTCAGATACACTTTATCGTTAGTGTTGTCTTTCTTGAAAGACACGAAGGAACCTCTTGATACGGCGCCTTGACGCATCATCTCTCGAGTTTCGTAGTCGTTTTGCTGTTTCTTCTCTTCGTCGGTCATTTCCTTGTTATTGGGATCCAAACGTTTGGGTTGATGGGCCAAATGATCGTAGATGGGAGTCAGGTTCCACAAATCATCCAGTCTAGTGTTCAGGACATCCAGGATGTGTCTCAGCGACTCGTAGTCGTCACTCTTGATGTGCGTTTCCATTTCGATCGATCCCTTGATCTCACCACCCTTTACACCTTTGAAACAATTCGACGGGTCAATCCTGTGGCGGTCCCGACATATCTTTACTTCGGACGCCGTGCTCGGGGGCGACCAAGGATGAATGCGTAAGCCGAGCGTGTTGTCTCGTTGATCGATGTTTTGCCAATGGTCAGGTAACGTGATCATGGACAGACCCACTTCCCAATCCCGATGATCGACAAGAAGTGGCGGTTCCAGGTGGGTGTGATACGTGGAGACTTTGTTGTCGGGATACCACGACATGGAACTGTCACTAGGAAGCGTGAGGTAAAAGGGTCGGTCGTTGTTCATTATGTTTGGTTTTCAAGGTCGGTGAAGGTAACAGGTAACCCAAGGTACTGGAGAGCAAAGCCGTCCACAAGGTAGTCTGCGATCCGTCGGGTTTGAAGGCCAACTGGGACAAAGAAACTCCCGCCACGACGTACACTAAAATCACTTGACAGAAAAAGACAATTTCCGCTTGTGGCACACGTTTTCCCAAGAGCGACCAATTGTGGGCACTCGCGGACGTAGACGTGATTTCGTCTTGCATGTTGACTGAGGTTGACGTCTCTCGCTCCTATTTATACGTTTTGGAGACTGGTCCTGGTCACCGGGTTACTGGTTCAACAAATAAGCTTCGAAATCATGTGTTACGGTGGGCATGTTGTCTATATTCCATTGTTTGACTTTATCTTCTTTGCAATTCCACTCCGTTATGAATAAATAGGGTCTACCCATACTATCAACAATGCTAAAGTCTGCTTTCTTAGCGACCCTAACACATTCGTCTTTACACCTGTACAACACACGGGAATGGGCCAACGAGATGACTTTTCCCGCTAGTATTCCTTTGTATTCCCATCGGTAACCACCACACAAAGACCCTTTAATCATTCTCAAATAGGGGCAGTTTGGTTTATATTTAGCGTGTTCGTGGAATGGATCGTCGAATTTCTGCCAATCCTTCAATATTAATTTGCAGCTGAAACACTGCACGCGATCAGTATCACCATAATACACAAACCCTGCTTCACTTAACTTGGGGGCGGATGGATGAACATGTGTCCATCGGTTGTCAAACGTGGCTAGACGATTATCAAATTCGATGTACTCAGACATGATCTTCTAGTAATGGTCTTGCATGTTGACTGAGGTTGACGTCTCTCACTCCTATTTATACGTTTTGGAGACTGGTCCTGTCGATCCACGAATTAAAACTCGCCGGATAGCCCAACCATTTCACCAAAACTTTGTCTTTTTTTCTTTCGAGTACTCTTTCGATGGGAAAGATCTCATCGTCGTTGACTTGGACCGCTTGCAATTCTTCGGGATAGAAGGTGCCCTGTATGGGTTCACCTCTTTCGTCCAAAAGTTTGTAGCCGGGACCGATGTTGGGTGTAACGTTAAATGTTTCCAGAGTCCAGTTTGGCCAGTAACCTTTATCAAAAGCCCCATGTTTCGGTAAAGCCAAACGTACGGTCGTGCCGGTGTCCATGGTTTTCTTTTTCTTTTTGGTGGGACGTGGAGGTGTTGTCAACATCCATTCGTGTTCGGGACGAACGTCTTTGGGTGCCATGCCAATGGTACGATGTCGTCTAGCATTATAAGCCCGAACCAATTCGTCTAGCACATCGATGTACCGTTGTGTTTGTCGATGAGTAAAGTATCGCCACATACGCTCTTTCAATGTCCGTTGAAATCGTTCCACCACACTGGCCTTGGTTTCGACGTTGTGTGTCACGAAGAAATGAATATTTTTCTTTTTCAGATACGTTTGCATTTTTCGATTGAGGAATTCGGTACCTTTATCCGTTTGAAGTCGTAGAGGTTGTCGACTTTGAAAGATTCGACGAAAAGCGTCTACCAGACTGTCCCCCGTCTTGTTTTTGAGAGGCAACACCCATGCGTACTTGGAAAATACATCGATGACGCACAGCAAAAACCTGTATCCCTCATTCTGTTGGGCCAAGGCCGACATATCGCTCAAATCTGCTTGCCATTGGTGATCTATCCCGGCCACCACCGTGGGGGACCGAGAGAATTTCTTTTTCAGTGGTTTGTGCAAGGTGTACGCCCTTTGTTGTTTCAACCATGTCTTGACTTGGTCCAAAGCCACACCAGTAGCTTTGTGAAGGCCCAGGGCTCCACCGAAAGCGGCCGGGTGTTTCGGGTCGTAATATACTTTCTTCAGCTTTCGTTCCATGTTTCAATCGATTGGCATATGATCAGACTATTTATAGGTTTTGCAAAGACAGCCATCTTCTGGTAGATGTACTAGGGGTATCCGTACTGGAGATTTTCTTCTTTCTCGGACGTCGCGGCGGAGGCCGTGTGGGTGGCGTGGACAATACGTTCCATCGTTCTTGATTACCAATGGCTTCGCGCGGTACGTTCGTGGCCTTTAAACTTTGCATCACGCCAAACCATCCCATGGGGGCCTGGGTATTCTTTCGCCGACGAACCAAATCGTTCAAATGTCAATGGCATTGGTACCTGGTACGGGTACGCCATTCCGAATCAATTCCAAGTTCTCATTCCACGACCAAGGTGTCTTTTCTTTCATGTGTTTCAACAAAAGGCGAGCTCGATGTTGATAGGCTCGGGGAACCGACACCACGGCTGCTTCTTCTTTGTGCTCGGGTATGTTTTCGTCCGACAAGGGAATGACCTGTTTTCTTTTCTTTTGCATCGTTTGATAACGCTGTAACAACTGTCCGTACCGTTGCATTTTATTTTCGTCGCCCAGTGTTGGGTCGTTTAGCACGCGTTGCATGTCTTGGTGAACATTTTCGACGGCCTGCTGCAGTGGATCTCGATCGTACACGGGTTCGACTTGCATGACTTTGACGGGTTTGACGTCGGTGGGTCCGTCGAAGGGTACCAGTTTCATTTTCTTGGCGAATTTCATCTTTTGGAAAAGACCGAAACAACCGGGTGAAGAATCCTCCTTTTTGTTGTTTCAGAAGTCGCCGACGGGTCTTCCAAGGTGTTTTAGACGTGCCCAAACGTCGTAACAAGGGGGCGTCCTTTTTCAAACGTTTGATTTCTTTGTCGGCCACAGGAACGTTGCCACGAATTAGGTTTCCAATACACTCGCACACACCGTCGACAATGGGCTGGGTCTCGAGCAAAAGTGGGCGGTCTTTGGGTGCAGTGTTCAATAGATACCGCAGTGTCTCCATGACTGAGCTCGGGGTCGTGCACCGGTTCCCTTTTTATACCTTTCTGTCCCACGGGTTATCCACCAAATAGTTTCTTGAACTCGGCAAACCCAGCGTTCGCTCTCTCGCTCCTTCGTGTCCAGGGATGTTTACCACCCTGTTGTCCTCCCAATAGTTTAGATACCAAGGGGGCTAATGCTGGAATGGCCATAGCGAGCAAGGCACCGATAGCACCGCCTTGTTGTTTGAGAAGCCTTTTTTTGACGTTGGGCGATGTTTGTGGATTAGTCAATTTGCGAAGCAATGCTCGATGTTGATTCAACTCTTTGGCACTCAGACCCTTTCCACGCTGAGTGGTTCGTCGAACGAATTTATTTCGTTTCTTGTTTCTTTCCTCTTGCAGCCTTTCCTTCCATCGCAGCAAGATACGAATCAACACACCCCCGAAAAATCCACGTCCTCCGGGTTTCATGATCAGAGAGAGTTTTTCAGCCGTCGGCATGTTTTTCTCCGTCAATTGGGTCAACACCTGGCGATTTCGTTCCACCCATTTCTTGTGTTGTGCATGCAGGGGTTGGATGTTATCATTCAGCAAATGGTTGGCCGCCAACTTGAACCACTGCAACAATCCAATACGCGCCCTGCCCGTATTTTTGGCCAGCTGTCCATAAGCCATATCGGGAGTCAGTTGTTGTAACTTGCGAATGAACGCCTTCAATCCTTTTATAGAACTCTTCTTTTCTCTTCGTGGTCTTCGTGGTCTTCGAAAGATCGGCGAGGGAGACCGAGAAGGGGAACGTGGTGACATGGGTCGTGGGGGTGTGACTGGGGAGAAAAAGCGTGGTGGTGTGAGCGGTAAGGGAGACATAGGACTCGTGGGTGGTGTCAACGAGGGGGGTAACCATTGGGTTCTGGGGGCCCTCATGTTCGGACGAGTGCGCCTTCGTACCGTGGGACCACGAAGGTCCGGTGCCAGGGTCGGGAACGTCGCCCGGGGAAGGGTCGGAGGTGGGTGTTTCCGCTGCGTATTCTTCGTGCGAGCCATCGTGACAAACAGAATCAATTCGAGGTACAGTTCCCCCTTTTATACTTTTTGGACGTAGACGATGGGTGGTTCCTCTTCGGGTAAAATGTTGCTTCTCAACCGCAGAGTCTCGGGTGTGTCGGGCTTCAAATCAATGAGTAAGTAACTGCGAGGGGTACTCGTCGCATCCTTGAAAGCTTCCTCCATATACTTGGTATGGGAAGGGTACATCTGACGGGCCAACGTACTAATTTGCGAGGCGTCTCGAGGATTTTTGAACAAAACCAAGTAATGGGCATTCAGGCTGATGGTACGCTGTCGCTTGTCAAACAAGTTTTGCACAATGTAAATGACACTCGTGTCGTGGTGATGACTTTTTTTCGTAAACCACTGTTGCAATATCTCCGTGTCTTCCCCCATCAAATCGTCCACGATTAAACATTGGGGCCCTTTGACTTGCCCCATCACGTCGTCAATATCCGTCAATCCTTTGACATAAGTGTATGGAAAGTGTTCGTAACTCTCTTGCCATTCTCCGTAGGCCCACACGGTGCGTTGGGGAGGGATGTCGAACAGAGACGCTTGGAGAAATTTCTGTACAAAGACCGTCTTGCCAACCCCTGTTGGACCGCTGACTAACATGGTAAAGGGGTGTTTGAACGCCACATCCATCTTGCACTGTCCCCCCAATCCCCTTCTCCCCTGCCTTTTATACCTTCGCGCCCACCACAGAACAACAGACATGAAGTGAAATAAGAACAGATTTTATTTTACAAAAAATACAAAAAAGAGCATTCAAAAATACATTCAATACAACATATAGTACAAAGGAAAAGAAAAAATGTTAGTTAACGCGTTCTCTCTTCAGGATCTCTTGTCTCAACCAGGGTACGTTTCTCAGGACACGAGGAATCCAATACACTTTTCCCAACAGCTTCTGCATCGTATCGTGTGGGTGCCAGTCTTCCACTTCAGCAAACGTGACGACAACGGGTACCCATTCGCTCATATCGAAACAGGGGGGATACGCCAAGACTTCGGTCATATCTCTCGGACCCGCATACTGGATGAATGCTCGGGCAAAACTTTCTGCTTCCTTCTCCGCCAACAAAATAACAGCCGGCTTCGGGGTTTCGTCAGTTTCACTCGTAGTTGGGGTAATAACTGGAGGACTGACAGGCTTCTGTTTTCTGTTTTTCTTTGTAGCGCCTGTAGAATTCGAACGCTTCTCCTGACCAGTACCAGTATCGCTGACTGCGGGTGTTGTCTCTGGGCATATCGACGTTGTTGTCGAACATGCGACTGGCAACGGCTTCAAAGTTGTTTTCTGTTTGGATTTCTTTTTCGCACTCGAGCAGGCCGTGACCAAGCTGTCCACAGTTGAGACATTTGTGGTTGTCGTCGGTGGGTCTCTTGATCCCGTAACACTTTCTTTTGACGTCTTCTTTTCTTTCTTCGTCACTTTTCGCTTTTTGGGCTTCGGCTCGTTGTCCACACTGGGGCGCCCAGTGTCCTGGTTCTCCACAGCGGTAACATTTTCCATAGGAACCATAAGCTGATCTGTCTTGTCTTGGTTGTGGATTTCGTTGCTGCTGTTGGGAACGAGCAGGGCAGTCTCTATACCAGTGTCCGACATTGTTACAGGAGAAACAAACTTGACTAGCCATTGAGAGTAGAATGAAATTTTATTCTGAGACTTGGCTTCTTATACCCTTGGTTGTGACGTCACTCTCTTTTGATTGGTTCTTTCTTTTCCTTCGTTTCTATTGGTCCGTGTCTAGTCTATGATTTCCAGGCTTTCCACGTACTTTTGCACTTCTTCCCAATCAATGACAGCTTCACTCACGTGACAGGCCTCCAACAATGTCATCAGGCTGGCTCGATTACCATGTCTTTGTCGCCACTGGTTGAACACGGTGAAAATTTGCATGCGCGCGTTGTTAGGATGACTCATCTTGGCTTGACTGATCCGTGCTTCTCTGATTCCCAGATGTCTGCCAATACATTCCCAGCCTTCGCCCAGTTTACCGGACATGACGTTGATATCCATTTGATCCAGGAACCATCGTTTCTTTTTCTCTGGTAGCTCGTCCATCCACCGACGTATGGGATTCTCTTTGGGTTCGATGAACTCGTCTTTGCGTTTGATCAACACCGTCTTAAATCCCGGAACCACACTCCAAAACTTTTTCAAGGCTTCGTCCACGTCTTCCCGCCATTGTTGCTCGTCCTCCCACGTCTTGACTCGGTCGCGTGGGTTGTCCACCATACTGCCTAACACGCTATCGACGTCTTCTGGTTTCGGCTCGTCCAACCAGAGGTAGTGATTGTAATCGTCGACAGGGTGTGAGGCTCGGCCCGTTATGGAACACACGCCCAATCCCAGACACGAATGGTATCTCTGACTGGGGTGATCGTACTTGCATCCAATACACTCCTCGTGTTGCTTTTCCTCTATGATGGGTAGGTAACACTTGCAGACCCGAAAATTGAGCCATCGTCGTCTTAGTTTCTCGATCAAATCTGTATTTTCTGTCGGTTCGTCTCCATCTCTGTTCGGTCGCCATCCTCCCGAGACACGAAAGTCAGTATCCATGGGGGTAAGTGTTGATCGGTTGGCCATTGTCATTGAATTGAACTAAACGCTTGTCGTACACGATTTTATACTTTTTGTTCTCGGGGCGTGTCCAGAGATCACGTGATCTAAAAATCTTAAACGGTTCTTCCTATTTCTGCTCATGTTGCATACGGTATTGTACAATAAAAAAACAGACATAAAACTAACTGATTCGAGTCTATTTCTTCCCGTGTATCAATTGGTACATCAGGTTGCCCATATACGGTAGCAGGTCGTCCCAAGCGATGACGGCTCCACTCGCGAGACAGGCTTCCATCAACGTCACTAGATTGGCTCGCTTAATGTTTCCCTGCATTTCTTGTACCAACAGCCTATAGCCAGCTTCCTTGTCGTACATTCTTCGCCATTGGTTGAACATGTTAATGATTTGTTTCCGTGTGTCGTTTGGGTAAATCTTCTTGGCGTGACTAATATACTCTTCACTGACCCCCAGCTGTCTGCCGAGAGATTCCCAACCTTCTATCACCATGTCAGAGATCTTTTCGGTATCCATTTCATTCAGTTCCCAATATAACATTCTCTCCGATGACTGCTCCATCCATACGCGTATGGGGCACACTCCATTTTTGCGTTTGATCACCGCCATCTTAAACCCAGGAACGATCTCCCAGTACTTTCTCAAGGCTTGCATGACATCTTCCTGCCATCGTCGTTCGTCTTCCCAGGTCTTGACTCGTTTCCATGGGTCGTCCACCAGACTGTCTAATACTTTATCGACGTCTTCTGATTTCGGCTCGTCCAACCAGAGGTAGTGACTGTAATCGTCAACAGGGTGCGAGGCTTGGCCCGTTATGGAAGACACACCTAGTCCTTGACACGCATGGTATCTCACACTGGGGTGAGCCATACTGCAGCCGAAACACTCCTGGCGCTGACTTGTTTCTATTATTGGCAAATAACATTTGCTGACACGAAAGTTGAGCCATCGTTCTCTGAGTTTTTCGACCATATCCGTATTCGTTGCTGCTGATTCACCATCTTCTCTGTTTGGTCGCCACGTTCCTGACAAATGAAAGTCAGTATCCATAGGGGTAAGTGTTGATCGGTTGGCCATTGTCATTGAATTGAACTAAACGCTTGTCGTACACGATTTTATATTTTTTGTTCTCGGGGCGTGTCCAGAGACGTCGATCACGTGATCTCGAAATCTTAAACGGATTGGAGATGACAAGCGGTTCGTTTTGATTGACGTGTCGTACGTTCTCCTTCATGATGACGTAATTCAGTTGTTGGGAGGCACGATAATTCAAGGTGAATCCCCGGACTTTGCATATTGTTTTTCCATCGCTTTGCCTGTACGCATAATTCTTTGGTCCTCCGCTCACAAATTCCTTAATGGTGACGTTCTCGGGCAACTCGTTCTTCCACTGACCTAAACTCGAACCTTCCGGGGGATTCCATGATTTAGGATTATATTGGTAGATGACGCTGTCCGTGTCAAAATAGCATACGCGCTCTCCCAACTTTTCCAAGACGGAATAGAGTTTCAAACGGGCCTGGGCCGTGACGAAGGCGGCGATAACCACATTGGTGATGGGACAGGGTGCGACATGTCCTTCTTTTTTCAACGTTTCCATCAAGACCATGTTGTCGTTGACTAACTGTACATCTCGCACGGTCTGGGTCACGTCCAACATTTTTTCAAAGAAGACGCTGGGCTCTGTGATATATTCTGTCTTGGGAAAATTGTCTCGCTGTCCGAATTTCCCCCAAGCCGTGTTGAGCTGAAGTTTACTAAACGCCCGCATCCCTTTGTTTGGTTTTATCGATGCGGGATCCAGACGAATACCTTCGGTGTCGTACACGTCGTTCACGAAGCGGATCTTGTCTTCTTCGGTGTGACAGATGTCGGGATAGCCGCTACTTTCCATCTTCTTCTTTAGGTAGTGATTAATGTACCCCGTAAACAGACCACCCGTTTTGGCCTCGGGATCGTAGGTGCTGAATTCTTTCCAGTGCCAGACTTCGTACACTTTTAATACGCGGTATCCCAGGCTCACCGCTTTCTTCAGTTCCAGAGTGACAAATGTACCCACCCAGGCTCGCTGTTCGTCGGTGTGATCACACGGTTGGTATTCTGCAATCTCCCCTTGTTGCATGTGTTCGTCGACGCAGCTTCGACACAGGGCAAACACCAGTTTCTGTTTTCGTCGAAACGGGAGCACCGGGTGGTACAGGCCACGAGGTGGTAACACGGAACACTGGATCAACCCTTCGTACTGCTGCCACTGGTCTTGATCGGGCTGTGTGACGATCGTGGGTTCCTTGATGGGAAAGGTACCGTACTTGCAGATGTAAGGGTACAGGGACACCACGTCGATGTAGCGCATCTCTTCGGCCGACTCGTTGACTAACAGTTGAATGGCATTCGTTCTTCCGCCAAAGAAAGCGTTGCGGGGCATCAGAGGTTCGGGAGCGGGCCATTGCTGATCTTCCAATCCAATCAGAAATTCGTCCATCTCGGGATCATGGCGTCGTTCTTCTTCCATCTCACACTCCCACATGACGCGGATGGTCTGCATACCGTACTGTTCCTGGAGTTGACGGTGACGTTCCTGGGTCTTCTGGTACAAGTCTCGCATACTGCGCGAGGGATCGTAGGGATGTTTATGTTGAACGTCTTGGACGGGACCCGGAAAACATTTGGGACAACCGTGAAAGGCACAGCCGTGAAACTCGTACACTGTACCCGTGGTCGTGTCCATACCATCTAAACTGTAAGGGCCGACTCGACATTCACTACCGTTGCGGGCGTGTCGAATGTTTGGTAGAGGGGCCTGGTTCCGGAAAGCGGCCATGGTCTGTCGATGCTGTTCCCATTCCAACCAACGAAGTGCTTTGTTGGACTGTTGTCGAGGCTGGAAGCGATGCCAGTCTTTACCCGATGTCGGCTCTTGCATCAGGGCTCGAGGAATGACGACGAGTGTGTCTTTCTCGACTGCAGGCGGAGGCCAGGGTCAGGCTCTTCTCAAAGGGATCGATGCCCGTGTCCATCAGGAATATCTCGCGAAACACACCACAACACCGACGCAAGACATCCACATCGCTCTTACAGTAGGTCAAAATTTCCTGGCGAAAATCAAAGACGTCGTGACTGTGTTGTTGGTACCACGCGTGAAACTTCTCTCGTTCCGACACGCTCATGCCATCCGGATCGTAATCGGTGTTGGGAGGATAAGCGCCCACGTAATCTTCATTCTCCGGTCTGTTAAAGTGGTGAGGGAAATAACCTTTCTTCAATTCTTGCAGGTCGAAGGTTTTGGGCATGTCCCGTAAAGCCATCGGTAAAAAGTTGAGGGAATCGATGAATTTGACCGTACCAACAGTGATAGTCATCGCTTTCCCACCCTGCATTATAACTTCAGGCTGCGCCACGGAATGTTTGTGCAGCGTCTGTAAAATCAGCAGTCCGTCGTAACCTTTAAAGTTGTGAGCCACGGCGATCACGGGACTCGATTCGTGACTGTCATTTTTCCGACCATCTACCACCGTACCGTGAGCAGCGAGTTGTAAAAACCATTTGCCCACATCGTCCAGTGTGTTTGGTCCTTTAAACACAATTTCCCGTTGGTGATTCCAGTACGTGTCACAGTGCTCGCAGGGTTCTTGGTTATCGATACAAAAGTGACAGCACACTTGCAGAACACATAAGTTGGGAATGTGTTCACCTGTATCTTGCTGGCATTCAAAGTCAAAGAAGACGAAACGGGTCAACGTTGATTGCTGTTGTTTGTCGATTTGTGTCTTTCTGTCTCTGTCCATGTCGATGGGTGATTTTAACGGTTGAATGTAGCAAAACTGTTTTGCGGCCGTGTGCCACTCACGACAGATGGAGCATTTGTATTCACCGCATCGATGTTCTTCTAAATTTCGCTTGGCTCCGATGACGTCCCATTCCTTCTGACATTTTACGCATTTCTTCCACCGGTGACATATACTGCCGTTGGCTCTGGAACGGGTGGCGAGATGGTTATCGAAACACTGCCGGCTCACAAACACACGATGACAACAGTAACACGTCTTTGTGTTGGGATCGGGTAGACAGGGTGGACCCACTTTCTTGCAGCCTTGACACATGACGTGACACGAATGTTTCTCGGCACCATTGTATCCCACTTGACAGGTCTCACAAAAATACGACCTTTCCGCAAAGGCGGGCATGGAAGTAATAACGTCATAATGTCTGCTATGTAAATACAGGTTCAGCTGTTTTGGTGTTCCGGTGACGTGTTTTGTTCCTCGATAAATGGCCTTACCAAAGATGGCTTGAGAAAAAATGTTGAGTTGGTATCCTTGTCCTCCCAAATACTTGGCGTACAGTTCCCATGTTTCCATCCCCGTACAAGCTTCCTTGGTTCCACCGGCGGTATCGATGAGTGCTTCTGTTTTCTTCGTCTGCCATGAATGGGTTCCTGTGTTGTTGACTAATCTCTTCCTCTCCCTTTCCCATTCAGGGGTGTCCTGTTTGTTCGCATAGTGACGAGCGACGACAATGGCTCGCTGGAAACACAAGTCATCGGTATTCTTTATGGTGACGAGGCATCTCTTTTTCTTTAAGTACTCGTCGAAATTGGCGCTGTGTCTCTTCTTGACGTTTGTTCCGCTACCTCTACCGTCGGGAGGGGACACGTGACAAATATTCATGGACATGCGTTGATCGAGTCGAAATTCCTCGTTGCTCTGTAAGACGGCAGCCACTTTCTGTAAAATATCTTCGGCTTTTAACAGACGATACTCTCGAAACGGTAACCAAATAGGTGTTTTGAGTCCCGGGTGACTGATGGCAATTCGTACGTAGTCACTTTCGCTGGCGTTCAAAGTTCGGCGAATTTCCTCAATGATGGCCTCAACGGTGTTGTGTAGTTGCTGAGGCACATCAGCGGCTGGAACGTGGGACCAATCTTCCAAAAAGTCTATGTCTACACATAGCGACTCGGTTCTAAATAAGCGACTATATCTTCTATCGACGGGGCGTAATGTAAAACTCATCTTTCTTCGTTCGGTGATAGCGTGAAAATGCCAGAACCGCTCCCGTCGCTCGCTTTTATTCCTGTCCGACACCCCACGTGATATAACGTTACACATACGTTGTATAACGTTGCATTACATCTCTATTTAGTCTCCAACGTACACCCTACGATGCATAACGTTGCATCACATCTATATTTAGCCTTCAACGTACACCCTACGATGCATAACGTTGCATCGCATCTATATTTAGCCTTCAACGTACACCCTACGATGCATAACGTTGCATAACGTTATCCTAAGCGCTGTAACGCCACGCTATGAATGGACTCGTCCGTGACGTCATATCAAATGGATTCGTCCTAACGGTTATAAAACGATACAACATTCATCTCTCATTGTCACAATGGCAAACGGTGCTCCGATCATTCGCCTCGGTGAAAACCCCAATTCGGACACGCTGATGTATCTCAGGGGTGATACTCTTGCCATCATCACCCCAGACGATATCTTTGTCTTACCTGACGAGGTATTAAAAACACCTCCCAGGAAAAGACCTCCTCCCGAATTAGTGGAGGCCATTAGACGAAACCGACATAAAGTGCGGCGTACTCTGGCATTCTAGTCTGACCAAACGGCCCTTTTCAGGGCCAACTTAATCAATGGAAAAGAGTTCTCCCCCCTTCTCCCCTCTTCTCCTTCTCTTCTCCTTCTTCCCTCCTCTCTCTCTCTCTCTCTCCCTCTCTCTCTCTCTCTCTCTCTCTCTCTCTCTTTCTTCCGCGCGCGCGCCCTCTCTTTCTGCATGTGCATGTGCAAGGTCACGTGCAAGGGGTCATCAAGGGGTCAAACACGTGCAAGGGGTCATACACGTGCAAGGGGTCATCAAGGTCAAACACGTGCAAGGTCATGTGCATGCACGTGCATGCGTCTGCGCATGCACGCACGTGCATGGCTGTATAGGCCCCCTTACTACTCTTAGCAAGACAATTCTGATATCATTAGGGGTGTAAGATTAATCAGAGCCAAACGATTAAGTTAAAGTTCAATAGCATGGCTGTTATAACTGCAGTGACTGATATGACACGTACGAGCTAAATTTGTCAATTCATTATGATCGGAATTCTGAACAATATCGTGAATCAGTTAACTTAGGTTGACCAATTCTATGAGAGTAACTACGAGCAGAAGTGGGTTGCACTAAGAATTTAAAAGCATTTACGATCTACCACGAACCTAGATAACAAATCGCATCTCCTAACCCTCTGTGTTTCGAGATGAGCTTTGCTGCCATTACCTCCAACGTTGCAGTGCCCGTCGTGATTCACTCCTGCATAATTTACACAAAATTGACAGCATTTTTCACGGAAACAACGATTGATAATTGTTATTTATAATATTTCCGCCACAAACTACAGTTAAGGACTGTATCTTACCTGAAACGGGTACACATCGTAGTATTTAAAATCGAGGCGTTAAGCCGTTACTCTAAGACCGCCATCTTTTTAAAAGGCAAATTTTGACGGCTGTCATCATGAATGCGTGGCTAAATATAACAGCCATAGAAATCTATACAAAAAGGCAATTTTGGACTTGATCTTATCCGTAAGGATATGTTTAAAGGGGCGTGTACTAAAGGCATGTGTAGTGTTGGCACATGCGTTAATTAGTGTCACTATGAAAGAATTTTGATATCAGTCAATGTCGAACAAAATCGCCGCTTCATTACTTTGAACGCGAACATTTAGAGTTAGGCGATAATTGTGCCACTACATTGGCCCCTGTAAGTTTAATTAGTCATAATAGCATAAACTTATCTTTTTTTTTAAAGATGTTACATGAATTAATAAAACAAAATTGGGTTTTCAACGTGAAATTGATGGGTGCCAATCGTAGCTAAAAACAAACACATCAGTATATCTCAACGTTTTTAGCTACGTTCTCGTAGCTACCACGAACCAGGATCCTCCCAATCGGGACACCAGCGCAATCTTGAATTTTATATCAAAATTCGATGTGCAATTGTCCATAGAAAAAGCATGCCAAGTTCCATGTCGATCATACTGGAATTTAGGCTTTTTGAAGAGCGTCCCCCAAGAACAAGAACAACCAGAAATAGATGACCAATACCAAGTGTATGGAACGAGTATTGGTTCAAAAACTAAAGCGTTCTTGTCCTGGAATTAAGCCTAACAAAATGTTTGAATTGTTTATTTCAAAAATCGTTAATCTTTTGAGCATACGCAGTACGCAGTAATTTACATGCCTGGGGACATATCGGGGTCAGGCAGTGCCAGCGTTATCGACAGCGAGCGAGAACCGAATACACAACAAAAATTTACCCATACGTAGTTAACCTCCGACGGACGAGGTCAAAACTGGTTTGACTTATAGCACGTGTGGACGCAACACGATGCGGTCTTAAAACCCCCAGCGAATTTAAACTGGTTTAAAAATAAACGCCTGAACGGTATATAATATGGTGTGGTTGTTACCCAGAAGAATCTATTGCTGGTAAAACAAGAGGAGCTGGTGATGTCTAGCCAGTTGCTTCCTTTTCAATTCGTGCTTACGACAAAATAATAAAAAAAAATGGAAGGTAACATTTATCCCTGTAAAGGTCATTCATTTTACATATGAACTGTTAAATATATACAGCCTACTAACGATTTTGAATATAACCGTCTAAAAAACAATGATGTGTCAAACAGAATGGTAAAGGAGGTAGGATAAAGCATGTCACGGATTGGATGAGAGTAAAAAAGAGCCATCTCAACTCTTCGAATGAGAACTTGATTAGAACAGTATAGGTCCTCGGGGTGTTATTTGGATTGATCACTAAAGAGATGAAAAATATCGAAATTATTGCTTTCCACACTTGCATCTCCATTAGCCCGGTTGGTGCCGAGTAATAGTTGTTAAACCCCATGCCATTTCTTTTCGTTTCACATTTGCACACGCACACAAACATTTACACATGGATGGAATTAAAACACGTATCGCTGGCATGGTTTGGAAATATCATTTTTAAATTCATAACCCGTTTCCATCCATCGGTTCACAAGTAGAATCCACGACCCAGCCCCGAACTACAGAACTACTCAAGCTATTGATGACATAACACCCACGCGTGCCTTTAAGCTTTATTAGGTAGAATTTTCGGCGGCAAGAATCGTTTAAAACTTGAGTTATTTAGTAATAAAGTTAACGTATGAGATGAACAGCTTTGTCATTGAAAAGGGCGTAGTGCGTTTCTGTGGTCGATGGCGGAAATAGAGCACCATAATGGCATTCGGCACCATTAAGGCTGTGCTTCAGGTTAAGTTAATCACAATGACATCACTTGGAATAAAACAGTTGTGAATTATCACAACTGATCTCCTTGTAATAAGATTTAATTTAGTGATTTGAGCTGTCGAGTAGGAATGTTCTATTGGTATCAGAACGCCTTGTCCTACAATAGGATTGTGAAGTCCAGAAAGTTAGGGAGGTTGTTGTGGGCGTGGATGAAAGGATATTGTTAAGTTCATTAATGGGTAACCTACAATTAACTAAAGAATTGTAAATTGAAGTTGTGTTTTTGACCATCCTTTTATAATTTAACCCCAATTCTTGGAATGTTACTCACAGAGTTTAAATATAAAAGCCATTACTGACATTGTTCACAAGATTTATTAACACAAATCTTCATTATGTTTTCAGGCTGTAATTACATCTTTATCATTTACTATTTATTGTCACGGAGAAAAATCTTTGATGATATCATCTTAGATTGGATTTGGCCATCCTCAAATGACAAGGTTGTGTTTGTGCCTATTTAGGTACCAGAAATGAAATATAATAGGGTTTAGCGTACTACTGTTCTGCTCCAAACTGGGCTATAATGAAGTCGGGCATACGCCATACAGTTTGCTATGTATGAGGGAAATTTTGCCCGGACGGTGACACTACGGCCTACTCTTATATCGAATTTCAACTGCCAAAGGATCTATTACATGCACGCCAATATGTATACGGGACCCCGATGTTTCGTCCCATCAGCACTGTTAGACAGTTGTCCTTGTCAGACCCTCCGTCCTGCAACACTGGCAAGGGAGACCACGCCGAAAAATCTGTATGAACATATTCCGCCAATGCAGGGATCAAACACCCGACCCCCAGTCCAGCGAACCATCGCCTTACCCACTTAGCCATCGTGATTCCATATTTAGGTTCCATACTACTTTATAATTATTTTTTATGAAAATGGGCTGCATATTCTTATTCTTCCGGATATTTATCCATTAAGATGCTTTGAGACGACATATTCCAGATAGGTCAATGATTTTCAGGGGCAAAGGCATTGTTCGTTACGCTTGTTTCCAAAATACCTCCTAGGGGCATTGTCGATCTCTACACGGGACCTCACTTGAGCGACTAAATACGCACAGTTGCTATCTTACGATTAAAACCCCGAAATTCAACAATCAAAGCAACACGTGTACTGAGTGGAACCGCCATTACATGTTCTTGATTGGTTAAAACATATTCTAATTAGATACCTAAATTCGGGATAAAAAGGTTTTATAAGAAGGTTAGAAATTAACTTTTAAACTGCCATGCTGTCCATAACTCCATCTTATCTATGAAGCACATCGATTAGAAGAGTCTTAAGTTTTCACGAAACAGTCCCCTGTTCGGAATGATATCCCTTTAAAACCTGGCTTCTTAATACGGCATTTACCTATAAATCAATGCATTTGATGGCCAGAAAACTGCCAATACAAAAAGGCTCAACACGATGTACTGACATTTGTTAGGACAACCTGATTTAGGATTTATAGTAGTTAAATATTTATTTATGAACCCAGATAGCTTGGCTTGTACCATAAATTGTTTTAATAGTTATTTTATGGCAATCTGTGTTATTTCTTATCCTGATAAATATAGATCACCAAGTCAGAGAAATCTCATGAGAAGCTCTTTGATTCTGCATGGACGCAGGACGACCTAAGTTATGACTCAAGAAAGGCAATAGAGGGAAGGGTTATAGACAGGGGGACACGGTTTTTTGGTGGTCAGAGTTCGCCACATAACTTTAAATTACAAAATTTATAAGAGTTAGAACTTCTACATTACTGTATGTTATGGCATAGAAACTGTTTTAGGGTGAGTGTAATATAACTTAAAACTGTACAAAACAACTACAACTACTTCCAGTTGACTTTCCAGTAGCTCATCCAGACTAAAATTAAATGCATGCATGCGATGGGGTATATACATTGCAAGTTTATACATAACTAAAAACTAAATAGTGTTAATCCCATGCAAATGTATGATTCACATATAAATGGTTAATCCCGGAAGGTGTTCCTACTGAGGCCAAAATGCAAACAGAAAAGGTGGGGTGTGCACTTGCGTTCTTCTGCACTGGTTATGCTAGGATCCCACTGTGCGATGCGTTACGAGAGGAGTGTCCCTATTGAGTCCACGATATCGTACGTGCACATACGTTCGGATACGTGCAGATACGATCAACACGATTGCTACGACTGACCTCAATATATGATAAGACCTGATAGGAACACCACGATTTCAATCGCATCAAGAGTCGTGATAGCGGGAATCCAGCATAACCATAAAAATTAAGTGAGGCAATTAGTGTGCGTACAAGTATTGCATATGGGTCAAAGATTTATCTTCAGTCGAATATGTCTACTTCCATTTCAGAATTTGATCTCACACGAAGATGTATAGATATTGTTCTATTACAACACGAAGACGAATAGAATGATACTGTTTCGTCCCCATACCAACACGCATAGATGTTGTCCCAAAGTAACTGTTTTCATCGACAAAGAGTTCACTTATTAATAATAGTACGGGTTCTTTAATCATAATTATGGATAGACTTTGTGACTGTTAATCTTACATCACGGGTATTTTTGTTTAGAATGAACAGCGACTAAATTGGACAAAATTGTCTGGACATTACCAGTTACCCTTGTGGGTTGTAGAAAATAGGGATCCAATTTGGGAGGCCCAAAGTTACAGGATATGAATATATTGCAAGATATGAATAACTTTAATTAGGCCTATATTTATTCATATTTAAGGCCAAGTATACATTTCTTCACAATTAATAGCTTGCCTGGAATATGTTTAACGTGGCGAGCTTCGGTGCCCCTTTCTTGTGAGGGGTCCAATTTGGTGAAATTGGTCAAATGTGCCAAAAACTGGCCCTGGTAGAATGGACTGGATTGTATAAAACTGGTATCATAATTTTGGGACTATATCTAAGATGGCGGTTTGAATTCAATAGAAACCCATGTAAACATCAACTGGTCGGCCCTTCAGTTAGATTGAATCATTTTGAATAATTAGTCGACATTAATTAATACCTTTGATGATGTTCTAGAATATTTGTGCTTTAATAGATCATAAATATGTAATCATTAGGGGGGCATTTGATCAAGATATTATAGAAGACTTTATAATTAGACAAAACAAATTAATACTAACAATGACATTTAACCTAAACTGTAAAAGACCAGGGCCCTGTTTCTCGAAATCCTTCCTAAAGATAAAATCCAAATTAACAGATACTTCAATTTCGATTGGCTAAGCACTAAAATCAGTCTAATATTATCCAATCAAATTACCAAAATTTGTATTTTATCTTAGTTAAAAATTCGTGAAACAGGGCCGAGGGCAGCTGCTGCAAGTAGCAGTTGATGTTTCTCAGATTATCTATATGAAATAATTCAAGTGTCCCCTTAATGATGTTTATAACTACCTACTTGAGATTAGAAATCGTAGTTTAAAATTCAAATGGTAGCTTAAGACGTATATGATCATACACGCTGTAATATTTGGCTTCAAATCAGCCATGTTGTAGGTTTCAGTAAATATTTCTCAAGATAACTGATAGATTTCGTCAAGCAGAAAACAAAATGGTAATGTCTAGACAACTGATTCCATTTCAATTGATGTTCTCGTTTCACAATTAAAAAAATCGGATATATCAACGTAACACCAATCTTTGTGAAAGTCATCCATTATACATAATTTTTATTTAAATATAAACAGACATCTGACGACAATCAAATAAAATGACAAAAGAGATTAACATAGTCTTTTATCGTTAAAGGAATAAACTACTACTATATTTTTAGCCACGTGAAATTTCCCGCTTTAGAACAATATGTTTATGTCAATGTGATGGCTTTGTAGTGACTAGTATGTGCTGTCTTCGTATAATGTCTGTTGCTAAGCAAATATTATTATGCCGTATTGTTTATTAAATATAAAAAGATCGGTTTTTTTTAAATATTGAAACTTCGTAACTTTCCGGGGTAAAGCAGCTATTAATGTAACTGCTTTTAAATTCGTAACCTTTGATAATGATGACTGGTTTGAGTTTCCGAGAATGTATTTACCTAATTTGACAGTTGTGTTTTCGTAAAGGTAGTCATAGTTAGTGTAATGAAGATTTGTAATGTATTTCTCAGTCCCAGTTGTGGCACTGCTCTGATATTATGTAGAGTGATTTATGTGGATAGTGTGAAAAACAACTGAATCAAATTTGTCAATATAGTTATAATGGTTGTTTTTCTCTGAAATTGGATCAATATTACATAGATTATAAATGTTAAGATCATAATTTAAGGATTTTCTATAAAATACATTTCGTGTAATTACTATTTAGATAGTTTTGCTATGTTCTCTGACTCAATATTGCTAACTTTTAAAGGCATAATTACATTTCTTCCATGTTCACCCATATTTGATTAAATGGTATTGCCCCGAGCAGTTTGAGTTCTGAAAGTGCTTTTCAATTTTTTAAGGACGTGCATCATATATATTCTGGGGGCTCAGTGCGGGGGGGGGGGGCCATCAGATGTGCACAAAACCAGATCCAACTACTTTTATACAGTAAAATTTGGCGTAGAATATTATGCTGAGTGGGAATCGAAATCTCACAGATCTAGTTTAACACGGATTGTTATACATAATGAAACTAGCTGTACGAAAAACAATTGAATAGTTTTATGGTTGGATTCCAGTCTGCAGACTGCGTGGATTTCCGGGAATCCCAATCTGGGAAAACCGACGTTAATCTGTGACCGGAAAACACGTATCTGACGACGAGATTAATTTTTGCAATTTTTTATGAGTTTTCATGAATTACGCCGGATCATGGACACGTATAAAACCGACGGGTGCATTTTACATATTAGCTCACGGTATATAAATGTCGTATATTCAAATGTTACTGGCTAAATGTTTGACAGGCTTTATGACGCAGCCTGCAGGCTTGAGTCAAACCATGAAACTATTCAATTTTTTTTTCCGACAACTAGTATCGTTATGTATATAATTCGTTGTAAAACTAATTCGGAGAGCCTTTGATTTAACAGTTTTTACGTATTTTTGAAACAGGTTTTGAAGATTGAAGTGTTTTGGTTCTGTTATACAAGATCTTTTTCGATGTTCCAAAGTAAAAGTTCGGTGCTAAGACCAGCTAAAGATCAATTTTAAATGATCCTATTATTAATTAGAACATGTTTCGCTTTAGTTTTTATATTTTACGCTAATATTTTATTGCTTTAAATATCCGTAGTGCAAAATCAGAACATTTCACCTTTTGACCCCCGGCGTCATAAAGAAAAAAGGTGTATTTAGCAAGTTTACATTTCTATTGAAAGGGCGATTACTTTCAGCTTATTTTCATGATACAAGAATGGCTGCGCATTCATTTTCAGTGCAAACGAACTCATTTGACCTCTGACCAGAATATCTAGAAAACGCCCCAACGGCGGACTGATTACCACTCGGCATCGTATTCGACGCAAAATTTTACTCTTGGTCTGATTTTGCGCCCGTTTGAAAGACACCCTCCCGGTCGTTCAGCCACTTAATCTATTTTTCCCCACATAGTGATTGTGTCTTCTCCACAGCGTTGGGTGTACTATAGAAGCAACACTCATAGCAAGTGTGAGGAAGATATGCTGTGCATTCCTCTGTCCCACAGTCGTGGCACTTCTCTACTATGAAGTAGAGTGCATGGAGGCTGGGCAAAATGATTCTGGTTTAAGTTGTAAACGTCAAAAGCAACCGAATCAAATAAATCAACACAATTATAATGGTTGTCTTTCCTTGAGAGTGGATTAATATTGCAGAGTTTATAAATGTTAGGATCATAATTTGAGGATTTTCTTTTAAACACATTTTGTGTAATTACTATTTAGATGATTTTGGTGTGTTCTCTGACTCAATATTGCTAACTTTTAAAGACAAAATTGCATTTCTTCCATGTTCACCCGTATTTGAACAAATGGTTATGCCCCTAGCAAAGAGAATAAAGGCGCAGTTTTACAAACATATCGTTGGAATGGTGGCAGACATGTTGGTGGGGGCGGCGGGATCACGGTGACTGACAATCTAAGCGACAGACTCCCCCTTCCTTCATAGAAGTGACGCTAACACAGTGAACAGCCATGATATCCACACGTCGTTATCTAAACGTCACAGATCGCGAGGTCAACGCACAAAAGTCAGTTTGTAAACAAACAAACGAAAGTAAAATGTCTTCGAAAAACGGAAAATTTACGTCGTATCAGGTATTGTCTGTGCAATAACACGGACACAACTCGATGTAGTTTTCACTTGTCAGTGATGCAGGACGGATGAGTGGGAAAGCTGCTGGTTCGCGAGCCTGGAAGTCGGGTGATCGATATCCCATATTGGCCGAGAAAGTACACCCAGATTTTCCGATGTAGTTCTCACTTGTCAGTAATGCAGGAAGGATGGCCTAATAAGGACTACTTTACTGTCTAGTCGTTCGGATGGGACGAAAAACCGAGGTCCCGCGTACACCTTGGCGTGCACGTAAAAGATCACTTGACAGTTGGAATTCGGTATAAGAGTAGGCCGTACTACCGCTGTCCGGGCAAAATTTCCCTCATAGCACACTGTATGGCGTATGCCCGTCTTCATTAGCCCAGTTCAGAGCAGAACAGTAGGACGTTAGACTCCATTTCATTTCCGGAAGGTGGTGACTGATCCACAGTATACCTGACTCCGGCACAGAACGGGCTTGATGCATCACATTTCGGTTAGTTGGTAGCTGAGGGTCCCGATTTTCATTAAAGATTCAACATAACACGATGCTACAGGGTACGATGGTTTCGAAAAGCAGGCGTTTTCTGGCCACAAGTCTCATATCTAAAAACAGGACCTTCATAGGTGCTGCAAAACTACATGTACATCCCTCCATTTTGTTATGTGCGATACGCGTCCCTACCTCCTTTTCTAAAAACAGGACCTTCATAGGCCAAACTACATGAACATCCCTCCATGTTGCCATGTCCGATACGCGTCCCACCCTCCTTACCCATGTGATCGCTTGTGATTCCCATCCAGTGGGAATTCTTTTCTCTTCTCGCAATTACACCAGGCTATTGGATACCGCGATGGCTCGGTGATTAAGGCGCTAATTCACTAACCAGGACGTCTTGATTTCGATTTCGGCATTTTACAGCATGTTTCCCCTGCCAGTGGAGCAGACAGTGGGTCTGGCAGGCATAAGAATGAGGTCGCGTGCACACACCAAGGTGTGCACGTAAAAGAACCCGTGAAAGTTGTAATTTATTAACAATAATGTGTCAATTTAAGTCCGGAAGCATCTATTATGAGTAATTTCTGGTTTTGCCCAAATTACAGACAAAAACGGCTATCTGTAGGATATTCACTCGAATTAGTGCAATTTAATTTATGGAGGTGCATGTTATCTACTAGTTCAGTTCCTTAATTTATTTTCACCCAAATATATGTAGTTGTTGTGTCTTCTCCACAGCGTAGGGTGTACTATAGAAGCAACACTCAAAGCAAGAGTGGGGAAGATATGCTGTGCATTTCTCTGTCCCAGTCGTGGCACTACTCTACTATGAAGTAGAGTGCATGGAGGCTGGGCAAAATGATTCTGGTTGTCGGTGTAAGTGTCAAAAGCAAACAAATCAAATAAATCAACACGGTTATAATGGTTGTCTGTCTTTGAGAGTGGATTAATATTGCAGAGTTTATAAATGTAAAGATCATAATTTGAGGATTTTCTATAAAATACATTCCGTGTAATTACTATTTAAATGATTTTGGTGTGTTCTCTGACTCAATGTTACATAATTTTAGGTAAAGAAATCACATTTCTTCCATTTTCACCAGTATTTGATTATGTGGAGCGACCTAAGCGAGTCAAGATGTGGTTGTACCGTTTGAAATTTCGAAAAAGCGTTGTAATAAGGACAGGGGAGAACAATAACTTACACGAGATAAACAATGGTTTGTGAAATTACTAGTAGTTGGATTTTGGATATGCAATATTGTGTAGAATATGCAATATTTCCTTGTCTGTCACCTTTTATAATACTGTTGGCCTCATTGACAACAAAATCAAAATCTTTTCAGTTATCATCGTCGGTGATTAATAGAATCGGGAGAAGCAAATAAAATAGCTTAGGAATTAGGAACCGAAAGGAGCAAATAGATCATAGTTGAATTATTGGCTACAAATGACATTGATATTTTGATGTCTATACGGTGCCCACTTGTTGGGAGTTAAATCGGTAGAACTGCAAAGGAATCTCTCTTGAGGTGGTAGTTAAAATGGTTCAACATCGGAGCCTGTATGTGTATACACACTGCAAGAAAAGCAAAACTAATCAACCACCATAGATTGTCATACGTTAGTCTGATAAATTGCTGTATTTTTAATATAAAACGATAAAGTTACAGGTAGGCCTATTCAACAAACCAAATTTGAACTAAATATAGTACAAATGGCAGATATTAAAATCTATATTAGTAGACCGGCAGATTAACATGATAAAATGGTATAGAAGTTGGACCAACGACTGGCAGACCATATAATATAGTATTCTTGAGCTCACTGTAATATCTAGATAGCAACTGACTCAATTCTATTATAATGATAGAAACCCAATGATGAGAACTGGTTATGTATCAACTAAACAATGTGCAATATTATGATTACTGAATTCGTTACAGGAAGAACAATGTCATACTCTGAGCACGGGATAAATATATAAACGTTCTGTTCTGTACTGAACGTGAACAATTTATATACGTCGGCTTACCAATTCCAAAGATAGTGCTATGATTTTACACAATTTCTCATTATTTGTACTTTATAAAGAAAGAAATGGGGTTTAACGTCCACTCTAAACAAACTAGGTCATTTCATGACTAACACTTGGTACACTTTTATTTCAATAATTCGCTTGTACTTTAGGGCTATTGAAAGTGGGAGAAACCCGGATGACCGGTAGAAAACCCACGAGGTTAGGCAAACGATCCTAGTACTCGTAAATGTGTGGGATTGAAAACACGCCACATACCAGCTTATAAAACTGGTATTTATTTTTTCTCTAAATGTCATTTGAATGGTTTTAAATAGAGGGAAAAAATGGTACTCGTGCACTAATTGACTGTATTAAGGCACCCTACAGCTAACACAAGCAGTAGTTTATTTAGTTTAACTGTGTTTATTTATTATAAGAGAATGCCACGAGTATTAACTTCATCAATAGATTTAAGTCAAATAAACTAATGTAACACAGCAAGTATCCTATTATAAAACTATGTATAATATGTTATTCTATATATAATTTGTTTATACAATTACATTCAATCAAGTCAAAAATAAGAAAACTTAGCATGTTCAATTATGTTCTGTGATTATATTCCTAAAAAACTAACGATAAACCTGATGATAACTGAAGTCTATCTAAATCCCTGTTTCTTAAGATGTTTGATAATAACAATGAAGAATATTAGAAGTGTATATATCCCACCATCTAAAGATAGAGTAATATAATGAGAAAGGTGATTACACCAAGAAAAGATAGTAAGCTGGCACTGTCAGGCAGGATACACCCACATTTTCGAGAGATGGATAGAGAACAGCAATACCGAAAGCGAGAGAGTCAAACGGATAATGCCTCGGGATGAAAAATCCGTGTTTTGAAAATCTAAAATCCGTGCTCTGAAAAAAAGGTGTGTATATCTTTGTTAATCTGAGTGTGTGCGATCATGCAATGAGCAAGTGCGACATCAGCAGTCATTGTGATTCACGTCATTTGACTTGTTATCCAGTCTCATTATTTTTCTTCACTTTCGCTTTCTGTTTCAGAAGCATGGTTCACTGGTTGTTTCTTTCGCGGCAGTCCTTCGCATTGACTTGCGTTTTTAAAATCGCCTCGAAAATACGGACTCAAGGCTGATTCTTTGAAAACCCTAAGACGGACAGTAACAAAGAGATTTTTGAAGCGAATTCAAAAACTCAAGTCGTCATAACACCTCTTCTGATAGTGAGTAAGACATATTGTACTGTTATGCGATATAATAACAGTATGTTTATCCATATCACAAGAGAAGTTACAGACCCTTCATTTCTCCAAAATAGCATCGAAAATACTAGGCTGATTCTTTGAATAGATTTTGGACAAGCGGTCGGATATTCATACATCTGTCAGTCAATTCTTTGGTATTAAAAGTGTAATGAGTACTGTGATAATAATTCTGGAATTAAAAAGTTTACTTCTGGTGAGTTTTATCCGATTGTTTTGTTCATAGTTCATGATCCGTTTGGTCACAATTTCTGAAAGCTAAGCAGCTACATTGAACTAATCACTTTCTACTCGGAAATGGTGGTTCCGGCGTTCTCCGGCGGTCGAATTTTGAAAATTTTCTCGAAGCCGGGGGGAGCGACTCCCCCCCCCCAACATTGACACAGAGACCGTGCTTCGTCGAATATTCCTTAAAATAGGCCCTGGACCACAAGCTAAACAAAGGCGATTTTGCGTATAATCAGGGGCCATAATTCAGGAGGTTAAGATCCGATATGCGCAAATATCAAAAGGAACCAAGATCTTTGGGTAATAACCCTGCATTTCAAGTTTTATCAAAATCGAATTAAAATTGTGACTTCTACAGGGTCCACAACCTTGATATACCATTTTTAAACAGTATTCGCGTTCAAACGGCGGCCATTTTGTATGACGATTTTGGTCCGATTTTTCCCAAATTTGAACTCAACCTTCCTTAGAATGTAACGGTGATATAATCAATCGATTTTTTTAATAATTACATTCCGATAGGCGCAAATGTCGCAAGGAACCAAGATCTTTGGGTTATAAACATGCATGTCAAGTTCCATCAAAATCGGTTCAAAATTGTAACTTCTATAGGGTCCACAAGCTAAAAAAGGGATTTTTCGTACAATCAGGGCCATAATCCATGAAGTTTTGATCCGATACATGCCAATATCGAAAGCAGTCGAGATCTTTTGGGGATGAACCTATATTTCAAGTTTCGTCAAAATCGGGTAAGAATTGTGACCTGCAGAGAGTCCACAAACAATTGTGGACGGACGGACAGGGGCGACGACATAATACGTCCACATAAAAATGTGGGCGTACAAAAAGGATAACAGTCTGGTAATATTACATAATATGGTAAAATTAATATGGAGAGTGGTTAATAGTCAATAAATCAACCAAGCTGGCTAACGAACGAACGTGATTGTACGTACCCCTTAGAATAATGGTAGCCACCATTATACATGAATATAACGTATGGCAATCTTAAAATGAATAGACTATACAATTTAAAATGTCCTCGTTGGGGGGTTGAAACCCCCCCTGCTCAACCACAAAAAAAATTCGACCCTTTTTATGAGAAAAAATTCACGTCCGCTCAGACTTGACAATATGAAGGGACCGAGAAACTTAAATCTAAAAGCCGGAATCTGACCCACAAATTGCGCGTTTGTATACATTGGGTTGCGTCATGACTTTCATTCCATTGTGGACAAAAACAAATAGTCACAATTATCCAAAAACGTTGACAGCACAAATTGTCGTCGGGACCTATTGACCATACGGCAAATCGCCTATTGACGACGGCATTTTTTTTAATACCGTACTGTATGAAACTATAAGATAATTGAAATTTGACGCTGTTCAACTGTTGACGTTGAATATTGTTGTCAATTTAAATCAACATTGATGATGTAAACTTACCGGTAAAAGATGAGCTTCTGATATCCGATATTTAAGATAACATATTTTTTTTAACATTGGTACACGAATCGTGTACCATAATCAGCTTCAGCCCCAGTTGTAATAAGAGACTCGAGTGACGAGGCTAGACACATTACACTAAACCAGACGGCACATCTAGACTGGAATAACCAGACGCTAAAAATGTGCACTAGATTGAGACTGCATGGCTTATTTCGTCGAACATAACTGATTTGAAATTGGAGTAAAAACGAAAACCATCGAACGTAAATCAGTTTATATACATTCATATTACAGTATTATATGCGTTGCGACCCACTTTTGTAAAATTTCTAGGTACCAAATATGAGCGATTTAGCTCCTTTAACGATAAGCCTGGAACATGGGATGAATTAAATATATAGATCACTGATTGGCCAATCTTTTTTGTGTCGATTTCTCGAAAACTAGAGGTCGGATCGTCGTTTCGTTAATTGTAAAATGAATCTTGAGTCAAAGTCAACTCGCTTTCATAACAAAATTGGAACCTAAATGTACAAATTCAAGTTTTTGTAAAGATCTATTTTTCAACGCGTGTGTATATCTTTATGTGATTCGGTCATCCAGACACGTAAAATAAATACATGTCACGTGACAGTCGTGTGGTTCGTCCCTTCCGGGAAAATGGCTACCTAGTGTCACCAGAGAAGTTTATTTCTCCAAACTTTTTCTGGTTTCGAGATTGTCTTTGGCTTTAACATTTACTTTTAAATACATAGTATTACGTCTGGGTTATATCTTATCCATATTTAAAGATGCCAGCAGCTGAAAGAACATGTAGGTCTACTAAATTCTCCGTGGTCACACTTCTTTGAGAGAAAGGTTTGAGTATTCCATGTGGTTTAAAATGTCACACAGGTCAATTAGTCTGGTAGCAGTGATCTCATCGGATGTTCCATCAACTTGATAAAGCACTAATGTTATTATTATATCCACCGTAAATCAACACTACGAAGGTATGAAAATGAATTATTTTTGCCCTCGGAAGGTGTATAGTGAGTTGCCCCAGAATGGAAATAATGCCCGAGTATAAATTCAAAACACCTAAAATAGCGAGGAATACCAATTGCATTCAGTCAGTCAGCCAGTGTGTGTTCAGTCAGGTCAACCCACCAAACAAACTCATGAAACAGAAATTTTCGCAAAATGTTTTCGAGACAATTGGTTATATTTTAATGTTTATGATGTAACCATCCGAAGAAACGGGGAAATACCAGTTGATTTTGATTGTGAATTTGATATTCAAACTTCATAACATTCTGGGGTAAAGCAGATATTAATGTAACGGCAACTGCTTATAAATTCTTAACGATAGTTGGTAACGATAACTTGTTTGAGGTTCGGAGAATCTTTTTACCTTATTTGACAGTTAGTTCATTGTTATTGATATGAGTTCTGAACGTGCTTTTTAATCAGTTACTTAATTTATTTTTACCCACATAGTTGTTGTGTCTTCTCCACAGCGTTGGGTGTACTATAGAAGCAACACCCATAGCAAGCGTGAGGAAGATATGCTGTGCATTCCTCTGTCCCAGTCGTGGCACAACTCTACTATAAAGTAGAGTGCATGGAGGCTGGGTAAAATGATTCTGGTTGTCGTTGTGAGTGTCAAAAGCAAACGAATCAAATAATATTAACACAGTTATAATGGTTGTCTATCCTTGAGAGTGGATTAATATTGCAGAGTTTATAAATGTAAAGATCATAATTTGAGGATTTTCTATAAAATATATTTCGTGTCATTACTATTTGGATGGTTTTGGTATATTCTCTTACTCAATGTTGCATAATTTTAAGAGAAAAAAAATACATTTTTTCCATTTTAACCAGTATTTAACTAAGTGGGGTTACCCCGACCCAAGAGAGTAAAGATGCGGTCGTACCAATTGAAATTTTGACAAAGCGTTGTAATAAGGACAGGGAAGAACTGGAACTTACACGAGATAAACAATTGTTTGTGAAATTAGTAGGATTTTGGATATGATGTATTGAATATGCCCTTATATAAAGTATATTTCCTTGTCTGTCACTTTTGATAATACTGTTGGCGTTATTGACAACAAAATCAAATTATTTTCAGTTATCATCGTCGGTGATTAATTGAACCGGGAGACGCAAATGCAATAGCTTAGGAATTAGGAACCGAAAGGAGCAAACAGATCATAGTTGAATTATTGGCTACAAATGACATTGATATTTTGATGCCTATACGGTGCCCACTTGTCGGAAGTTAAATCGGTAGAACTGCAAAGGAATCTATCTTGAGGTGGTTGTTAAAGTGGTTCAACATCTCGGCCCGTATACACACTGCAAGAAAAGCAAAACTAATCAATCACCATAGATTGTCATACGTTAGTCTAATAAATTGCTGTATTTTTAATATAAAACAATAAAGTTACAGGTAGGCCTATTCAACAAACCAAATTTGAACTAAATATAGTACAAATGGCAGATATTAAAATCTATATTAGTAGACCGGCAGATTAACATGATAAAATGGTATGGAAGTTGAACCAACGACTGGCAGACTATATAATATATAATTTGATAATCTCAATTCCCTATAGTATTCTTGACCTCACTGTAAAATCTAGATAGCAACTGATTCAATTCTATAATAATGATAGAAACCCAATGATGGGAACTGGTTATGTATCAACTAAACAATGTGCAACATTATGATTACTGAATTCGTTACAGGAAGAACAATGTCATACTCTGAGCACGAGATAAATATATAAACGTTCTGTTCTGTACTGAACAATTTATATACGTCGGCTAGCCAATTCAAAAGATAGTGCTATGATTTTTCACAATTTCTAATTATTGGGGTTTAACGTCCACTCTATATAAACAAACTAGGTAATTTTTTGACTAACACTTGGTACACTTTTTGTTCAATAATCCACTTGTGCTTTGGGGCCATTGAATGTGGGAGAAAACTCACGGGGTTACGCAAACGATCCTAGTACTCGTCAATGTCTGTGATCGAAACCACGCCACATACCACCTTTATAAACTGGTATTTATTAAAGAGCTAAATCTGCCTAGTGCAGGTCTTTTTTGGGCATGAAATGTTTTCTAAAGTATTAATTAGACATTAATTAACTGATCCAGGCCTTAATCAACTTTGGATGGCATCAGATTGCTCCGATATTAAACAGATTTAAACGTTTCAGCGATAAATCAAATATGGCGCGCCTAGACGCTTCGAGTCGTAGCTTTGATCAACCAGGACCGTGGTTGAAATTATTGCACAGGTCGGTCAAATCTTTAAATGCCTATATCTTCGCTTGCAATAGAGTAATTTGAATGAAATTTTCAAATTATTCATTTTACATCATCTACTTTCGAACTAGTATAGCAAGAATGGCTAGTTCTTATCTATATCTTGAATAATGTAACTTTAATTCTCTAAATGTCATTTGAATGGTTTTAAATAGAGGAAATAGATAGAACTTGTGCCATAATTGACCGTATTAAGGTACCCTACAGCTAACACAAGCAGTAGTTTATTTAGTTTAACTGTGTTTATTTAATTTAAGAGAATGTCGTCAGTATTAACTTCATCAATAGATGTAAGTCAAATAAACTGATGTAACACAACAAGTATACTATTATACAACTATGTATAGTATATTTTATTCTATATATAATTTACTCTATACAATTACATTCCATTAAGTTAACCTTTCTCTATCAAGATACATGATACATCAAAAATAAGAAAAACTTAGCATGTTCAATTATGTTCTGTGATTCTATTCCTAAAAACTTAAGATAAACCTGATGATAACTGAAGTCTATCTAGATCTCGATTTCTTAAGATGTTTGATTATAACAATGAAGAATATTAGAAGTGTATATATCCAACCATCTAAAGATAGAGTAATATAATTAGAGAGTTGATTACATCAAGAAAAAGATAACAGTCTGGTAATATAACATATGGTAAAATTGATATGGAGAGTGGTTAATATTCAATAAATCAACCAAGCTTGCTAACAAACGAACGTGATTGTACGTACCCCTTAGAATAATGGTAGCCACCATTATACATGAATATAACATATGGCCATCTTTAAATGAAGAAAGGTTAATACTCAATCTAGTCACATTATAAACCAGCAAGGTTAGAAGCCAGTTACGGAGCCCGGTAAGGGACACACACAAAAAAAATATCATAATAATAACGGGCGCGCGCCGGATAATAACGGGCGCGCGCCGGATAAATAACGGGCGCGCGCCGGATAAATAACGGGCGCACGCTGGATAAATAACTAGGTAATTTCGGTGCTAATATATGCTTACATTTTATTTTAATAATTATCTTGTGTTGTGCGAAGGGGTAATTAGCAGTAAATGTAGGATGAAACCAGATCACCCGAAAGAAAACGGTGGAACAGGCGACCCGACCCTCATTTTGCCACGGAAAGGGCGGGAATCAAAACCACGTCACTTGATTCAATCTTAAACCTTATTTGGCTACCCAACGTGGTTCAGTTAATAAGACCTGCTATCTAGGTGGTCCCGTGTACAACCCCTGCGTTGGCCGAGGAAGTTCCTCGGGATTTTCCGGCGTGGTTCCTCCTTGTCAATCAATGGTGCATGAGGAACCACGCCGGAAAATGCCGATGAAATTTCTCGGCCAAAGCAGTGATGGAACAATTGGTCCACTGGATAGCGAGCCTACGGTCAACGTACAGTAGTTGGGATGGGACGAAATATCGAGGTCTGGTGTCCACATTGGCATGCACGTAAATGATTCTTTCTTTCTTCATTTACGTAGAAGTTATTAGCACCCTTTCCGAGGTGTATCGGTGAATATCAGGACAGTTTTGGTCGGGGGATCAGCCGAGGCGAAGCCGAGGCGGTCCCCGGCCAAAACTGTCCTGATATTCACTGATACACCGAGGAAAGGTGCTAATAAGTCACTTACATCACATTTCTATCGAGTATTTTGAAGCGATATGTAAAAAATAGTATTTATTATCGAGTCGTTTCAACCGAAAAGTGACAAATGTTATTTCATTTATCCCTTTCTGAGCCTCACGTTACATTTCATGGTAGAATGATTTCGCAGTCGAGAGACGAGCTGAGTAGTATTTACACGTGCGTCTAGCTATACCCTGGGCGTAAAACAATCACTGGTTTGTTTAGACCACATCGTAGAAGACCGCAATATTATTAATATTATTATTAAATGTAGTGTGAAGGTAATGCGAAACGTGGGTCATTCCTGGTGAAAGTATGCATCAACGAATTATTTGTAATAAAATAGATGTCTTTCTAGGCGTTTTTGTTTTTATCCTGCTTATTTTAAATGTCTGTGAAGTGTCTAGCAAGAGAACTGCGCCTTTTATCATCACAATTACAATAATTATTCAGTGTTCTCATTTATATGTTTTGCATATTAATATAAATCAAACCAAATTATGGAATAGGTGCCAATTGACATGTATAATAATTGATTCGTGTAATATGATGTTTAGTTAATTTAATGTCATTGTATATATTTTTGAACTGCCAGTTTGTTCCACCCGGTTTGTTTTGTTACTGTGATTTTGACTAGTTGTTTCATGTAATTTGTCCGGCTGCATTGTATAGAGCCATAGCTATCATTGCGATCTGGGCCGGACTAAACGTCCGCTACTTATTGCTTGAATGGTATCTTAAACAGTGTAGAAGTGTTCGTTTGTCGGGAATGAACAGTACTATTTTTAAAAAGTGTACTGTTCATTTCTGATACACGGATACTTTTAAGCCTGTATTGGAAATACTATTTTCACATTTTCCTTCACAATACTCGATAGAAATGTGACGTAAGTCAGTTATTAGCACCCTTCCTCGGTGTATCGGTGAATATCAGGACAGTTTTGGTCGGGTACCGCCTCGGCTTCGCCTCGGCTGAACCCCCGACCAAAACTGTCCTGATATTCACCGATACACCTCGGAAAGTGTGCTAATAACTACTACTTAAAAGGCCCTAATATGTGAGATGGTGAGATTGGTGTAAAAATTAGCAGTAAGCAAAGTATCAGGACAATTCAAAACAGAACTCGTCGTTGTCAGTTAAACAGCTTAACACTACACTGTTAAAATTATATGTATATTTACAGTTTTAATTATAGTAAAAATACAGTACAGGATTTGTAATATCACATGGTTTGTTAATTTACATATAAAACGAAGTAGACGCATAGGAATACACGGCTTGTGTAAAATTACATCATATTTAATGTAGTAATACAACCATAATATGTCAGTTTAAATCACGTGAGTTGTATATCAACAGAAATGCCACTGGAAATATTATTTTTACAAAAAATTGTAAATTTACCTACAAATAGTGATCATATAGGTTATTCCCCTCTGTGACCACATATCGAATATTATACAAAATATTTACTGTTCTGCCAGTCAGTTTAGTCAATTTTAGAGAAATAGGTTATGAGGTAATTCTACAATAGTTATGAGGTATTATTACATAAACTCTGTCAAAATACACAATATGTTTTGCTTTAAATGTTATTGTACAAATTTATGTAAATTAACATCCCTGTAATTTTACATGTACTCCATTTACAGGTATTGGATGTATAATAGCTAGAGGTAAATTTACATTATAGACTGTGAAATAACATGCAATGTTAAAATACAGCTATAACGATGGCAATAAATCTGCCAGTTAAAACGTGGTAAAAATACATAAAGTTTTTAACAGTGTGAACCGCGACTACACTTCTGAGATTAGAAAGATCGAGATCTGTTTAAAACCAGTAGACATATTTACGGAATGTTGACCAATGTGATTCATTAACGATAAGCCTAGAACATGGGATGAATTAAATACATGTATATAGATCACAATGGCGTCATATGATGACACCTGTTTACGGTGTTTTATGATTTTGAACAGTTAGAATTCATTTTCTAAAAGTTATCGACGCGATGGTCGCTTTGAAAATACATTGATGCCTATATTTGGCTTTAACATTTACTTTTAAATACATAGTATTACGTCTGGGCTGAATCTTATCCATAATTAAAGATGCCAGCAGCTGAAAGAGCATGTAGGTCTACTAAATTCTCTGTGGTCACACTTCTTTAAGAGACATTTAATACCTGCGGCTGAAAGGTTTGAGTATTCCATATGGTTTAAAATGTCACACAGGTCAATAAGGGCCTGGTTACATGGAGAGGGCTAACCCGGTTGGGCGAATCGTCTTCTCTAAACGGGGGCCTCGGGTATGACGTCATTGCAATGCAACCACATGAAAAAAACAAAACAATGTTTATATCTAAACCAGGCTAGCCCGCTTAACCGGGGCACCCGTTTATGAAACCGGGAAGCCCGGCAAAACGAGCCAGCCCTTCTTTCATATAAACAAAACTGTGTATTACAAGCAGGGCGAGCGCATGCGCATGGGAAATATTTTCATCTCGGTTCCAATCTTCACCAAACTTTTCATCACTGGCGCATGCGCACGGCATTATTACAATAAACATGGCGACAGACAAACAAAAGCTGTACTATAAAGCCTGTCATGGTTTCGAATTTTCGGTTTTACGTGACAAGGAGTAGGGTCGCCTGTCCAACCTCGTGGGTTTTCTCCGGGTCCTCCGTTTTTCTCCCACTGCTAAAGACCGATACGCTCTGCAGGCAAATTAAACCATATGTTAGTCCCGAAACGACCTAGTTTGTGTCGAGTTGACGTTACACCCCATTCTTTTTCTTTCTCTCTATGTGGTCGCCATTCTGTTTCCTATTCTACACCACGTGATATGTTCCAGTCCACCTATCACTTCCATATAAAGGACACCGGGCTAGCCTCATGTTCATGTAAACCGTCAGACGAGATAGCCCCCCTTATAACAGTTAAAATTCATTTTCCAACCCGACGTCATATAAATAGTTTGGACGAGATAGCCCGTTGATTTCACCACAGCTCGTGTATATGGCCCGCTGTCATATAAAAACTACAGTACAAGGCTGAACTTAACAGGCTAGCTCGCCGAGCTAGCCCTTCCCATGTAACCAGGCCCTCAGTCTGGTAGCAATGATCTTATTGGATGTTTCACAAACTGAATAAAATCACTAATGTTATTATTATTTCCACTGTAAATCAACATGATTACAAAGGTATAATAATTAATTATTTTTGCCCTCAGAAGGTGTTTAGTGATTTGCCACAGAATGAAAATGATGACCGGGTATAAATTCAAAAACACCCGAAATTAGCGAGGAATACCGATTGCGTCCAGTTAGTCAGTCAGTGGGACTTACCGCTTCCACATCTAAGGATATTTTATAGGGTGCGTTCAGTTAGGTCAACCCACCAATCAAACTCATGAAACAGAAATTTTCGCGAAATGTTTTCGAGACAATTGGTTAGACTTATCCTTATCAAGGTCGTAAGTATATTTTTCTTCTGTCGACACAAGCCCCCAATTATATTTACTTAGATATGTATTTAATGGTAATGCTGTAACCATTCGAAAAAACGGTTAAATACCAGTTGATTTTAATTGTGATTTAAATATTTAAACTTTCTGGGGTAAAGCAGCTATTAATGTAAGGGCAACTGCTTATAATTTCTTAACCATTGATAATGATAACTTTTGAGCTTCCGAGGATCTTTTTACCTAATTTGACAGTCTACTCGTTCAGTTACTTAATTTATTTTTCCCCACATAGTTGTTGTGTCTTCTCCACAGCGTTGGGTGTACTATAGAAGCAACACTCATAGCAAGTGTGAGGAAGATATGCTGTGCGTTCCTCTGTCCCAGTCGTGGCACTACTCTACTATAAAGTAGAGTGCATGGAGGCTGGGCAAAAAGATTCTGGTTGTCGTTGTGAGTGTCAAAAGCAACCAAAACAAATATATCGACACAGTTATAATGGTTGTCTTTCCTTGGGAGTTGATTAATATTGCAGAGTTTATAAATGTAAAGATCATAATTTGAGGATTTTCTATAAAATACATTTCATGTAATTACTATTTAGATGGTTTTGGTATGTTCTCTTACTAAATGTTGCATAGTTTTCAGGACAAAATTACATGTCTACCATTATCACCAGTGTTTAATTCAGTGGAGTTACCCCGACCCAAGAGAGTAAAGATGCAGTCGTACCAATTGAAATTTTGACAAATCACTGTAATAAGGACAGGAAAGAACTATAACTTACACGAGATAAACAATTGTTTGTGAAATTAGTTGGATTTTGGATATGATGTGTAGAATATGCACTTATATAAAGTATATTTCCTTGTATGTCACTTTTTGTAATACTGTTGGCGTTAATTCAGGCGTGGATCCAGGGGGGGGGGGGTCCAGAGGGCCGTTCCCCCCCCCCGCATTCAGCCCCAGCGAGACTGGTGTATATGCTTTTTAATTGATAATATAAACATGATTTTCGCATTGGCTATGCCCAGGCAATGCATCAAGGCTCTAGGGATTACACTAATGTATGCGGCACTCTAATGATTACCATTTGTTAGGGCCTGGTTATTGACAACAAAACCAAATTCTTTTCAGTTGTCATCGTTGAATTATTGGCTTCAAATGACATTGATATTTTGATGCCTATACGGTGCCCACTTGTCGGGAGTTATGTCGGAAGAACTGCAAAGTGATCTCTCTTGGGGTGGTAGTTAGAGTGGTTCAACAACGGGGCCCGTATACACACTGCAAGTAGAGCAAGAAAAGCAAAACTAACCAATCACCATAGATTGTCATACTTTAGTCTGATAAATTGCTGTATATTTAATATAAAACGATAAAGTTACAGGGAGGCCTATTCAACAAACAAAATTTGAACTAAATACTGTAAAAATGGCAGAAATAAAAAACTATATTAGTAGACCGACAGATTAACATGATAAAATGGTATAGAAGTTGAACCAACGACTGACAGACCATATAATATATAATTTGATAATCTCAATTCCCTATAGTATTCTTGAGCTCACTGTAATATCTAGATAGTAACTGATTCAATTCTATAATAATGATATAAACCCAATGATGAGAACTGGTTATGTATCAACTAAACAATGTGCAACATTATGATTACTGAATTCATTACAGGATGAACAATGTCATACTCTGAGCACGGGATAAATATATGAACGTTCAGTTCTGTACTGAACGTAAACAATTTATTAACGTCGGCTAGCCAATTCAAAAGATAGTGCTATGATTTGACACAATTTCTCATTATTTGTGTCAGTAAGTACTACTTTATAAAGAAAAAAATGGGGTTAACGTCCACTCTAAACAAACTAGGTCATTTCATGACTAACACTTGGTACACTTTTTGTTCAATAATCCACTTGTACTTTGGGGACATTGAAAGTGGGAGAATCCCGGATGACCGGGAGAAAACCCACGAGGTTAGGCAAACGATCCTTGTACTAGTTGTACTAGTACATGCGTGGGATTGAAACCACGCCACATACCACCTCATACAACTGGTATTTATTTATTCTCTAAATGTCATTTGAATGGATTTAAAGAAAGGAAATAGATGGAACTCGTGCCATGATTGACTGTATTAAGGCACCCTACAGCTAACACAAGCAGTAGTTTATTTAGTTTAACTGTGTTTATTTATTATAAGAGAATGACAGCAGTATTAACTTCATCAATAGATTTAAGTCAAATAAACTGATCTAACACAGTAAGTATCCTATTATAAAACTATGTATAGTTTATGTTATTCTATATATAATTTACTCTATACAATTACATTCCATTAAGTTAACCTTTCTCTATCAAGATACATGATACATCAAAAATAAGAAAAACTTAGCATGTTCAATTATGTTCTGTGATTCTATTCCTAAAAACTTAAGATAAACCTGATGATAACTGAAGTCTATCTAGATCTCGATTTCTTAAGATGTTTGATTATAACAATGAAGAATATTAGAAGTGTATATCCAACCATCTAAAGATAGAGTAATATAATTAGAGAGTTGATTACATCAAGTAAAAAGGATAACAGTCTGGTAATATAACATATGGTAAAATTGATATGGAGAGTGGTTAATATTCAATAAATCAACCAAACTTGGTAACAAACGAACGTGATTGTACGTACCCCTTAGAATAATGGTAGCCACCATTATACATGAATATAAAATATGGCCATCTTTAAATGAAGAAGGGTTAATACTCAATCTAGTCATATTATAAACCAGCAAGGTTAGAAACCAGTTACATTAGTGATCAGACATAAAGTTTTTAGATTACTAAAACTCGTCGTCTGCGTAACGTCCGAATTAAACAACCCTAACCGTGACCTTTAGAACATGCAATAGGGAATTTGTAATATCACATGTCAATTTTGGATTTTTTTCTTCTTTTGAATTACATTCAATGTTCCCAAAGCACGTTAGACACGTTCTATAATCTGAGATAGTAAAATATGGAATAATTGTTCATTTCCTGAACAGGTTTTGTCCTCGCAGTTTTTGACATGTAACGTAATAGATGTAAAAGTATAAGAAGCAACGTGACGAATGAAATGTTATATTGAACTCAATATGATTATAAAATACCTTTGTCTACAAATAAGTTTTTACATGATTACATCTGGTCTAAACGATTAAACCGTTCAGTTCAATTGATAGTTGCACCCAGACAACACATACACAAATATAACTAAAGATTCTATCTATGCCTGACCAGTTGACACAAAGAATTTGATTGACTCTCTTTTAGGTATTGTAAACAGGATTACATTTATTAGAAATTTACTCCAAATATTTATTTAACGTTTCGTGTAGTGCTTTAAACCTACTTTATTTCATAGTCTTACACTAAAAGATCGGAAATTATATATACATGTTGTAACACAATTATTAATCAATATTCGATCGCTCCATATTGTTACAATAGAATATACAATTTAAACTGTCCTCTTTCATAGTGATTTAGTTTACTAAAGAACAGCAGTGTTTAGTGCGGGTACAACCAAGAACCTGTCAGCTGAGCAGCACATCTTCTTCCCGAATTACATCAAGAGATCGGGTAAACAAGAAGAACTTGTATTGGAATAGGTACTAAGTAAAGTCGACCCGGGCAAAGTGATCTTAGTTTCAGAGTCGGACTATCTACGACACATTCAACGAGTCGGGTTATCAAAAGGAAGGGTTGTATTTACCGTTGCGATATTCCAAAACAGACCACAATTCTCTTCGTAAGCTCTGGTAAGTCTTTTATTTGACGACTTACAATAAAGAGCACGAATAGAGTAACTCTTTAATTGGGGCTGAGTTTGATCATTATTAGAGAAAATTCCCTCAGAACATAAACCCCACCTAACTACATAGAATCCTCATTATTTTCATGATTGAACCTTTCCAATATCGCCATCTTTGGGCTACAATTTAACGGATTCTGCTCGGATTATATTACCATCTATAAATTGGCCCTTTTCACAAGACTTTCGTAATTTACCTGCTTAATGAGATATTTTGTTTCCTGTATTGCTCTTTACTAATTATCTTTTATGTAATTTCGTGATAAAGTCTAGTAAGTTAATCATTTATTTTATCTTTGAATTTCTCTTTAGGATTTAACTTTGCCCACTATCCACTCTTTAAATCAGGCATTAATAACTGTCAAGCTGTGCATGGATTCTGAAAGATATTCAACAGGGTTTTTTAAAACTAATTATTCAATACATTTATTCCTACTTTCTTCATTCGCGCAAGGGACACCGTGTACAGAATTTAAATTTTAAAGTTGTTATTAGCTCCTTAAATGATCTAACTACTGATTTGTATTTTAAATGAAAGGCCATATGTGAGATGGTGAGATTGGTAAAACAATGTGATACCGAACTCGTCGCTGTCAGTTATACAGCTTCCACGACGACACTTCTGAGAGATGGGGAGTTTGGTGTAAAACAGTAAGGTCATCGTGTGCAGAATGAAATCCTTAAAGTTGTTATTGGCTCCTTAAAGTTGGGTTCCCAGATAAATATTTATCGGGTGGTTATTTCCAATAAAAGTATGGCAATTTAGATATATAGAAACATCCAATCATACGAGAAAAATACTGGATCCCATGAAAAACACCCATGGGCAAGCACTTGGCAAAAATGTCAGGGTATCTCAAATTGACAACCCGACTATTAGTGAAACGTCCATGCGTGACGTCAAGGGATGGCCGCGCAGGTTGTATGATGTCACTGTACGAGGGAGTGCTCAATGTAACAGTCCAGGTATGTATGCAGCGATACATCGTCTTTTATATATTCAACGAATTCCCTCCCGTGACGTTCAATCACGTCACAAACATGGACTCCTGGTGTTTCCTGTTCGTATACGGGAATGTATCTGATTTGTTTTATTTATTGAAAGCCCAAATGTGAGATGGTGAGTTGGTGTAAGTAAAGTTTCACAATTCAATACAGAACTCGTCGTCGTCAGTTAAACAGCTTAATAAAGGTATAATAATGAATTATTTTTGCCCCCAGAAGGTGTTTAGTGATTTTCCCCAGAATGGAAATGACATCCGAGTATAAATTCAAAAATACCAAATTAGCGAGGAGTACCGATTGCATCTTATCATTCAGTCAGTCAGTCAGTGGGTCTCGTTGAAAGAGTCAAAAGCAACCGAATCAAAAAAAATCAACACAGTTATAATGGTTGTCTTTTTTTGAAATAGGATTAATATTGCAGAGTTTATAAATTTTAAGATCATAATTTGAGGATTTTCTATGAAATACATTTCTTGTTATTACTATTTAGATGGTTTTGGTATGTTCTCTGGCTCAATGCTACATAATTTTAAGGGGAAAAAAACATTTCTTCATTTTCACCAGTATTTAATTAAGTGGAGTTACCCCGATCCCAAGAGAGTCTGTCACTTTTTGTAATACTGTTGGCGTTATTGACAACAAAACCAAATTCTTTTCAGTTATTGTCAGTGATTAATAAAACCGGGAGAAGCAAAGAAAATAGCTTAGGAATTAGGAACCGAAAGGAGCAATATCTATTTGAATTATTGGCTACAAATGACATTGATATTTTATGCCTATACGGTGACCACTTGTAGGGAGTTAAGTCGGAAGAACCTACTCTTCGAAAAGTCAAATTCTATATTTAAGTCTGGATTTGTGCAAGTTTGTGTTTGAATTATTGGCTACAAATGACATTGATATTTTATGCCTATACGGTGACCACTTGTAGGGAGTTTAGTCGGAAGAACCTACTCATCGAAAAGTCAAATTCTATATTTAAGTCTGGATTTGTGCAAGTTTATGTTTGAATTATTGGCTACAGATGACATTGATATTTTATGCCTATACGGTGACCACTTGTAGGGAGTTAAGTCGGAAGAACCTACTCATCGAAAAGTCAAATTCTATATTTAAGTCTGGATTTGTGCAAGTTTGTGTTATTATTAATCCCTCTGAGTAGTTGATCAGGAATGCACGAATTTTGTCACCTAATTTTCGCCCGTTGCCATGGTAACGGGCCACGCCCACTTTTGTGGCACCTTTTTTGTGGAAGCTTTTTCTCAAAGCCTAATTCATATATTTTGCAAATTACAACTGCAATTCTTAACTGATAGTCTCAACTGTGCAATGAAATAATTATATCTCTTCTCGGATGATTCTGAAATATTTTGTGGCTCTTGAAATTCGAATGATCGAAAATAAGTACGAAATCAAATTTTCAAACTTCACCGATATATAGTAATTTTTAAACTAGAACTCTAAAACTCTTTCATTGCATACAACACATAGCACTGATTACCTATGCCAAATTTCGGGAAAATCCGTTTAACGGTTTTTGAGAAAATTGTGTCCACAAAACTGTATTTCAGCGTAAAAGTCTGATTTGAGAAATCGACAACCGAAAATTCATCCAGACAAAGTACCGTGAAATAACAGAATCAACATTATTTTTTGTTGTTTTTAGTTGAAATAAGGATATTGCAGATGTAAATATGATACATTACACCTATATTTCAGAAAAAAAAGGTTGGGAAAAAATTTTGGTGCTGTGTCACGTGGGGGTTCGAGTAACATACTCAAAAAGGGCTTGTGTTTGAGGGGATAGGTCTGGACACTTAGAGTTGCCTAAATCAAATTATATTATTTCCGTCTGACAAATAATAACTTTCAATAAAGAAATCAAAAGACAACTTTCATAACACCATAGTGGTTTGTATTTGTTGATGGGGTAGGGTGGGGTGGGGCTTTGTGGGGAGATACTTTTTATTATATACGCCGAAGTTCAATATATACATACTTTACATTATAGAATCAACTTTCAATTTATAAATAGGCAGGGGAAATTAACTTGAGGCATTTTATTTCAATAAGCAGAATATCGGACAGTCACAGAATTATTGTTCAAAATTCAAGACAATATTGATGGTTGGGGGGGGGGGCACTAATGGGACTAGGAGTGCCAGACTCATTCCCATTTACATTTTCCGTATTTTGTTATGTCGTTTTTATGATAAAAAATGTGTAATCTTAATCCCTATTCCACAATCGGGTTAACCGGACGCCTGGTATGAAAACCATTGTCACTCGCAGCCGTAATTATCAATATAATATTCATCGACTTCCAATCATGTCATCGGCGGAGAAAAGGGGCAGTGCCGCAGATCACTGTTGTTATTGGGCCTATTTGGGATTTTGTTGCAGCCTAAAATACCTGATGTCATACATTATGAACGTCGAGATAGTTTACGCTATACTAATGTATTCTTCAGGTGTTCCATTTTTTTGTTTTGGTGCCAAACTATGGAGTAAATTAAATTTACCACGGTAGTAGCCGCCATCTTTTCTAGGATCACATGGTCTCTCACGTGACGTAATCGACCACTGCGCACCTAATTAACATACCATTCAGCCAGTTCAGCCAATGAAAATAGACGAAAAGTCATAAGGTCAAGGGTTACTACCAAATAAGGACAATTTGGTCGAAAACCCCCCTCAGATCGCGTGCCACTGGCGTTAACAGTATTGCGACCCATTGACATAATTTGCATAGGGGTATAGGACTGGAATTCCCCTTTCCATTGATACCAACAATTTTAGGGAATAATTACAATTTTAGCAACAAAACGACAAAGATAGGGTTGAAAAATCATCAAAAACACAATTTTAAAAAAGAGTTTGATAGAAAAATAAACTGGTATGTGAAAGTAAACATATTTCTTGATTCAGATACGGCTAAATCTCAATTTCTATAAAAAAATGAAGAAATTTGGTGCCAAACTATGGAGTAAATTAAATTTACCACGGTAGTAGCCGCCATCTTTTCTAGGATCACATGGTCTCTCACGTGACGTAATCGACCACTGCGCACCTAATTAACATACCATTCAGCCAGTTCAGCCAATGAAAATAGACGAAACGTCATAAGGTCAAGGGTTACTACCAAATAAGGACAATTTGGTCGAAAACCCCCCTCAGATCGCGTGCCACTGGCGTTAACAGTATTGCGACCCATTGACATAATTTGCATAGGGGTATAGGACTGGAATTCCCCTTTCCATTGATACCAACAATTTTAGGGAATAATTACAATTTTAGCAACAAAACGACAAAGATAGGGTTGAAAAATCATCAAAAACACAATTTTAAAAAAGAGTTTGATAGAAAAATAAACTGGTATGTGAAAGTAAACATATTTCTTGATTCAGATACGGCTAAATCTCAATTTCTATAAAAAAAAATGAAGAAATTTGGTGCCAAACTATGGAGTAAATTAAATTTACCACGGTAGTAGCCGCCATCTTTTCTAGGATCACATGGTCTCTCACGTGACGTAATCGACCACTGCGCACCTAATTAACATACCATTCAGCCAGTTCAGCCAATGAAAATAGACGAAACGTCATAAGGTCAAGGGTTACTACCAAATAAGGACAATTTGGTCGAAAACCCCCCTCAGATCGCGTGCCACTGGCGTTAACAGTATTGCGACCCATTGACATAATTTGCATAGGGGTATAGGACTGGAATTCCCCTTTCCATTGATACCAACAATTTTAGGGAATAATTACAATTTTAGCATCAAAACGACAAAGAAAGGGTTGAAAAATCATCAAAAACACAATTTTTAAAAAGAGTTTGATAGAAAAATAAACTGGTATGTGAAAGTAAACATATTTCTTGATTCAGATACGGCTAAATCTCAATTTCTATAAAAAAAAATGAAGAAATTTGTCATTGTTTACACTGAACTCAAGCAGTACATCTTCATCCCGAATGACATCAATAGATCGGTTAAACAAGAAGAACTTGTAACGGTATAGTTACTAAGAAAAGTGGACCCGGGAAAAGTGATCTTAGTTTCAGAGTCGGACTATCTACGTACGACACATTCAACGAGTCAGGTTTCTAAAGGAAGGGTTGTATTTACTGTTGCGGTATTCCAAAACAGACCACAATTCTCTTCTTAAGCTCTGGCAAGTCTTCTATTTGACGACTTACAATAAAGAGCACGAATAGAGTATCTCTTTAATTCGGGCTAATCCATGTAGCTGAGTTTGATCATTATTAGAGAAAATTCCCTCAGAACATGAACCCCACCTAACTACATAGCATCCTCATTATTTTCATGATTGAACCTTTCCAATATCGCTTATCTTTGGGCTACAATTTAACGGATTCTGCTCGGATTATATTACCATTTATAAATTGGCCCTTTTCACAAGACTTAACCTGCACTTAATGAGATATTTTGTTTCCTTTATTGCTCTTTACTAACTATCTTTTATGTAATTTCGTGATAAAATCTGGTAAGTTAAGGATTTATTTTATCTTTGATTTTCTCTTTGGGATTTTACTTTGCCCACTATCCACTCTTTAAATCAGGCACTAATATATGTCAAGCTGTACATGGAGCCTGAAAGATATTCAACAGGGTTTTTTTAAAAACTAATTATTCAATACATTTATCCTTACTCTCTTCATTCACGTAAAGGACACCGTGTACATAATTAAATTTTTAACATTGTTTTAGCTCCTTAATAAATAATCAAACTTATGTTTTGTATTTCAATTGAAAGGTCATCTGTAAGATGGTGAGATTGGTGTAAAAATTAGCAGTAAGCAAAGTATTAGGACAATTTAATACAGAACTCGTCGTCGTCAGTTAAACAGCTTAACACTAGACTGCGACGACACTTCTGAGATAAGAAAAAATCGAGATCTATGGTGTTCCATTTCGGCCACGTCGCGCGTCGTGCGTCGCCTTTTTCAATGTTGAGCTATAGGGGGAAAAAAGCGACAGCGGGTTTTGAACACGACGTCGCCCAAAATAACGCGACGCGTCGCCTTTCCTAATGCGCATGTATCAGGAGAATTCATTTACAGTTTATTTGCCGTTTGGTATTGTATCCTCAATACATTGATTTATGCTGAACACAAGAAACTGACTTGTTATTCTTTATATAACAAGACATTTCTATAATATCCACATTATATGTTATATTTCGAATCTCTGTTCTAAACTTAAAATTTTAAACTCTACTGTGAAGGAGTGGTCTGCTGTCTGCAGATACAGTAATACACTATAGTTAAACAAACGATGAAAGGGAACTGCAGTGATAATGATTTGGGTGTGGTTTCCATTATTTACATCAGTTGTGTTATAGGTTCTCAAGACAGGATTAATACGAGGATATTTCTATTGTGGATATCCTACGACAAATATATTAGCAACCCTACAGAAATGTTGAAAGAATCCCAGATTATGTTCACTTCTGCACTAGTTAACCTAGTCACACAGGCAGCTACTAGCAGGGCCCTCACAAGCCTATGTTGCGCCCCAAAGCAAACGCTTCAGTGACGTCCCTCCACCCCCGCCATTGCATACAGTAACTGCTTTGTTCAGTGTCTTTTCTCCCTTTAAAATATTATCTTGTATAGTTTTAACACCTTGTCAGTAACTATTTATTAAATTTATTAAATTTTTTATATTTATTTCCCCGTCAATTCTCCGTTTGATCGATTAACCCTATAATATGTCTTGGAAAAATCATAATTATACCCCTGTATTTGATGAAATTATGTCCTAGTTTACTCATGTTTAGGAGAAGCGAAGGCCGGTGAGCCTCCAAGGTGAGCACTTAGATAAATTGCCCCCTTCCCCAAGAAGAGTCGCCCCGGGCGTATGCCCCACCCAGTACCGCCCCCTACCTTACAAATATATTCGACTTCGGATATTCTCGTAATAATTCTGTCTGTAAAAATATCAAGGAATGTACATACTATAAGTAATACAACACTCGAGAACCTATAAAACGACATACCCACAACGTTATCAGTACCGTGTCATCGTGTGTTTAACTATAATAATGTATGACTGTATTTGCAGACAGCACGAGGTCATTCATTCACACCAGAGTTTACGATTTTAAGTTTAGAATAGAGAATTAAAATATAACACATAATGTGGCTATTAGAGAAATGTATTGTTATATAAAGGATATTAATGTCAGTTCCTTGTGTTCAAAATAAATTACTGTATTAAAGATAAAATACCAAACGGCAAATAAACTGCAAATGAATTCTCCTGGTACATGCGCATTTCATCACCGTAGAAAAGGCGACGCGCGACGCGGATGAATTAAATATATAGATCACAATGTCGTCATATGACACCTGTTTACGGTGATTTATGATATTGAACAGTTAGAATTCATTTTCTAAAAGTTATCGACGCGATGATCCCTTTGAAAATGCATTGATGTCTATATCTGGCTTTAACATTTACTTTTAAATACATAGTATTACGTCTGGGTTATATCTTATCCATATTTAAAGATGCCAGCAGCTGAAAGAACATGTAGGTCTTCTAAATTCTCCGTGGTCACACTTCTTTGAGAGACATTTAATACCTGCGGCTGAAAGGTTTGAGTTTGCCATATGGTTTAAAATGTCACACAGGTCAATTAGTCTGGTAGCAGTGATCTCATTGGGTGTTCCACAAACTCGATAAAAGCACTAATGTTATCATTATATCCATCGTAAATCAACATTACAAAGGTATGATAATGAATTAGTTTTGCCCTCGGAAGGTGTTTAGTGAGTTGCCCCAGAATGGAAATGATGCCCGAGTATAAATTCAAAACACCGAAAATTAGCGAGGAATACCGATTGCATTCAGTTACGGTCAGTCAGCCAGTGGGACTTACCGCTTCCACATTTAAGGATATTTTTATACTGTGCATTCAGGTCAACCCACCAAACAAACACAGGAGACAGAAATTTTCGCGAAATGTTTTCGAGACAATTGGTTAGTCTAATCAAGGTCCTTAGTATATTTTTCTTCTGTCAGCACAAGTCCCCAATGATATTTACTTAAATATGTATTTAAATGTGAATGTTGTAACCGTCCGAATAAACGGGGATATACCAGTTGATTTTAATTATAATTTTAATATTCAAACTTCTTAACTTTCTGGGGTAAAGCAGCTATTCATGTAACGGCAACTGCTTATAAATTCTTAACCTTTGATAATGATAACTTGTCTGAGCTTCCGAGAAACTTTTTATCTAATTTGACAGTTAGTTCATTGTTATTGATTTGAGTTCTGAACGTGCTTTTTAATCTTACCTACTAGTTCAGTTACTTAATTTATTTTTCCCCACATAGTTGTTGTGTCTTCTCCACAGCGTAGGGTGTACTATAGAAGCAACACCCATAGCCAGTGTGAGGAAGATATGCTGTGCATTCCTCTGTCCCAGTCGTGGCACTACTCTACTATGAAGTAGAGTGCATGGAGGCTGGGCAAAATGATTCTGGTTGTAAGTGTAAGAGTCAAAAGCAACCGAATCAAATATATCAACACAGTTATAATGGTTGTCTTTCCTTAAGAATGGATTAATATTGCAGAGTTTATAAATGTTAAGATCATAATTTGAGGATTTTCTATAAAATACATTTCGTGTAATTACTATTTAGATGGTTTTGGTATGTTCTCTTACCCAATGTTGCATTTTTTTTAAAGAAAAAAATACATTTCGTCCATTTTCACCAGTATTTAATTAAGTGGAGTTACCCCGACCCAAGAGAGTAAAGATGCGGTCGTACCAATTGAAATTTTGACAAAGCGTTGTAATAAGGACAGGGAAGAACTATAACTTACACGAGATATACAATTGTTTGTAAAATTAGTTGGATTTTGGATATGATGTGTAGAATATGCAATATTTCCTTGTCTGTCACTTTTAATAATACTGTTGGCGTTATTGACAACAAAACCAAATTCTTTTCAGTTATCATCGTCGGTGATTAATTGAACCGGGAGAAGCAAATAAAATATCTTAGAAATAAGGAACCGAAAGGAGCAGACAGATCATAGTTGAATAATTGGCTACAAATTACATTGATATTTTGATGCCTATACGGTGTTCACTTGTCGGGAGTTAAGTCGGAAGAACTGCAAAGGAATTTCTCTTGGGGTGGTACTTAGAGTGGTTCAACAACGGGGCCCGTATACACACTGCAAGAAGAGCAAGAAAAGCAAAACTAACCAACTAGATTGGTATACGTTAGTTTGATAAATTGTTGTAATTTTAATATAAAACGATAAAGTTACAGGTAGGCCTATTCAACAAAAAAAAAAAAAATTTGAACTAAATACAGAAAAAAAAGGAAGATATAGAAATCTATATTAGTAGACCGACAGATTAACATGATAAAATGGTATAGAAGTTGAACCAACGACTGACAGACTATATAATATATAATTTGATAATCTCAATTGCCTGTAGTAGTCCTCACTGTAATATCTAGATAGCAACTGATTGAATTATATTATATTGATAGAAACCCAATGATGAGAACTGGTCATGTATCAACCAAACAATGTGCAACATTATGAATACTGAATTCGTTACAGGAAGAACAATGTCATACTCTGAACATGGGATAAATATATAAACGTTCTGTTCTGTACTGAACGTACATAATTTATATACGTCGGACAGCCAATTCAAAAGATAGTGCTATGATTTGACACAAATATTGGCGTTAGTATGTACTACTTTATAAGGAAAGAAATGGGGTTTAACGTCCACTCTAAACAAACTAGGTCATTTCATGAGTAGAAATTGCTACACTTATATTTCAATAATTCGCTTGTGCTTTGGGGCCATCGAAAGTTGGAGTAACCCGGATGACCAGGAGAAAACCCACGAGGTTTCGCAAACGATCCTAGTACTTGTAAATGTATGGGATCGAAACCACGCCACATACCACCTTATAAAACTTGTATTTTTTTATTCTCTAAATGTCATTTGGATGGTTTTAAATAGAGGAAAAAGATGGAACTCGTGCCATAATTGACTGTATTAAGGCACCCTACAGCTAACACAAACAGTAGTTTATTTAGTTTAACTGTGTTTATTTATTATAATAGAATGCCACGAGTATTAACTTCATCAATAGATTTAAGTCAAATAAACTGATGTAACACAGTAAGTATCCTATTATAAAACTATGTATAATATGTTATTCTATATATAATTTACTCTATACAATTACATTCAATCAAGTCAAAAATAAGAAAACTTAGCATGTTCAATTATGTTCTGTGATTCTTTTCCTAAAAACTTACGATAAACCTGATGATAACTGAAGTCTATCTAGATCTCTGTTTCTTAAGATGTTTGATAATAACAATGAAGAATATTAGAAGCGTATATATCCCACCATCTAAAGATAGAGTAATATAATGAGAAAGGTGATTACATCAAGAAAAAAGGATAACAGTCTGGTAATATAACATATGGTAAAATTGATATGGAGAGTGGTTAATATTCAATAAATCAACCAAGCTTGCTAACAAACGAACGTGATTGTACGTACCCCTTATAATAATGGTAGCCACCATTATACATGCATGAATATAACATATGACAATCTTAAAATGAAGAAAGGTTGATACCTAATCTAGTCATATTTTAAACCAGCAAGGTTAGAAACCAGTTACATTAGTGATCAGACATAAAGTTTTCAGATTACTAAAACTCGTCAGCTGCGTAACGTCCGAACTATTAAACAACCTGAACCGTGACCTTTAGAACATGCAATAGGGAATTTGTAATATCACATGTCAACTGTGGATTTGTTTTCTTATTCTGAATTACATTCCATGTTCCAAAAGCACGTTAGACACGTTCTATAATCTGAGAAAGGAAAATATGGAATAATTGTACATTTCCTGAACAAGTTTTGTCCTCAGAGTTTTGACGTAATGGATATAAAAGTATAAGAAGCAACGTGACGAATGAAATGTTATATTGAAGTCAATATGATTATAAAATACCTTGGTCTAGAAATAAGTTTTTACATGATTACATCTAGTCGAAACTGTTAAACCGTTCAGTTCAACTGATAGTTCCACCCAGACAACACATAGCAAAATATGTCTGACCAGTTGACACAATAAATTTGATTGATTCTCTTTTAGATACTGGAAACAGGATTACATTAAAATTTATTAGAATTTTACTCCAAATATTTTATTTAACGAGCCATGTAGTGCTTTAAACCCACTTCATTTCATAGTCTTATACTAAAAGATCAGAGATTATTCACCAATTTTCGCTCCATGTTACAATAGAATATACAATTTAAACTGTCCTCTTTTATAGTGATTTAGTTTACTAAAGTACTGCAGTGTTTAGTGTGAGTACAACCAGGAACCTGTAATCTGAGCAGCACATCTTCCTCCCGAATGACATCAAGAGACAAGAAGAGCTTGTTTCGGTATAGGTACTATGAAAAGTGGACCGGGGAAAAGTGATCTTAGTTTCAAAGTCGGACTATCTACGACACATTCAGCGAGTCAGGTTTCAAAAGGAAGGGTTGTATTTACTGTTGCGATATTCCAAAACAGACCACAATTCTCTTCGTAAGCTCTGGTAAGTCTTTTATTTGACGACTTACAATAAAGAGCACGAATAGAGTAACTCTTTAATTCGGGCTAATCCATGTAGCTGAGTTTGATCATTATTAGAGAAAATTCCCTCAGAACATAAACCCCACCTAACTACATAGCATCCTCATTATTTTCATGATTGAACCTTTCCAATATCGCCATCTTTGGACTACAATTTAACGGATTCTGGTCGGATTATATTACCATTTATCAATTGGCCCTTTTCACAAGACTTGTGTAATTTTCCTGCTTAATGAGATATTTTGTTTCCTGTATTGCTCTTTACTAACTACGTTTTATGTAATTTCGTGATATAATCTGGTAAGTTAATCATTTATTTTATCTTTGAATTTCTCTTTGGGATTTTACTTTGCCCACTATTCACTCTTTAAATCAGGCATTAATAACTGTCAAGCTGTGCATGGATTCTGATAGATATTCAACAGGTTTTTTTTAAACTAATTATTCAATACATTCATTCTTACTCTCTTCATTCACGTAAAGGACACCGTGTTCATAATTAAATTTTTAAAGTTGTTATTGGCTCCTTAAGTGATTTAATTACTGATTTGTATTTCAATTGAAAGGGCATAATATGTGAGATGGTGAGATTGGTGTAAAACTTAGCGGTAAGCAAAGTATCAGGACAATTCAAAACAGAACTCGTCGTCGTCAGTTAAACAGCTTAACACTAGACTGCGACGACACTTCTGAGATTAGAAAAAATCGAGATGTTTAAAACCAGTAGACAGATTTACCGAATGTTGACCAATGTGATTCATTAACGATAAGCCTGGATCATGGGATGAATTAAATATATAGATCACAATATCGTCATATGACACCTGTTTACGGTATTTTATGATATTGAACAGTTAGAATTCATTTTCTAAAAGTTATCGACGCGATGGTCCCTTTGAAAATGTATTGATGTCTATATTTGGCTATAGCATTTACTTTTAAATACATAGTATTACGTCTGGTTATATCTTACCCATATTTAAAGATGCCAGCAGCTGAATGAACATGTAGGTCTACTAAATTCTCCGTGGTCACACTTCTTTGAGAGACATTTAATACCTGCGGCTGAAAGGTTTGAGTTTTCCATATGGTTTAAAATGTCACACAGGTCAATTAGTCTGGTAGTAGTGATCTCATTGGATGTTCCACAAACTGAAAAAAAGCACCAATGTTATGATTATATCCACTGTAAATCAACATGATTACACAGGTATACTAATGACTTATTTTTGCCCCAGAATGGAAATGATGCCCGAGTATAAAATTCAAAAACAACCGAAATTAGCGGGGAATACCGATTGCATCTTTTCATTCAGTCAGTCAGTCAGTGAATTTAAGTCCGGAAACATCTAGTTCAATGTTATTGATTTGAGTTCTGAAAGTGCTTTTCAATTTTATATATGGAAGTGAATGACGCTTATTTTTAAACCAGCAAAAAATCGCTGGGGTTTTTAAGCCAGCACTGTGTTGCGTTCACACGTACTATAAGCCTAACTGGTTTAACTATTCGGACCTCTTTGGTTGGAGGTTAGAGTTAATTGCGCATGGGTAGGGTCGTATTCTTTATTCGGTTCCCACATGGTTTCGATAACATTAGCACTGTCTGACCCTGATATTTTCACAGGAATGTAACTTACCGCGTACTGCGCATGCTCAAAGCAAGCTGGAGCTGGGGGTTTTAAGCCAACCCGTTCAGACGGCCAAGATGAACCAGTTTTAAAAAAAAGCCTTCTCCAAGACAGGTCGCGAGCTGGGGTTTTTAAACTGGTTTATTTGCCCCACATGTGCGTTCAGACGCTTAAGTTAAACTGGTTTAACGATCGCTGGCGTTTTTAAGCTAGTTCAACTTAAGCGTCTGAACGGGCTATTATTTACTGGTTCAGACATAGTTGTTGTGTCTTCTCCACAGCGTAGGGTGTACTATAGTAGCAACACTCATAGCAAGTGTGAGGAAGATATGCTGTGCATTCCTCTGTCCCAGTCGTGGCACTACTCTACTATGAAGTAGAGTGCATGGAGGCTGGGCAAAATGATTCTGGTTGTCGTTGTAAGTGTCAATAGCAAGCGAATCAAATATATCGACACAGTTATAATGGTTGTCTATCCTTGAGAGTGGATTAATATTGCAGAGTTTATAAATGTTAAGATCATAATTTGAGGATTTTCTATAAAATACATTTCGTGTAATTACTATTTAGATGGTTTTGGTATGTTCTCTTACTCAATATTGCATAGTTTTCAGGACAAAATTACATGTCTACCATTATCACCAGTGTTTGGTTAAGTGGAGTTACCCCGACACAAGAGAGTAAAGATACGGTTGTTTAGTCTAATCAAGGTCATGAGGTTTTTTTTCCTGTCAGCACAAGCCCCTTATGGTATTTACTTAAATATGTATTTAAATGTTAATGTCGTGACCATCCGAATAAACGGAAATACGAGTTGATTTCAATTATGACGTCACTGATGCCCCACCCCCACAGGAAAAAAACCAACAACAAAAAGCCCAAACCCAACCTAAACGACCGTGCTCTAGGCTCTCGGCTCTCTTAGCATTTAACGTAGAATACTTGTTTTATGAATTATATTTGATTTACTGATATCATAATTAAAGCTATATCAGACATACCTATGGGACTTTAATCTGTAAAGACTCTAATGTAATTTGTATCGATATTTTAAATAACATTAGAAGATACTGCTGTCTCTCTCAGTTTAAACCATCCATGCCCTGAAACTAAAGGGAATATAAATGCATGTTTGAAGATATACTTAGTAAAATAACTTACTATACTAATCTGTGCGCCTCAGCAATACAGTATAATGTCTAAGTCTAAAAGACAATTGCTTCCAAAAAGGGAAGTGTGATCTTATTTACCTAAGTTTATGTTTTAATGATCTAATCAGGGTAGCACTTCCATGTACTGTAATTTAAACTTTACATATAAAAACAAAGTGATTCTTAAGTGTAATCAATTCTACCTACAAAGAAATATGAGTTATGGTCACATACACGGTGTTCCATGTTAGTCCCGAAATGACCTAGTTGTGTTGAGTGGACGTTAACCCCCCCCCCCCCCCCCTGTCTCTCCCTCTTTTAATACCACAAAAATAAAATGAAATATAAAAGAATTGGAAGCATGTTTTTTTCGCCTTTAAAGGGTTCAGAGATTGTTCACCTTATTATTAAAACTTGATTAAACCTTTTCAATTTTGTCATTGCTAATATTATGAACAACGGATTCGGGTCTATGTTTAGATTAGAAATGTGTTGTAAGCGGCTTCTTTTTAAAGCTCGTGTACGTTTCAAACATGTTGCTTTAGTGTTATTTTAAAGCATGTCTGGAAGCAACTCTTTATATTCAGCAACAATAGCAATCAACTTACAACTTTGTGGTAAGTTTCAGGTTAATCCCAGTACATCAGTGGAAGACTACTGCTAAAAGCTTTACCGTGTTTCTAAGTCAATGCCGTCTTGTTCCGAGTTGTGTACAATATCCATTGATGAAATATATATGCACTACAAGCACAAGTTTAGCAATGCTGTGTACATACTCGATAACACAATTTGATTGATTGATTAATTTATCATAGCGTTCATTTATTGTACGTACCGTATAGAGGGCAAACTTGTTTAAGAGATTGCTCTTGTATTTTGTATGTATTATAGTATTTCCTCCTTTGAAAACTTAATTGTTTTAAAAAAGATTATCTGACAATAGTAGGGTCACGCAATGTGAGAAAAGCAGTACTTCCGGTAACATGACTTTTGTCATTAGCGGTCTTATTGAACTTATTGAAGATGCATTCAGTATTATAAACCCATCTAACATAGAATAGTACATATACGAGTATAGAAACTTTTTTATTCTTGCAAAACAACTTTCCACCCATTTAAATATCAACTTGCTTCTAGACAATGTAAAATTGCCATGATTGGAATTTGCGAAATTATCCTATACTATAGCCTATCATTCAATTAATTGAAGAGACGGTAACATTGCACATTAATATCAAAACTTCTTGCTTCGAGTTCCGTTTGAAACGATTTAACGTAACACATACAACGCTTAAAGGGCCAGTCAAGAAAACTAAATTCCTGTAGATTATCGATATTTTACCTATGGTGGTCTCTTTTAAAGTATTGGTGTCATTAAACACTATTTCATTTCTGACCATGTAGCTACTATAGTTTTCCTCCCACTGCTAAAGACCCCTACGCGCAAGCAATTATTGAAATAAAAATTGAAACCCATACGTTAGTCCCAAAATGACCTAGTTTGTGTCGAGTGGACGTTTAACTCCATTTCTCTCTCTCTCTCTCTCCTCTCTCTCTCTCTCTCTCTCTCTTCTTTTTGTCTGGCGTTTTTGCGTAATCTTAAACGTTGTCAAAGATTGATGAACGAAAAAGTATCCCATGCCTGTGTTCTGTGATTTTATTGATAATATGCCTAACATACGGTGAGTAGTTCTTACAGCCAAGACCGTAAGCTTTGTTTGTTAAACGAGCAATTAAGTTAATCTGTTCGCTAGAGCGAGTTTTACTGCAGCCAGTTAACTTATTTTACATACATTATAGCGTTTAATAAAACAAACATGTTGTGATGTGGGTACAGACAGCAAATAATTTACGGTCAATGCACCATGATTCTCAATTCCTTCTTCTCCAGTAACCTTGGATTATTTAAACCGTGTTACCGTACAGTCAGAGGGGGATTTGCTGCTAACATGATTGATTTTTTTTTCACAAAAAATAATTCAATTTTTAAAGTGGAGTTGTGACTTGGAAAAAATGTCCATTCAGGGTATTCAGTTACATTGTATATGTACAATTATATGTACATGAATTATCTTTCAGCAGACGTTAAACCGTCTTTGTGTTTTTGCGATTAGTAATTAGTGCAAATCAGCACACAAACAGAATAGTCTGTTTACTTGAATGTTCCAACTTGAGTAATGAAGCATTTCTTGGCTTTTAGAAGGGGAGAAAAATCGGGTTTAACGTCCACTCAACACAGATTGCCATTTCAGGACTAACATGGTAAAATGTTTTTTAATGATGGCATTAGCCAGTAGAAGGAAAACAAAAAATGAATAGACAGTTGGCCTTAACCCTCTCCACGAACAAGACAGAATCGAAACTTCGTGACCTTATGATCATGGTTCAAACAAGTTTATTTTCCTGTTTCATTATGTGATCTTAAACCAGGTAAAGTTCTTAATTTTCGAATTTAAGAAAGGGATTAACTTGGATAAAATGTGCCTGGTACAAAGGCGTGTATAAAATATGACACAAATAAAACATTTTGAGAATCGTCCATTAGTTGTCTTCGAAAAAGTAACACAAAGCTTTACTTTGCAAAGAATAAAATCTAAATGGGATGGGCGGATGGCTCATTTAAATGTGAACGTTTCTGTATATACACGTGTAGTAACACCCTACACCGTATACATGCCAAGCTTAAAGTATTGTTCGGTTGACTTCGAGTAGGCCGATCTATGGATAATCTCAAATACTTTAAGAATCCCTTTAAAGATGGATCTGTGTTGTAAGAATTGATATTGATTTTATCAAAGCAAAGCAATTTTAAATTCAGAAATAACAGATTATTTTCTTGATTCCAGACCGTGGATAATAAGAATAAAATTATATTTACAGTTGAAATAAGTTGATAAGTGTCTTGTATTAAAGACAGTCAAGATGTGCTATAAGTACATGTATATCAATTGGATAAAATACATAACTATATTTTGTTTCGTTTTTTTATACTTTCGATGGACTCTACTACATCAAGATCTGGCCGGTTGTACTGGAAGTTCGTGTAAGAGCTCAGACGAACGGTTTTTGACCCCATGACGTCAGACATTCGATTAACCAATCACCTTTTATGTTTCTAGTTCCGTTTACCTCACGTCAACAGACCATTCCATTCAAAACGAGGGTTATATAACAACTCTTCCAGATTCTATTGTAGTAAAGACATGTAAAACGAAATTCTGAACTATAAGACACAAAACGAAATAGCATCTGAGTTTTAATCAGATTTGACGTGTGTGTACATGTAAATTAAAATAATAATGTTCTTTAAATCTTGTGTGGCATTCTCTACGAGACAATAGAAAAGAACAGTATACTAGGTTCAAAACGGCAAAACTATTTTCATGACGGGACAGTAAACTTCATTTCTTGACAAACAGGGTATTTCGAAGGTTTGGTATTCTACCTGGATTTGTAGACAGGGTGTAAATGGCATCATGCTTTTCATCACATTCCAGCGTCTAGGAAAATTAAAATACTCTTCTTTTTCAGTTGTAAACAACTTAGTTTTGTGTAGACATGGCGGACCAGAAAATGTACGAACCCTTGCTTTAAGCTAATACAATGTATATAAATTCTAAGTCAACAGATCGAAAGAATAATTTGCTTTAGTTTTACAACATTACAAAAGATAATGGAATATGCATGTTTTTTGATTATTCGATGACGTATTTTTTTTAATAAAAAAAAGTGTGCTAATTCCAACTTGGCACTCTTTATTTTTTTTTTTTTTAACTTTTTATATTTACGAAATCTGATAATTCGGCAATCCGGCTAAATTATGAATTGCGATAACATGTTTTAGGCATTTTCCATTCGGTTCAATTACAGCATACTAATTTATACAACCCAATATATTGATTGAAGCACGGGTACATATGTTTTTGGCCTTCCATGCCAATTTAAAACTATTTAAAAGTTTTAATATGATTGAACAGACTTTATTGAGAATGCGCAAATATTTGAAAAAATAAAGGAACTTTTGTTTTCTGAACACAGTTGCTATAAACAAATTTATTATTACCGCTGTGTACCAGATTCTAGATGTAATAAATTTGTCAACACAACTCAGGTGATAATCTGCAACAACCACCGCCTCACTGGTAATCAACAATTTGTTTTTCTGCCAACCTAATTCCTTTATCTTTCTATATTTAAAAACCAGGTTAGGCGGCGATACTCTTCCTCTTGTTTATCTATGCTGTATATCGGGGTAAGTAAATTCATCACGCAAGTTCAAACAGATCAAAAGAGTTTTTGTGTATTGTTTTCCTTGCTGCTACTCTCACATTTTGGATGTTATTTCATACAGGAAAACTGAAATTTTCATTAAGAAAGCGTTGCTATGGTAATATCAATTATTCATAGCGGCGTCTGACAAGGTGTGTCATCTTTCCACAAACATTTAGAAATTACCTGCTAAGTTTTTACAACAGTCTTTGACAATGAGGAGGCCTAAGTGAGAAAAAGGTATTTGAAGCATCCGAAGGGAGAAAAACAGATAGGTTGGTTATGTTTCAAGTAATTTAAATACAACGCCTGAGCAAGTAGAAAGATAGCCGAATTGTTGCTGCTAAAAATCTCTCTTTGACTGACAGGTTGTCAATCAACAGCGTACCAATAGGTTGCTTATATATTATCATCAATTATATCTACACAACATCCTGGTTGCTTCAAGTGTTTGTTATATGTGAATTATTTTTGTTTTAAATGTCTATCACCAATGGTAACAGAAGCTGTTTGTTTTTCTGTAAATACCATCCAGTTACAGTAAAAGATATTTGTTATCAATTTCACGCTCCTATTCAACCGCGCCATCTTTGGATATGATGGCAGTAGGTCAAGGGGTCTCGCGCGATACAGCGAGAGATGTAATGTCATATAAATATTTAGTCTTTTCATGTAAATAATTATAAAGAATTATCTTCAAATATACGTCAATATATACAGTAATGGAATTTATTCGTTTAACCCCCTTGATCTCACAATTCCTAAGGGGCAACGAATTCCATGCGAAACTTTTGATACTCTGATCTTACATAAAATCTGGTTAAACTCCTCTTTATAAAATATTTCCTATCTATCTCGTAATATCCAGACAACATTAAATAGATCTTAAAATTGGACACAAAGGGCTTATATCAGATATCACACTACTCATTATATATCAGGTCATTGTAAAATAGGTTATTGTTCTTCATATAATTTAGATATAACACTTTATGAAGTAGCATTTAATAAAGGCGGTGGCTATTGTTACGACGATTCTTTCAAAGCCACCCATCGGCGAAGTTAAAAACTGAATAGTTGTAAAAATAGTCCTAACCCTAACCCTCCCCATCTCTTAATTGCTGCCTTCAATTCTGAAAACGTTGAAAATACTGCTCCTTTTTTCAAAGCTGGTTTTGGGGAGATTGGCAGCCATTTTGGATTTCGTTCTAAACTTTGCTCAGACTCGTCGTAACAATAGCCACTCTGTTACTAAAACCTTACAGCGTATACGGTGTAACCTTATCATATAAAGTAACTGGGGGCCTTAATTCTAATGGAACCAATCAAATCTTACATTTAAAAAATAATCAAAGTATTATAACATCGTCGTTGTATGCACTGTGAAATAGTCGTAAAAATGTACCAATTGTTTTAGAAATCATTTTTTGTTTTCAAATATTCCCATAAAGACCATACGACATTTTGATATCCCACCAACGATACCATAGATAACCTTGCCCCTTACGTGTTATATTTGACGAAATGTCAACCATTTTGTTTTATCTTCTGTGGAAAATTTAAAGACTATTTAATGGAATATTGTTTCTAAGTTTTATATTTCTTTTTTTAAACTGTTAAATTCATCGACAGCAAAAATGTATTTTAATGGATGTTGAAGTCGGTACCGAGGAGTTTATTTCCCAAGACGAACATTTTCAATAAACAGAACATAGAATTCATTATTATAAATCGTTTTAAACGTGTTTTGTCAAAAGCGTTTAGCAAATTTTCGAATATGACTTGTTAAAAAGTCTAGACACAATTGAACACAGTATTTTTCAGATGACCTAATGTGTTGTTGAGTTGTAACCTACAACAGATCAAATTGACCTCCAATAACTCTATTATTACACAAATCTTGAAACCTTTTCAAATAGACAAAGTAGACAGAATCTGTAGACATAAGTCCGTCTCTCAATTAACAATATTGAGGTCAGTTCTCTTTCAACACACATCTTATATAGTGATTTATTTAGCCCTAGCCGACTTTTAATCTCCTAAAGTATAAATTGGATACTGTATTTAAGAAAAGAACTTGCTTGATCCTTTTAGCTACATTCTGTAATGTAGATTACACGTATTTTTACTGGGATTTTTTTTTATCATATTGCAACTGTACAGATAATCCGGCTACAGAATGCTATAATGTCTGTCACATTTGATGTTGGGTTTTAAAAGACATTTTTCCACGGGTATCTATAGTTGTTTTAAGTATTTGAATATAATTTCTTTGTTAAAGCCATCCTGCACTCAGAGAACTAGCTGTTCCCAAGCGTAGCTAATTGTGGACATATAGCGTTAGTTTAGTATATGTGAAAATATGTCGATGAAAGTTATTTTTCATTAATCAAAATTATAAAATGAAGAGAAGGTGATACTTGCACCTCCATTATTTTGCTTTAATATAATTCCATTAATTTATCCATTAATCATTTAATTATTTAATTTTCACGTACATCTGTCTTTAATGTTGTTATTAGCATTAACTTTATAATCCTTAAAATAAATTAGATTCCATTTATGTACATGTAATTAAGGAGTATCTCTGGGTGGTCAGCATCAACTTATAAGTAGTGTTGTGTTCATGTATACATTGCCTTGTCATATTTTCAAATTTTATCATTGCCTGATAATGACTAGAGCAGCCTATATTCGAAATGTCGCTCAGTTATGAGCAGCAATTGTATTCCATAGAATTGTGACCTGTATTTGAATACTCCAGTTAAATTTTGAGCCTAGCCTCTACCATCATTACTAAAGTCGATACCAGTTTTTTATTTAATTATTAATGGACGTTAACCAGCAGATATGATTCTAATCCAGTAAATACCACAGGCTAGCGATGCCAACGAGGGTTCTTCGTGGTCTTGATAAGTTAATTAATGTCGAATTAATAATTCAGATAAGATTTCAGGCCTAAAGAAAGACCTGCACTTGGCAGATTTAGCTCTTGCATAATGTATGTTTAAAGAGATGATGCTTATACCTCCTTTATTTAATATAATATGTTACCCTTGTCATTGTATATATTTTAGATAGTACGTGTATAGCGGTCATAGGCGTACGGGACCGAACTTGTTTGGGGGGCCAGCATATTTTCCCGACAAATATATTTCTTTAGAGTCCGCGGAGACAATTTTGAAAAACAGACGGCCGTAGACGTGATTTCCAGGCATTTCGAATACTTTCCCGTAATTTGGAGTGAAGGTAAATTATGTCAGTAGCAGCGTAAAAACTGGTAGAAAGTCATCTTTAAAATACAAGCTCTATTACTACGAAAACAAGAAAAAGTCGAACGATTTATTTTATTTTATGAGACTTCACATTTTTTATCCAGATATCAGATGTATAGAAGACTTGTTTACCTTTTTGTATTTTTAATACATGAAAGACCATTTTAAAAGAGTTCAAATTTAGAATCTATATATTCCGTATTATGATGATTTACTTTTGCCACGTTTTTCATTATATGACAGTTCACATTTTTTATCCATATCTAAGATAGATAGATCTAAAATCAAGATAGAAGACTATTTGAACTTGTAAAATTTATACACTTTTAATATATGAATTACCATTTTAGTTCAAGTTTATTTACATCTAGTGCACTATATTATACCAAAAGAAGAACAAGTCAAACGATTATTACTTATTTCACATTTGATCCACGATGATACAGCATCAGTAGAATCGTTGTCCGGATTTTGCTGTTTCGCAGCAGAAAAGAATGATGATAACGTTTTCTGATTACTCTCTGATATCCTAGTGAATTTAATGTCAGAGGTGCTGTGACCATGCTTTCTCTCGCAATGCAATTTAAAGTAGTCTTTGTCCATTATCTGTTGGCAGGACGTACATTGTATTTTGCCGCCGTGATCTTTCTTTCAATTGTTTGACTGTGACTCCTTAGGCCTAGAAGATACGTTTCCTTCAATTTTCATGGAAGTACTTCAGAAAATGTTCAAATCTTCAATACTCATTTCAGTACTGCTAAAGCATTAGTAATCTTCTATGCTAGCAGTATTTAAATCAGTACTGAAAATATTTTTGATATTTTTTTATCGAATTGATATTGAATATCAGCAATAGAAAGTGTACACTCATATCATTCGAGTTATATTAAATTATCCGCCCTGACAGCGAATTAAGTGTGGACATCAATTCAATCCCTACCGTTTTGACAACAAACAGTTTTTACAAAATTTGACAGTTTGCTCACCAAGTGTCCCTTAATTGTATAAATATGGTACCGCTCACAACTAACTTGACAAAAAGCGCGTGAGAACTTTATTCATATAAATTGATTAGTTCAACAAAGTCATATAAAATTGAAAATGAGATTAATGAGTTACTATAAGACGATGGGCAAAATTTACAGTTATCTTGTACTGTAACCGAATCCATAAATCAATCGACGACACTTTTTAAGTTCGTCATCTAATATACAGGAACACAGTACTCAAGAACTGAGAAAGGTCATTTGTACGTGCAAGTTCTATTCTGATGGCGTACGTGTTCATCATTGACTGGACTGCTTTCTTTCCGCTTCCATATTGTTAAAAATATCCAAAACTCGACAGACGGCGCAACGCTTCCCGACAAACTAAGCATTCATTCCCGACAAGACCATGTTGGGGGGGGGGGGGCAGGGCCGTCTCGTACGCCTATGATAGCGGTGTGCGGTGCAGTATTTTATCGAGCAAAATGGCGGTGTTCAAAGCATTGCAATGCATCGTATTACATTCCAAGAAAAAATGAATGGGCGTACCATGAGTACATTTCTGCAATCCTCACATGTTTAAATGATTCTGTCAGAGGTATTTATATTTCCTTGTCTTATCCATCTGTGTCGACTTGTTTTCTGCCATTATTTGTGTAAAGCGAACTTAGACAGAACAAGTCTCCCATTTTTCTGGTTTTCTCGATATAACAGAACGAGTACGTCAAAACAAACAAAACTTATCAGAGATATAATGAAAAATATGAAAAGAAAAACACGACAAAACAAAATAGTATATTTGGCACCATTTAACAATGGTTTATTTTGTGTTTTTGTTGTTTTCTGGGTTTTTATATAAAAAAATAAGTAGTTTATATTTTCTTACTTAAATGGTGAACTATGATATAATCCGATGTACTGTTGAAAACATCAAAGTATTCCAGTTTGTAGGAAATAAATTATGGGAGTAAATGTTGATTGAGTAATACATTAATTGTATCCATTGCTCCTGTTAATTTAAAAATGAAACACGATCGCAATTTTATAATTGCGTTCAGAATGAAGTAATTTGGTTGAAATTTTGAATATATTCCCTGCTCATTATCTATTTTTTACTCTATCATAGAGCTCGTTATCGGAATCTTACATAATGCATCTTTATTAACTAAATATCAACACTTAAAGGGACATCCCGATTTAAACAGGGTCTAAAAAATAAAAGTTCGAGTACGTATGAAATTTAAACGCCAAAATATAGAGGAGCGGTGTATTTACTGTGGCTCAAAATTTCAGCTCAGAATATTGGGTCGTTTGAACGTGAACGTCAAAACTGCTTATCCGGACACGTAACCCTTTTAAGATTTCTGTTCAATTTGTGGGTTGGTGAGCTTATAATCCCTTTAGAAGTCTATGCAGTGCATGACCCGTGTGTAATCCAACAAGTTAGATGTTACTCTTTTGATATGCTGACAACGTAACATCTAACATCCGAACGGTCAAAAGCTCGCCGCAGAATTTGATAACTAGTTTACTTCTTTCAGCGTACGGCAAAACTCCCAATTTTCAGTTATCTGCAACACTAACACATTAAACTTACATATCATATCCATCTACTTTCCACAAAATCTGTTTTCTTGTCTATTTTAAGAGATTTCACAAAAATACTCCGAGATACCAAATAAAAAACGATAAAACCGGAAATCACCTATATTGGCGAGAGGTGAAGGCCGGCAACATGCATATAAGCAACAGGGTTCAACACGAAACGAAATCAAGAGTTTATTTGAAGGCAATCTTTTTTATGTGCAAGTCATTGATTAAAAAGACATCAATATGATCAATAAACAAAAATCATGACATGTTGTTGATGTCATTGTTTGTATTTCGATTCTAATAGGATTAAGTGTTGGTTTTTTTTTTAAAACTAATTTTGAGGCTCATGGGGGCTCTTCCACGGATTGAAGAGCACGTGGCTAAGTGGGTAAGGTGCTGGCTCGTTAGCCTGGAGGTCGGGAGTTCGATCCCTTCAAACACTATTTTACTATATGTGCAACTCCTATCTACAAAAAAAATTCATACCTATTCCATAGAAATATTTTACAATAATGCATTTCGTTTCGCTAAAACAAGTGTTCTCATTTTTTAATGGGGAGGATATGACGTCAAAAAAAGGTCAAATTATCCCAACTTGGCAACTTTATGAAATGTTAGTGTGTGTGATATTGGATAAACCGGTTTCACTGAACAACGTTTGTTTGTCAGTAAGTGTCATTGTTGCTCAGAGAAGGATCATACAATAAGGTAGGACATGCATTCAGATTTTATCGACTGGCGCCTTTCAGCTCGATGCTTTATCGACTGAAACCTTTCAGCTCGACGCGCAAATTCAGTCGGACAGTGCTCAATGGTGGCACTACTGTTCGGGCCTAGAGGTTACGTATCGACGAAACCTCTAGACACCCTGGAGTAGACCCGTGTGCTGTACTTGATAACAAAAGGAAAATTTCACCTACACATTATTTTTATAAAATAAAGTCTGTTTTTATCCAGACACCGCATAATACAGCTTAGGACGCCGGTCTCCATTTCTAGATGAAGACTGACGGGTTTAAGTTGTTTGAAAATGTATAACATATATTGAGTTAGTTGATCGGTCCTGAGGTAGAGGATTTCAAGTGATTTTAACACAAAATTAAGCAGTTTTATTCCCCAGAATATTATCGGGATTGGCCCTTTAATGTTATTCTGCAATCTGTATCATTTGTCTTCTATTGAGAGTATGTGTACATCTGATGCAATAAGGCTATAATATTTACTTGGAACGGAAATGCTTAACATGGTACATTGGGGTGATTAATATATGTAATATTATTATCTATCTACTTCTATATGCTCTGTATTTATTAATTAAAGAATTCGCAGTAACCTTATGACTTGTAGGTTTTATTTGAAGGAACTATGAATGAAATGATATATGTTATCATATGTTACGTAAATTTGTGGAATCATCTCATATTCGGGTGGACCTTACAAACACTTGTTGCTTCTAGGGCATTTAAAAATCTTGCGGAACCTATTTCGCTGTAATTTGTTTGCACGTGGCTGCCAGTTTATAGTTTGTTGGCAGACGTACAAACGAAAGCGATGTTTTATAGACTACATTCCCCGCCAATTCCACACAAGTATTTCTTGTGCAAACACCAAAACACATAATGTTTACGTAGTAAATGATGTTGCGTGTAATAATAAATCATTTTGATGGAATATATTTGTGAATTTAGAGATAAATATGAATATCAAATATCTTTTAATATTACATATACGAATCGATAACCTTACGTAAAATTGATATTAGATAAAATTAATAGTAACGCTACTTTTAAAATCGAACACAATAAACACGGCTAGACCAATTATATACAATTTGTATCTTCAAAATGTCGACAATCTGCGTTCATTACAGAAAGCCATTAGTTACGGTGTTCGGAGATGTTGTAAAATCATTTAGCTTAATTTAACAGAGAGACAATTTTTGTCAGAAATCTCATATATTATAGTATCTATGACACATTATCTGGCGATAAACACGAACTAAAAAGAAACATAACTTTGAAACTTGAGCGATTTGCTAAGCAAACGACCCACATAGGTAGAGTTTATGAGTATTTATGACATGTCGGACTATTTTTTTGTATTGGCAAATGGCAACACATGTGTAATTTTAAAATGCTGAAAATGTTTTAATCGACCTTCAGCATCGCCTTATTATTGATATTACTTCCACAATAGAAACAGAAATGGTTTGATATGAATTTTTGTTATTGCTCCTTTTATATGTCTTCGCACTTGTATGTGGCTAGATTAAATTCTGTAGATTCTTAGATCTGTATGTTCTCCCTAGAAATGGTTTGATATGAATTTTTGTTATTGCTCCTTTTATATGTCTTCGCACTTGTATGTGGCTAGATTAAATTCTGTAGATTCTTAGATCTGTATGTTCTCCCTAGAAGAACGAACAAATAGTTAAATTGGGAGAGGGCGTAAAAAGATTAAATAAACAAACACCAAGGGAAATTGTGAATACATTCCAGCAGCGCCACTGTTCTGGCTTGGATGTGCTGAAAATTAGTTATCATGTTTATACATCGGTTGGAAAATGACCATGAATTGTGTAATCGGGTATTGATCTTTTGTTACAGACCATTTTATTTGACAATTATGTTGGTTGTTTAAATTCAGTTTAGCGTTTCAGTCGCCTCACTAACTGGCTAATGAGGGCGTGCATGTGTCATGCAGTGTGCTATGATGAGGTGATCTGTGCCATGGCAGCGGCCCTACGGCCCACTCTTATTTCGATTTCCAACTATGACGGCATCTTTAATTGGCTGCCAACGGGACTCGGTTTTTATCCGGTCCAAACGACCAGAAGCTCTTCCTTTCCACACCCTTCGTCTATCACTGACAATGGAGATCCAGGTCGGAATATCACGAGAAACTTAATTGGCTAAAACCCGGTTCAAACCTAGGAACTCCTGGTTAGTTAGTAAAAACAAGATTCAAGCCATGTACTATATCTTTCAGAGCTCTGTATATATACAACACAATTTGATTACCTAAACTATGAATAAACAAGACATTTTTGTGACTGAATTATGGTAAGACATAAAACCCTAACCGTTGGTTTTGGCAGCAAGCATTCCTGTTATTCCATTCCTGGAATAAACGTGGCTTAAAAAAGGGAGGAAGAAGAAATCAGATCTTGCAGGTGAAGAGAAAGTATGTTTGTATGTAAGCTGTGTAGAATATTAGAGGTGGTATTTAGTTGGTATTATAGATAAATATAATATAGGTTGCTACAGATTATACTGTAGATAAATCGTTAATATATGTAAACTATATATATATCATATAGAATATACAGATAAATTATGTATGTCATTAAAGCTACAATTTCAAATTGTTATGTTATATTTTTAAAATTTATTAAAATAAAGCCTAATAATAGATGTAATGGTATCCATAAACAGTCTTACCTTGTTAAAGAATAATCCTATTAAGCCTATATTTACTTATGCCATAGATAAATATAATATAGGTTGCTACAGATTATACTGTAGATAAATCGTTAATATATGTAAACTATATGTATATATCATATAGAATATACAGATAAATTATGTATGTCATTAAAGCTACAATTTCAAATTGTTATGTTATATTTTTCAAATTTATTAAAATAAAGCCTAAAGTAGATGTAATGGTATCCATAAACAGTCTTACCTATTAAGCCTATATTTACTTATGCCAGCTGAGAAATTGGCAAAAATACCATTTTCAAATTCCAACGTTTGAAGATGGCTATTCCATGTAGTCAAGGGGGGTAATTGTGTTATTATTTCCTGTGTCAATTATTTTTAAGAGTGGGAAATAATGTCCATGATCGTATAATAGTGAGTTAATAACCTATATAGCAAAAGACACATAGAAATAATTAAGTTTTGACTTTCTTAGAAAATTAAACATGGTATTATAGGTTGCTACGGATTATATAATAGATAAATATAATATAAGTTGTTATAGAATATAAATCGTCAAACATGATTAACATGTTTATTTTGTTATAAATTATACAGAATATACTATAAGTAAAGCATATCGACTGGATATGATCAATAGATAGATAATTGTTAGCTATATGTGGAAATGCTAAATAGGTGTCCAACTGTTAGGGCGGAGGGGACAAAAGCACAGAGTATTGAAAAAAAAGTGATCAACAAAGATATGTTACCGAAATGCATATTCACAATTTGAATCATAATTGATAGAACATTAGTTCAAATACTCGATAAATGAATTTTTGTATAAATCGGCGTCATACGGCCAAAAAACTGCTGCGCGTTCTCTAGTAGAAATCACGACTTCCGAACCAAGTTTTGTAATTACGAACATTACCTATCATTTTATCAGTCGTATTTCCCATAAAACCGACGGGTTAACGTTCGACTGTTCTGCTCCGAACTGGGCTAATGAAGACGGGCATACGCCATACAGTGTGCTATGGGTGAAATTTGGCTCGGGCAGTGGCACTACGACCTACTCTTATGTCGAATTCCAATGTCAAGGGATCTTTTACGTCCTCGTCAATGTGTACAAGGGACCTCGGTTTTTCGTCCCACCTGTCCTTGGCAGGCCATCCGCGCTGCATCACTTACAAGGAAGGGCCACTCCGGGAAATCTAGATGAACTTTCTCGGCCAATGCATAAACGAACACCCGTCCTCCGGGCTAGTGAGCCAGCGTCTTACCCACTTAGCCAGTAACAAAGGCAGCTTGACAGACAGAAATATTGTGCCACTTATATAAAAAGTTAAGTTAACTTGAATGAAAATTAGGACAGAAATGCATATTCTGCAAATTATATCCTGAATTAATTTTATACAAAATTGAAAAAAATCATATATAATTGAAATTTTGACAAAACGGCGTCGTTGGGCCGGATAATAACTATAGTCTACGCTAGAGAAAATATTTATAAAATCCACAGACATGCTCAAGTTAGTGTGTAATAATAGATATGGCATGTAACTCATATACAAAATTCAGTTCAATTGAATGAAAATTAAGGAATAAATTCATGATGAGAGGGCCAATTTGCATGTTCCAGTAAACCATTTTTTTCGCCAATGAGCTAAAAAAATAATACATATACGTACAGACATGAAGCAGTAAAGGATAAATTATTATGCTACCTATCATCCTAAACACGGTTAGATTTGGGTAAATATTAAAGGGACAATAACACTCTAGCTGACTTGACAGGTCCAGAAATCTTTTTTAGCCTTGTTCTAACTAATAGATGTTTAAGTGTCCAACCTGTTGTGTAAACCATCCAATACACCATATTTTACTTTTACAGAGGGTTCGAAAAAATGTTTAAATCCAAGTTCCCTTTGAAAGTGTTTACGTGAGGCCTTTCAAATCATACAGTTGAATTTTTCCAATTTTTAACTTAGGTGTGTTAAGATGAAATTTGTACCACCAATTAATTGGAATATTGTAAAGTAGTACAATTTGTTGACCAGAATAATGATTGGGACAAATAATTCAGTTACAACAACAGTGGTATTGGGCCTTTAATAGAGATATTTAAAAAACAAATAGTCACCCAAAGTTTGTCTCAACTGCAGCTCATCGGAAATATAAACTTAGATGTTGACAAGATGTAATAAGGATCTATAGGAACCTTCAAGAAATCTAATACTTGGCTCTTTTAATCCCAGATGAGGATTCGCTGTAGTGCATGCTGGGCTGTTGCAAACTGGTTCGATACATAGCGAATCCAAATAAATACTTAAAAAAAACAAAAATCGTTCACTGTCGACCTAATTCAACCAGTAGGTCATATAGAAGCTTTACTTGAGAAAGTAAAATCATATATTACTCGCATGCCTACAAGTTACAAATTAAGAACATAGAGGCTGTTTTAAAAGCACTCATTGCAAGTCGAGCCTTGTGTAAAATGTATACTCGACAGATCACAACGAAGTGTTTTAGCAAAACTACGGTGTTGGGTAATTGCCAATAAAACTGGACGTTTAGTAAAACCAGTGACATAAGTAACAGACAGAAAATGTAATTATTGCCGCATGAGACTCACTCCTTGTGTACATCTGAATGTTACTTTGATCGGAGACGAACGTTAGGGAATGCCGCCGCCACCATAAATGAAACCCGTCGCAGTGTTTCGTTTGATTAGACCTAATCCCACTTTTCAGAAAAGGAGGGGTAGGGGAAAGCCCACATGGTACTGAAAACATGACACCCAATGCTTCACACCAAATTTTGATACAGAGCTGTTTAAAACTACTGTAGCGTCTTTCGCGATAACAAGGTTTCGTGGGGGGGGGGGGCTACTCCGGGACTATAGCTTGCGGATCGCTTAAAAATCCGACAGACGGACGGGCAGATGTGGGTGACGATATAATACGCCCACTCTGAAATGTGGGCGTATAATACAAATTGCTAGCACTTTGTAATGTATCCAGCCATTTTGAATCAATAAACTTTGTGTACTAGGGTATTTAGACACCTGTAGTACCAATATATCATATATCGTATCGTTTGATTAATCATTAAGTAAATTAATATAAAATGCTAAATCAATTTAATTACCATTAATAGAGAGAATATAATCAACAATATACATTTCATACAAGTTGTAGTTCCTGCTTGTAGGCTATTATAATTAGATTATTAGTTGCAGAAGATAGATCGTTAGCTATGTAGAGATGATAAATATAATTAAAAAGGGCGTAGCATTTAGGTCGCTAGAAGATATGACATAGGTATAGCAGATGTAGTTAGAAGTAAATCAGTTGTTAACTATATCTGTGATTTTGCCTATACGCTTACTTCTGTGGATTCCTAGGATCCAAAATGGTTGTCAACGCAGACATGGTGTACATTGAAACGTCAAAAAACGTTATGTCGACAGACATGATGTGTTAGTAGCGTGCGAATGGCCAGAATTTTGAATCCTCGGTCCCTGGCGGATTCACTTTTGAAAATCAGCACACATCAATGACTCACTCTTTGCAACTTTCGATGTAAAGATCTTTACAATTAACCTGTGCATTGTTCTTACACAATTATGATTAGAATTGATAGTTGTCTCTAGGTTGTCTTTATTTAAGACCAACGCTTCATTCAATCGTTAATCAATTCAATTATTTTTATTAAAAAAATAATATCGATAAAATCCCTATTAAATATTTGAACGTTAAAACAATTTGATGCGTATCGTAATTGAGTGAGTAATTTTCAATTCGTGTGCTCTATATTGAAAATAAAAAAAATCAGACGTAGGCTAATTCTATTGCATAAAAACTGATTAGACACAATGATTGGATAATATACCAAAATTAATGAATAAAATATTTACATGCAGGTATCAGTTACATATGGACTTACCGACATCCATCCATCGCACGTTATCACCATTCGCTAATTGCTGGTCGGTTTTCTCGAGCAAAATATTATAATACCGTAAAATAGTAATGTAATACAGTATAATTAATGTGATATCAAAATGAAGTAAGCATATCTTAATTCGTAATCAAAAAACGGTATACACTCATAACTTATTATTAACGTTAATTGTGGCGTGAGTCATGTTTAAACGGGTGTTATCACACACGTACCAACAATGCTCCCACTTCCGACTTCCATATCGTTGTCCCCGACTTCCGAAAACATGTTTATATTTATTTATAACATTCGTTTGTTATGAGATGCATAGATCCATACAAGTAATATCACATGAGAGCGGGGTTGTTGGTGGGATGATTTATATTAATTACCAGTGACCACAAAACAAACCTCATAAAAGTACAGTTTTGACAAATTACTGCCCCATTGAAAAAAGACTCAAGGAAGATGATTCACATAAACGATTTTTGTTTTATAATAATGTCGTGACGGGTCTTAAAAAACCGCAATGTTTCTAGCAAGTATATTGCATTTGAATAATGAATAATACTGTATGCCGGTGTGAGCGTACAACAGAAGGATGTCAGATTACACCTGTTTTTCCCCACTTTATTCAGGAAATGATACCTGTAGTTCAATATTCACCCAGTCCACATTCGATGACGTAACATTTATTAATTTATTCAGTGTAATCTGTATCGATGACTAATCCAATATTATTTACGGTAATTTGATAGCTGAGATATTATAAGCCGTTAGTGTAATTGTTTACCTCATCAAATTATCAACGTTTAATTACAATCTATTGTATTTCTGATTACTAATAGTTAAGATTATTTTTTTGTAAACAAATCGAACAATGAATGATACCACGGCAAATTTATCAAACTCGCCAAACGATATTTTGATTTGTCCGTAAGCTATAAAAAAAACATTATTTTTTCAACCATAAAATTGCAAATTAATCCATTCATATGTCATGACACAATCTGTCACTCGAGAGCTGTGAAGAGCATCGTGCCTGTCGTTCTTGCAGATGTAGAATCGAGTAAGACCTGTTTATTCCTGTTTAGGTAGATGATTGCCAATCTTGAAAAAACATCTTGAATAAAGTTCGAACCAGAAACCTTCTTGAACTGTCCAACATCTGTCAATTGCAAATGTTAAATGTTAGCACACGAGGATGTCAGGGTTGCATGAAATTAGGTGAATCGAATTTGCATTTTGGTTTCTAAAATTGTCTTGAAACATATTGAAACACTTCGTCCTATTTATAGTCAGATTGAACATTTAAAGTCTATTTTTAACTCGAGATTCAGTATCATTGTGCTCAGCTTAATGTAAAATAATTTAAAGTTATTTAGAAGTTGATTCAGTGGGTAAGGCACTGAGCCTATTCAGGAAGTCCCAGGATTTTCCAGTTTCATTTTCTCTTGTCAGTGGTGCGAAAAACTGATGTTTAGTCTGCACGTTGACATGTATAACTGGTGAAGAAATACAGGACATTAAACCCCATTTCAATTCATTTAATTCGTAAAAGTTTCGCAAACTCGGTGCTTCTGCAGTATCAAGCACACTCCGTCCCGTTCAATACACCCACCACAGTGTTTTGCTGTTAGGCTATTAATGTTTTCCTACATATACAGTTTGGCTTCATGCCAATTCCGCTTTGGATTAGTATGTATATCCTACTATTCAGAGAAATAATCAAATCAACAAATTTATTTCTTGATCGTTTGAGATGAAGTTCAAGACAGTATTGTCGTTAGGTATTAATTGTTGTCGGGGGCAATTGAGACATCCAAATGTCTTGGGACTACATACTTGACCGACATAATGTTTCATTCTGATCAACAATTGAATGAGTGAACTGGTCTATATGCCACACAGTTCCATGTTGATCAAATAAAAATGCCCGACTATACAAGAAAATAAAAAGTTCGAAACGCCGCAATGTGCTCCGGTTAATACTCCATTTAATTTAGATCAATCCGTCATTTTTATTCATTAATTTATTGTCGGGTAAATATTAACACCCTAATTGAGCCAATTGAATTGTGGGGATATTGGTTTTATTTTTTTTAATTTAAAATTTTATATCAAAGACCTATACACATGTGGCCATCTCGTCACTTGTAACTTGTTCAAAAGACCAAGTTTGTCTTATTTACAAAATATTTCTATTACAAAATTTTTCTATTTTGTGTTGAAACACGTCTCCAATTTAGTGGCGTTTGTTATCTTATTTAGTTATTTTACACAATAATGCAATAATTATACACAATTACCAGAAACAGTAATTGAATAATGTCAGTGTAATTTGTATAGATATCAAAGCATATTGACGTTATAATGCCAAATTTATATTTATATCTGACATTTCTACAAGTAGTATCAAACAATACCGTAGTCTGGTGGGGCGCTAACTAGAGACAGAAATTATCTCTCCGGACTTCCTCCCACCCAATGCTTTCTCACAGAATATACCTAAGGGCTATAATTAACTTTTCCAGGAAAATGAGGTTGCTTCTTATACAAAAGACCTACGTGTACGTAAATGTGTTAGTTTTGTAAACTTTTGTACGTAATCCTCCATACATGATCGATCTACTATCTACATCGGTTGATCGTCGGCATATGATATAATCCTAGAGACACTCTACGTTATATATCCATGACAAACATGATAAATAACTAAAGACTGTCTGCGACACGTTTCAGTCGGTGATTCGTGATTGAATCGCATCAATTTCAACAATTTAATTACGATTTTCGATGAACGATTGTTCGATGATGCACATATCTTGGAAACGTGTCTCTCCATTTGGTATTGTTTAGAATGCATGTTAATTCACAAGGGTTTGTTTTCTCAATTTGTTTGAAAAGAAATAATTGTTTTATTTTTTTACCCGTTGTCCATTCTATATTACAGGGCATTTATTTTAATGCATGGCTATTTGGTTTTGGAGTGGGGTTTAATGTCCTACTGTTCTGCACCATTGTTCTTATTAAGACGTTGGTACTTTGTTATTCCCGTAAAAGAACAAATGGTTAATTTTAAACTGTATTTTAACGCAACCGTTTGTTCCCCAACGGCGAGTCCTGGTGCCCTTTACTCGTAAGCCAACGACATGAAGTTCATTTGAATACTACATCCTGTTCACTCTTTCCATGGGGATAGTATTGCCTAGTCGTTCAGATAGGACGAAAATCAAGCTTACCCATGAGACACCTCTTGATAAACCGGCGAAGGCCACCCCAACCAAATATAGTTTTTATCAGCGACACCAATCCTAACATTTTATATCAATGAATTTGTAGATTATCAAATGCTTAGTTGTATTAAGCGTAGCGTCAATTTGTTCCGCATTTATGTATGTTTTGTGGTGTGACTGCAGTCAGAATTGATAAGATTATATATTGCAGTAGCATGTCATTATTGATTTTTTGTAAGAAAATGTGATTACGAGGTTCTTTGTGAAGACGGTAGCCTTATTCTGGAGCTTGTCAAATATATCCATCAAGTGGTTCCACCATCCATACAGGTCTCATTCAGAGTCTATCACTTGTCCTTAAATGTCCTTGAACGATTAATTCAGCAAGGTCTTGGAGGCGGAGAAGATAAAGTTGTCCATTCCGGCAACGTGGAGACTTACGGTTTTAATACAAAGCAAGTTTCGGTGTATTAATGATAGGGCTACGTTTTAATTCATTTCCACCGGGGTTAGGGTCTCTATAAACTGCCTAGTCTACTGTATAATATGTATATCAATTCAAATCATTCTAAATTATGGAGAAATCAAGTACCGAGCATGCGTTATCGCCACCGTCTTAGAATTGTAATGTTAAATCAAAATTCTATGCGCAATTGACCAAGAGGTCTCCCGTCCGATCAGGCAGGTTTCCCCCGAGTTCTTCGGTTTCTTCCTGCAGTAATGATCGAAATCATTCGCACGATCTGTGCCAAGGGCCAAACTGGAAAAAAAGGCTTCAGGCCTACTTTGCTACCCTTGTAAAATGACGCGATTATTATATTTATTATTATTATTATTATTATTAAACAAGCATGCCAAGATTCATATCGATTCAACTTGTATTGGTGGAGCCGTGCGCTTTTTTTTGGTCCCAAAACAAACATGCGTAGGCCTTAAGGGCCATTCCCTGGTAAGAAACAAAACATACGAATAATACTGGAGGTGGGAAAGATGATTTAACAGTACCGTATCTGATTAATTCAACGGGTGATTGATGTTACTAACCTATAATATCGTATTGGAACAAAGCACTCACAATCATTGGTTATATGTAACGGGTTCTCTTCGGTTTACACATTTATGGTTCGGTTCAGGGTAATGACAGATGTCTGTCATGTTACGGAAAGCTCAAGTTCAAATGTTAATACATAACCCAACTGGATAACATCGGATAAAAGTCATTGAAAGATGATAACCTTCTGTTTTATCAGTTTGGTTGGTGGCGTAGATTACACATAGTTAGATCTAATATATCACAACAGGGTTAATCTACACGTCTACCTGTCAATCTTATTGCTAACATTTGTGTTTTAAAAAAAGCTTTTAGTAATGTACGTGTCCACGTTATTGATTGCCGTCCTTAATAGATAGCGATTAAAATTAATGTTCACTGACAAAAACAATATAAATTGACGGACATTGTTGATACTGTATCCAAGTTGTGCCTACATGGGGTGGAGAAGGGGTTAATTGTGTGTCTTAAGTTGTAGGTTACACTGATAGAAAATGACAAGCGCACATGTTATCTCAGGGGATAATTCCAGTTACTTTCTACAGCGAAACGAGCGCCTTCAAGAGCTACCATACCCATTATTCATTAATAAGACGGATTATAATCATAGAACCTTATTTTGCTAATCGTTATCCATGGCGTCCGCTCGTCCGTGTTTTTATAGGGTTTTTTTTAAAAATATATATAATTGGTTTGATTGTTCGGGTAGTCATATTGAAGAAAATTAGCGTGTCGTTTTTATGACCCATTCTCCCCGTCACAGAAACATTTTTAAAACAATGGTGAAGGTGTTACCTGTAAACGCTGTGCTGGATGATTGCTTAACAACTTAAAGCGGAATTATGGAAGATTAGAGAAAGAGCTGACCGTTCCCGCTAAAATAGTTAAAAATAGATAATGTAACGTGAATATGCAGAAAATTTCAGTCAAACTACGCCACTCTGAAATTCTAATTCCAAAAACACTGTAGCCTCGACTGTCATTGTTATCGTTGTAATCAACAAAGTCTCAATTATCCATTTCACGGTTAATCATTAACAGTCGTTGAACTGCAGATCGGATTCAAACCTAATGAAAATCGGACCCTTCAGATGGCATCGAGAGATGATTATTGTCTTGTCATGTTAATAAATGTCTAATAGTTTATAACAATTCAGAAATATCCTATAGAAATACCTGCAATAAGAAGATTTAGCTCTTGCATTAATGTATCTAATCTAATGTATCTCTTCAATTCTTGCAATGTGAGCGGATCACACAGTTTCGACAATCCGGTTATTTAAATGGTTCTTTAGTGCAAGACATGTGAGCGAAGACGCTAAGATAAATTCATTTCCGTTTATCCCTTCAGTTTAGGGATGAGATCAAGGACAACTAATACGTGTTACGTCTAAATACATCTCACTATTATCTCCATTAGGTATTTTGTTTACAACTAATTAATGTAGTCTAGTCACCTAAATAGACATCCTAAATATTTTCTCCGTCTCTCAGCTATTTCGTTAACAATAATTACCTCTGCCGCATGGGAAATTAAGCATATTTGTAGTAATGTGTATTTTCACGAATATGGGTTGTAAATGATCGTGTTGACCAAAAGTTTATGACTAAATGATGGTCTGTATTTGACTGGAAACCAAATTTATTAATGTTCTAGCCGCAAAAATCCATAATTATTTTATTCACCATGGATTAACTTAGCTCGCTTCATTTGTTAAACACTGGGGAAATAGGTATAATTCCATGAAACATGCAACTAACTGTGACATTTGCTATAAACTTTCCTCAAATATCTCCAGTATAGGGGGGTTAACGTATTTATATTCTGGTCAATTGCATGTCTTAGCATTTGGAAAAAATGATAAAATTACAGATGACATGACCAATATCGCTGTCCGCAATAATAATAAAACTCATGTATAACATTAGCTACGAGAACGTAGCTAAACACGTTGAGTTAAACTGATGAGGGTGGAGATAGCGTTTTTGTTATCTAGTATTCAGGCCCGGCGGAGTAGGGGGCTAGGGGGGGGGGGGCTTTTCCCCCCTCCCCAATAATTTGGCCGCAATTACTCTTCTCTCCGGGATATTGCGGCCCTTGGACCCTCGCCTATAACCCATAATGGAAGCCCCCCCCCCACACACACACACACCAATCAAAAATTGCTTCAGCCGGTCCTGCAGTATAACATAGGAACCTTTCTCTGCTCGTTGCATCGTTTCTAGATTACCACCATTTCCAGATAATTTTGGTTGGCATTCACTGATTGAAGAAAGACAGGAACGGAAGTAGGATCTAATGCGCATTAAAAATTTAAATATTGTAAGAAGAAAATGTATATTAAAATTAGTCAAAACAGTTATGTTATTTGAATATTTAACTTATCAAATTATTATTGTCAAGCGGCAGTTGGGTGATATTGAAATGAAATGATTTAACACCCTACTGTTCTGCTCCGAACTGTGCAAATAAGACGAGCATACGTCATTAAGTGTGCTATGAGCGAAATTTTTCCCGTACAGCGGCACTACGGCCTACTTTTATATCAAATTCCATCTCTCAAAGGCCCCTTTACGTGCACATACATGGGACCTCGATTTTTTGCCCAATCCGAACGACTAGACACATGTACTTGTCAGGCCCTCCGTCCTGCATCACTTACAAGAGGGAACCACGCAGGAAAATCGGGATGAACCTTCTCGGCCAATGCAGGAATCAAACATTCGACCTCGAGGCTAGCGAGCCAGCGTCTAACCCTCTTAGCCATCGTGAGCCCCCGGTGATTTTAAAATAATTGAAAATAATGAACACATTTCCATCTCAGAATTGAAAGCCTCGAGATTTAATCTCGGAAAATACACATTGAAATTAATTAATTATTTAGGAGTGTTAATATCGTACTTTGGGGTCATCTCGGTAATGAATCTAAATGCACTAACAGATAAATGATGCAGATAGACAGACGATGTAAGCAAAAAAATACAAAATAATTATGTAATTAGGTATAATAAAGTTAGATAATAGGGTGTTTAATGTTTTTCAGTCACGATACTGGTCGATACGTTTTACTAGTCTTTCCACCATTTTATTATATATTCTATGTTTGTATTCCATGTATAGTAATCGTTATGTACAGACATAAAATTAATACCAGTCACCTTTTCACTCTATTATATAAATCTACTTTAAAGCGACAGTCTCTTGTTTGCGATGCATCGTCTAATATTGTAAAAGCTAAAATGACATATTAATATTTACATAAGTTGGGGGTGGGTGTAAGAGCTTTCTTACTCGCTGGTGTGCAGAGGCACTATTTCGTCTATAGGACGCCTATCTTTAAGTTATAAAACTACACACTTTGGACAAAGTGTATCGATAGTTTTAAAACAAATAATATACAAAATATACGCTTACCTTGAATGAAACAAAACACTGTATTAGATGTATAGCAAGTTTATGAGGAGTCAACTAGATGTCTTACTTTTATATCTACATTATGCATTCCTAGCAACTAGTTTATAGCAACCAATTAGTTAAACACTAATTAAAGTTTATTGTTTGTAAACTTAGACGTTGCCCTCACAATACTTGCTAATACTCCAATACAGCTTATACTAGAATTCATATAATTAAGGTAGCGTTTATAATAATCTTTAAAACAACAAGAGGGATAATAAGATTTAAAATATACAATAAAACACTAACTATTAACATTACTCCCTCTGCTCCTTTAGCTTTGTGTCATCACAAGCTTTAAAATACAAATTGTTCATCAATGTGAAAAGGTATATATAAAATACAGGATAATTAATACTCATAACTAATATTCATAATTTCAAAACAAAATTCATATACATATATATACATACAAGTATCTTGGTAAATCCAAGTATCCTTGATCATCCTCTAAAAAT